>CM053793.1:632498418-632828418 GCA_028749045.1 Cupressus sempervirens
GGAGGGTAAGGATCTTCTGACAAGTGTGTTTTCTTTAAAGATCCCTTGCATGCAAAATTTTAAAGAAGAAACCAAATAAATAATGTACACAAAAACTAGCAAAATGTTTCAAATGAACAAATCTGACCATATCTCTCTCTGACTAGAGGAAAACTTCATGAGTTGGCTAAGGGAAGGTAGGGTATATTACAATAAAATAATATGGAAAAATCAAACTATAGACTTGATGCCAATCTCACACACATATTTTTCTCATGTTATACATTAGTTTGTATAGTACTATTTTCTTTAAAAAAATGTAGATGATAGAATGCAAAATATTAGCCTAAAAAGCCACCACTTTGAGAAATTTTAGCTAAATATTTTTGTGCAGAAAATGAAAATGATCCCCAGAAATATACCTAGTTCATAGGACATTGTGGAAACTTATGCAACTAGGTGTGCTAATATTTTTCTAATATTTTGAAATGGTGGATAGATGAGACCCTCCTCTAAATGATCTTTATTATCTTGTTGGGCTAAAGCCTCAGCTGTTACATAATAAAATACGAATACCAATATTTATGCCATTTAGATGAGAAAGCTATAGAAAAATCATTGTTAGAATTTATATAAAATGAAAGAAGGCTTACAAGGTTCCAATGGCATATCATCATAGACACAGATTGTCCCTCATGATCAAGCCCAAGCCAAATCTAGGAAAGAATATTGTTTGATTGCAAATAATCAGAGAACAAATATAAGCTCAAAAATTTCAAGAGAGTATGTTGACAATTAGTATGAATGAAAGTAGTGGTCAACCATAGAAGTAACTCATATAGTTGAGTTTATAGTTGAGTTACTATACCCTCCAATTTATTGCATTTAAGATATTAGGATATGTGGGTTTAAGAAAATGCAAATGTTATTTCCAAGGTGATCATGACACAACAAGAAAGAATGTTATTCTTGCTATAGATTGGTTTAACAAAGATGAAGTTTTGACACAATAATGATTCATGTTTGACACCATTCACTCACACAGGGATAAATCAACAGATGGCTAAGTTGAAGGAAAAAATAATTCCATTGAAATATGAACTAATGAAAGATGTAGAAGAACCAAATGAGGAATCATGTGAATAACTCCCTAAATGTTCAAGAAAATAAGAAGAAGAATGGAGGGAGTAACAAGGAGTTACAAACTAGAGGAATAAAGAGGAAGGGGATAGAGGAAAAGGGGCCACCTCAAAAGAAGAAAAGGTTTCCCTTATGTCCAAGTAAGCAAGAGATGGATTCCCCGTCTAATGAAAGTAATGAATAACATATTGAGAGATAGTTTGTGGTCGACATTGAGGCCCTTTCAAATGATGATCAAATAGGGCCCTAAGGTGAAAATTTCTTGGACATTAATTTGAGCACCCAAGATCATGATTAAGGAATTCAAAATCACGAGCATGAAATAGGTGAGATCACCTCCCTAACATGGCTATCAAAGTGACTGTAATGGAGAAAAATAATAATAGCCCAACCCATTAGGAGTTAGCAAGGTAGATCTAATATTTACCTTTGGATTTGGTTTTCTCCATGCAATCTTATTTACCAATACACTTTCATAGATTATATCCAGTGCTCCCATAATATCCCCTATGTTGACTAGTTGTTGTTTGTGCCATGCAATCTCTTTCTAAAGCCACTCCTTCTCCTTCTGTTATATTGCCACATACTCTCTCTCGTGCCTTAAATTTTGATCAAACTTTTGAATATCTGCCTCTACCATATCTAAAATCAACTTCACATTGTGTTGTAACTCTAGCATAGGTGTTTGATCCTTGATAGCTTTCATTTCAGCATTCAAGTTTTTAAGATTGGTCAACACCCTAACTTGCAGACATCTCATGTCAATCATTTTTTGTACTATTTCAACACCATGTTCTTGCTTCTGGGATAATAGTTATTCATATACATTTTCTTGTAAAACATTAATTTTGTTGAATAATTGTGAACTCTTATAAAACCTATTCATGTTTTCTATTACCATTGATGAGCTTCCCTTGAACAAAATCAAAATGAAGAGGCATAAATACACCAAATTTTTCTTTCAAAACCATATGTGCAGATATAAGTATTAAGTATAAAATGTTTGATATTTTTGTAGATATACACATATATTACACCGAATTTTTCTTTCAAAACCATATGTGTAGATATAACCATTAAGAAGAACATGTCCAATATTTTTGTAGATATACACATTAATTACACCAAATTTTTCTTTCAAAACCACGTGCAAATATAAATATTAAGTACAACATGTCCAATATTTTTATAGATATACACATTAATTTTTTCTTTCAAAACCATATGTGCAGATATAAACATTAAGTACAATATGTCCAATATTTTTATAGATATACACATTAATTACAACAAATTTTTCTTTCAAAACCATATGTGTAGTTATAAACATTACGTACAATATGTCCAATATTTTTGCAAATATACACATTAATTACACCAAATTTTTCTTTCAAAACCATATGTGTAGATATAAATATTAAGTACAACATGTCCAATATTTTTGTAGATATACATATTAATTAAACTAATTTTTTCTTTCAAAACCATATGTGCAAATATAAACATTAAGTACAACCAACTCAATAAGGGTACAAGGATAAGTTATTCCTGTGAAGAAGGATCATGTTAAATAATACAAGGGAATTTGATCAAAATAGGGAGAAAATCGCTAGATTGTTGTTTAATTTTCAAAGAGAAGGCGATGGCAAATGTTATTGTCCTTGCAAGAGTTGTAACAGCTTAAAGACAAGAAGAATCAAAATCAAAATAGCTAAGAGATATTGTAGGGAGAATAGTCACACTAAAGGGCAGTTTTTATTATCTTCCATTGGTAAGTTATTTGTTATATTGTTTTTGCAATTAATATACATATGAACCATGAAATGGAGGTTTGATTATCATCATTTTTATATAGGTAGATCTCCCCAGGGTAGTATGTGATATGGACCACCATATCTCAAAGGAAAATGGAGGTGTGAATATGGAGGAACATGGAGGTGTGAGTATTTAAGGAGAAGATTGTGATCCCATGGAAGATGACGATCATGCACTAGAAAACACATTTGAAGATGATGGTATGAATGTATTGATCCATGACACATTTAGCATTGGTGTTGTTGCTACTATTGATGATGATGATTATTATGATGAGGATGACATTGAGGTCATCCATGATATACCTCTAATTGAGAAGGCAAATAAGGCCCTTTACAAAGGATTTGAATCAACTCTTCTCTTTGTTGTATTGTTGTTGGTGAATCTAAAGGTTATGAATGGTTTATCCAACATAAAAATGTCACATATAATTTGCTAAAGTTTGTCATATATGTCATTATAGTCTATAAAAGGTGAAATATGTACCATTAAGATTGTTTATACTAATGACATATTTTTTTCTCTAGATTTATCGTGACTATTTGTTACCATCACCAAACATTCTCCCTCGCTCATATTGATAATTATGTACCACTATGAAACATATTGGAGTGGAATATCAAGCAATAGATGCTTGTCTTGAAGATCATGTAATTTATCATAAAGAACAAAAAAATGAAATAGAATGCCTCAAATGCCATATGAGTAGATATCAAGATGATCAAGTGACAAAAAAAGTGCCTCGCAAGGTTCTTCATTACATCCCCAATATTCCATGCCTTAAATGATTATCTAGGTGCAGTAGCTTGGTACAATTTAGGGATTACCATGAACACAATAGAAGTTGAGATGACATTATTCAAATACTTGCAGATGGTTCATCATTTACGAATATAGATAAAAAGTGGCCACACTTTAAAGAAGAACCTTGAAATCTCAAGCTTTCTTTGGAAACTGATGGTGTCAATCCATTTCCAGAGATGAGATCTATTTACTTGGTGTGGCCTATTTTTGTTTTGAACAATAACCTTCCTCCATGGATGGCAATAAAGAGAGAGAACATTATGTTAGAAATGATTGTTGCATGTATTTTATTTATTTATTGTTACCTACATGTAATTATAATTCTTGAAATGAAATGACCACAATAATTATTTGATGTTGTTTAGTCAACTAGGTAAGTACCAAGTAAAAGATATGAATGTATATATTGTGTCTCTTATCAATGAGTTGTTGATGCTATGGAATGGTTTCACTATGTATGATATCTCTAGACCAATTGGACAAAAACAATTTCAATTCCATGCAATTCTTGTGTGGACAATTCATGATGCCTAGGGTTGACACATCTATATAGTATGTTATGTTGAAATCTAGTTGTACACGATATTACTAATTCTAAATATGAACATATTTAATCCAATTGTATCATTATCTTGTAGTTCTTCAAACAAAGAGAACATTTTCATGTTGAATGTGTGGTCCAAAGATGAAATCTCATCATTCCAAAAGTTTAAGAAAGCAGGTGGTTGATGAGAATAGGTACTTCCTCCACAAAAATCATAAGTATCAAGGTTTTAAAAAACATCTTTTCAATGGGAAAGAAAAGACTACATCAAAGCCATGAAGAATGACACCTCACCTCTGGTATTAGGAATATAATATAATTTGAGGTTGTCAAGGCATTAGTACTAACCACCTTCCAAAGGGACTAAAATGTTAACCCAGAGAATTTAGTAGGCTGGCCTACTATGAGCAGCTACAAATTGTCCATTTGTTTGATACTATGCATATTGGAAAGAATATAATAGAGACATTATGGAAAAATATTGGATGGAAGGCGTAACAAAGAAAAACTTGCCAAAATTTGTAGTGACATTCATGATTCCAATCATGTAATGAAAAATATCATTGAATCAAAGGGCAAGTACAAGAAGTTGGGTCTAACTTTTGGGCAAAAAGAGGAAGTATTTTTCCTATTTTTGAAATTTCTTGTCTTTTGATGTCAAAATTTGATGCATTTAGAGACTAAATATAATTAAAACTTCAAAAATAAAAATTGTAGTGTTCGGAATCTGCTTTTTGAATATTTAATTTATTTGTGTACCCATATGATAATTTTTTTTTGGTATGGATCTTTAAAAACCACTTTTTCAAAATGTCTATTTCAGAACCATACCACACTCATGTACAGACACCATAATTTGACACAAATAAATATTTTTTTGTAAATCCTTTTAAACAAAGTTTCCTAACACATCAAAGATTGATGATGATATTTTTTCTTAATTTTTATTGAATAATTTTATTATTATTAATTTCTAATTGGCTATAAAGGTAAATTTTAAAACCTCTCATTTACAGACACCATAATTTGATCAAAATTTCACTTTTTTCCAAAAAAAAATAGTTTAACTTCAAAATAATTGTATGTAGATTGATGACATAAATTAATTTAAGAAAAACCATAAAAGAAAATAGTTATTAAAGTTTTAGTAAACCTCACTATTTTATAGTTAGGTACCACCTTTGATTAAAAAATAATGTAAAAATAGTAAATAAAATCATAACACTATAAAATTTATATTTATCAAATTGCAATAGTGAGAGCTCTAATGGGTTTTTGTTTGTTAAAAAATTGATCAGGAAGACCCTCTAAAAATTATGACAAGGCATGAATTTCTTAATTCAATGCCTTAGACAAATCTTGAGAGGTCAAGGCATAGGTTTGGTCTCATCAAGACTATCCCGAACCAAAATCTGAGATAGGAAAAAAAATCTCACCCATGTTGTAATTAACTAGCACCCATTATTAAAAATTAAAAAAATGAGTGCCCATTTTGAAAAATTAAAAGCGGCATTTAAAATCTCCCAAAAAATAAAAACTTTGATTTTTTAGAAATATGTACCTATTTTTTAAAAGTGAAAAATGGGTACCCATTTCTAAAAAATTCAATTTTTTAATTTTTCAAAAACAGGTACCCCTTTTTTGAAAATATAAAACATGCACCCAATTTTTTAAAATGGGTGCTTATTTTTTAAATTTAGGATCAAGTACTTGAGCCTAATACAGGTGCCCATTTTTTAAAAATGGGTACCCATTTCTGAAAGAGTTGGATCTCAATCCTTGGATTTCTGTAGAATTTAGACACAACTTCTTACTTCTACCCAAGTAGCGATGGAGATTGGATTAATGCAAGTGCCCTTCCTTGATTATTAATAGAGCAACAAAGTAATGCCATAAAAGAAGTCATATGAAAAATTTGATTTCCTATAGGATTTGCTACAAATATAGGCAATCTCATATAAGAGAAAAGTGAATTTGGCCCAGGGCTGAAAATGCATGATTGGCATACCTTCATCAAGCTAAGTCATGGTCTTTTTTATTTACAATATATTTGTAAAACTACATTCAATTTTTATTATATTATGTTGGAAAATAATGAAATGATTAGTTGACAATTTTTGCAGTGTGTGCTACCCCTATCACTCCCAAACAAGTTTGTCCATAATATCAAACAAGTGATAAATGATCTTGGAAAATACATGAGGTAAGCAATGATATTTATTCAATATATCAAACAAGTAATATATTGTAAAGTCTCGTATTTATATGTTTTTGTGTCTTGAATCCCGTATAGGTGGTTGTCATCTAAAGAAACCCATAAAGATGAGATGGATGAAGAATAATATCAATGAAAAAGGGGGTTTGATTAGCTAACATTACAGGGGGGTTTGATTATCAATGAGAAGAATGAAATCTATAGTTATGCAATCAATTCCTATGTTATTCAATATTCAATTCTTGATAGATCAATGATTAATTTGATTAACTTGTCATGTACCTTTTATTATTTATAATTCATATGTGATATAATTTTGAGTATATGTATCATGAATTTTTTAGCTAACATAAGATAATTGATTTACTATTGTAGAAACCAAAAGCCATTTTACGAGCATCCCACAAAGTCTCATGGATCATTAGGTATAAGTCAATACACCCCATAGAAATTAATGTCTTTTACCATTTGTAAAATATCTCTCATTGCCACCTATATCTCTTATCTTGTGGAGTGCAGGTACTAGTGGATACCTATATTTGTCATATTTTTCTTCCTTGAGTGAGTAAAATGTAGGAATGGAAGAAGAAAGTGAGACATTTAGTATGTCTAAATCAAGGAGATCAACTCGAGGTAAAATATCATAAATAAATTCAATAAATGCATGAAATTTTTCCTTTCTCAAGAGGGGTCATGTTCTTATGATGATGAGAGTGAAGGTGACTCTAATGTGCCCTTTAGGTACAAACATCTATATAAACAATGGGTCCCCAATGAACTTCCTCCAATAAACACAATTTTTTGTGTTGGAGAGAGGATATATCACATAGCACTATCCTCATTACATGGGTTGGACCTATTTTCCATGGATGGCATAAAGGTCTCTTACAACAAGGTTGTTGAATTGATGGAGTATGTCAAACCTTGCTATGATTATAGTAGTTAGATGTAGATTTTTAGATATAAAAAATGTATGTGTAGGTATACACTCACAAAAAATTATATACAACAAAGAGTTAGTGATAAAAGTAAAACAGTAGCTATATATATTGACAGAAGGCCAAAAGGATCAGATAATATTCTAGGTTTTACAAATAGTATATGGGTCAGTGCAAGAAGTTGGGTCTCACTTTTGGCCAAAACGTGGAAGTGTTTTTCCTATTTTTGAAATTTTTTGTCAATTGATGTAAAAATTTGAGGTATTTAGAGATTGAATATTAAAAAACTCCAGAAATAAAATTTTTAGTGTTCAGAATCTAGTTTTTGAATATGTAATTTATTTGTGCACCCATATGATAGATTATTTTTTTGGTATGAATCTTTAAAAACTACTTTTTCAAAATCCATGTTTCAGGACCATACCATGCTCGTGTACGGACACCATAATTTGACACAAATAAATGAATTTTTGCAAATCCTTTTAAAGGGAGTTACCTAATACACCTAAGATTGATGACAATATTTTTTCTTAATTTTTTATTGAATAATTTTTTTATTATTAATTATTAATTATTAATTGGCTATAAAGGTAAATTTTAAAACCTCTTGTGTACGGACCACATAATTTGATCAAAATCTCACTTTTTTCATTTTTTTTTTTAACATCAAAATAATTGTATGTAGATTGATGACATATAAATTAATTTAAGAAATATTATAAAATTAAAAAATTATTAAAGTTTTAGTGAATGTCACTTTTTAACGTTTAGGAGATAGTTTTGATTAATAAATAATGAAAAATAGAAAATAAACTAATAACACTATAAAATTTACATTTTTGAAATCAGAACAGCAAGACCTATAATGGGTTTTTGTCTCATCAAAAAATTCAATAGGAATGACTATAAAAAAAATTATGACAATACTAGAAATTGTCGATTAAATGCCTTAGAAAAAAAAAGGAGCACAAAGGCATGGCTTGGTGGGACCAAGCCTATGCCATGCCTTTCCCCAAGGCAAAACCCCATGCAAAAGTTGGGAGCCATACCAAATTCTTGCTCATGTCTCATGAATCGAGCACCCGATTTGTAATTCACAAATTGGGTGCCCGATTGCTTTGAACTATTATACCAACTTTTTGAAAATCGAGTACTTGATTCTTTTAAAAATCAAGTACCCGATTTATAAACGGGTACCCAATTTTTACAGAATTAGGTGCCCAATTTTTACGAAATCGGGTACCCATTTTTGATGTACTCATTGGGTCCCAAAAGCTGCCCCACTGACCCAATTTCAATGATTGAAATGATTGAACAACAGTATCGACCTGCAACACCGAATTTTGTCACACTTATTCTATTTTCTTGTCCTCTTATACAATTTGCAGGCTACTAATTCAAATTCAAAATTGGTGCAAGCATGGGATCAAAACAACGAAGAAAGAAGAAAGAAAGAGTTCTGACAGATGAGGAGATTGTAGCAAATAAAGAGAATGAAGCACAACGTCAATGAGAGAGAAGATAGAGAATTAGAGACTTGAAAAATGTTTCAAAGGAGAAAGACATTGAGGATACCACGATGGATGAAGAAGTCAAAAAAGAGAACCCAATACAAGAAAATTTAGGTGCACATTCTAATCATGCGTTCAATACAGGTGTGTCTCCAAACCCTTGAATTTTCTCTCATGATGAAATTGGTGATTTTTTAGAAGTAGGTTACGATTTAAATGGTTTAGATTTTCTTCATGAGAAGCAATTGTCAAACGATCATGCACAAAACACTCCAATTGAAATGCCTACCCCAAAAGAAATGCCAAGAAAATTTGAAAATGATACTCAAATCCCAAATAACAGTGAAAATAGTAAAGTGTCTGAAAATAAAAATTGCATGAATGTAGACATAGAAACACCAACTACTAAACAAACATGTCAGGATGATAGTAAAGTGTCTGAACATGTCTGAACATAATTTTCATATTCCTAATGATGTGTTAGATAATCTTGAGGGATTGGTTTCATGGAGACAAATTAGGACACATACTAATAGATTGTATAGGCATTTTTTTTATAATAAGAAATTTGGGTTTCAATGTCAGCTAATGTTGCAACTAATTAAAATGTCTAAAATGCGAAAAGTAATGAGAAAGTTGGGAATGTATGCAAAACCCAAGAATAAAAATGAGTCTTTAAAACAAGTTGTATCCACTATTTCTAGTGCCTTTGATGTTATTGGAAAGAGAAGTCAGTCTAAAGATAAGAATGCAGCACGATGAGCAATAACAACAGCTTTAGTTAGCAAATCAACATCTAACAAAAGATTGATTACCAACATAAGTGGATATCTTAATGTGAATCGTAAGACTTTAGAAAGAGCTGTAAAGAGAAAGGTTAACTTTGAATGTGATCCAGCAAATATTTTATGGACTTCTAGTGGTAGACTCCCGAGATGTGATATGAAACTTACTAGTGAAATCAAAATTTTGATTGAAAATTTTTGGCATGATAATACAAAAGTATCACCTAATTCAAGAGATGTTCTTAAATTGAGAATTGGGTCAAAAATACGTGACCCACATCCTAAACACCTTTTGGACATGACTCAAACTGAATTGTTTAAAAAATTTGTAGATGGTAAGGTATTAAATATTACCATTAGTCAAAGATCTTTTGAAAAGTATAAATCATGGTATGTAAGGATTAAGAAAGAAAGAATCACATGTTGTTGTAAAACTCATATTCAATTTCGTTACCATTATGATGTATTTCAATCTATATGTGGTACCATGCATAGTAAAGAAATGTTGCAAGAATGTGCTATAAAAATACCACCTCAAACTATAAAAGATTTCATATTAGGTTTTTTTTTGTAAGCCACCTAATGATCAATACATTCTTTTCAATTCATGTCTTTCTAGTACATGTGATATGTGTCAAAATATTTCTTTGTTAGTTGAATGTTTGCATGAAAATGCTTTGACTACTTTTGGACAACAATTAGTTGAGGTAAAAAGATTCAAAACTATTGAATATCCATTGAAGGATGGGAAGTTTGGAAGAAGGTGTGATCTAGTTACAGATAAAGTTAGTTGTCATGCATTTATGGATGAGTTTAAGAGTGTGATCATACCAAAATATGTTAAACACTCTCAATATTCTAGATGGCTTGATGGAAAATTTTACATATGTATGAATACATTTCCAATTGGTACTATACTTTCAATTGTTGACTTTGTAGAGAACTACACACTTGCACCGCAAGAAGAGGTACAACCACAATATTACAATTCAATGCAAGTAACAATTTATGTTCATATAGTTTATAGGCATGCACCTGATAATACAGAGGAGGATCAAAAAATATTGAGAGAGTACCATTTTTATTTAAGTGGTAATAAAACTCCATTCATCTGAGTTTGTCCAATATTGTTTCAAGGTCTTTTATGATAATTTAAAAGAGAGATAAATTAAAATGACACAACATTGGATATGGTTAGATAATTTTACAAGACAATTCAAGAATGCTAAAATGTTCTATTGGTTGAGTAGCACACATAAGCAAACTAACATCCAAAATGTGTGAAGTTTTTTTGAGGCTGGACATGGTAAAGGAGAACATGATGGTGCTAGTGCATGTGTGAAGGGAGCCCTTAGTAGAGAGCAATTAAAATTTGAGGGAAAAGCTAAATTCAAAAATGCACATGAGATTGTCGATGGTGTAACAAATATTTATACACGAGATCAAGTCAAAACTCTACAATCAAACGTTTCTTCTACCTAGTTGAAGAAAATAATATCCCTTCAAGATATGATTGTGATACAATTAGTGGTTCAACTAAATGGCATTCATTTAGGAGTTTAGATTCTAACACTTGGACTATGTGGATTAGGGAGCTTGCTTGTTTTTGTTAATTTTGTCTTGCAGGTGAATGGGAAGAATGTGAGAATACAGAATGGGTTGAAGATTGGAAACAAAGATCATTAGCACCTACTGACATGCATTTTGAAGATGATATAGTAAATGAAGGCCAAAATGTTACTTTTGCACCAGAAGACTATGATCGTATTTCATACCTCATAGAACCTGGTATGCACAATTTAATTAGATTTTTTTGCAATCTCATGCTTCAATTTATATAATTTTCATATGTACACGAGTGATTAAAGTGTTTCTATACTTTATCTTATCTTGTACCTGACATGTTTATGTTGTTATTGCACCTAGTGATAATGATGAATAGACTGAGTATTGGCTAGTTAGATGTGTGGAACCTAAGAAAAAATTGACATGTCATCAAGTAGATGATGATGGTTTTGAGTATCCAATCGGGTCTGTTGTTGTAGCTGGCACCTGGCTACATAGATACGTAACAAGAAGAAATGGTTTGCCAGCATTTGAAGAACCCGAAAGAAGATTTTACACTATTCTCATTTGGTTGTGGCAAAAAATATCAAATTAGAAAGATACAAAGGGAGACCCTCCAATAAGGTATTATGGACAATTTCAATGGATGAGCACGAGACAATCATAGATGCATTGCAAAAGAGAGAGGATGCAGATGGTGCAGTGGGATGACTACATTTAAATCAAACACATGTAAGTTTTTTCATTATTGTATTATTTATATATATATGTACTTATATAATTTAATTACATGTATTTTTGTGTTGTCAATACCAATTTAGAGAACTTATATGCCTCTTATTCAAGTCTCAATTATAATTTATGCAAATTTAAATGTTAAAGTGGATCGAACATCAACATCTTGTGCAATTTCACATAGTAAGTACATACAAATTACACATATATATTTACATAGTTCAGATACCTTGAATATTAATTTATGTGTTTATTAACATGTGTGTTTTTGTTTTACATTTTTATTTTATAGGACTTTATTTGAAGAGATGTGTTCAACCAATTTTATGTTTCAAATGAGTTCAATGAACTATAAATATATCATTGACATTGTCTTACATATATTGTGAAATATGTTGTACAAACTAATTCAAAAATGAGAGTTTACTTCTATTTGTATGTTAAAGGTATGTGCACTTGATAAATTATTATAAATTAATTGTCAATTTAAGTAATGACCTCCTATTTTGTTCCATTACTTTTACACTCAAACATGTTTAAATTAATGTTTGTTTGAAGTTTCAAATTACTATTGATTGTAATATTAAAAACAAGTCACTTGCACATGATAATTTAAAGATCATTACTCATTGTATTGATTATATCTTTTATTACCAAACAACACATTAAGATCACTTATGATGTACATTGTTAGGTACGTTATCCATACATGTGTGTCTTAAGGGGACATGTGAGTCCTAATAAGTCATTTTGTCTATTATAGGTTATGATAGGTATTCATATGTTTACTACCACATAATAGGTCTTATTAGGTGATAATGAGTCTTACATTACCAAACAACACATTAATATCACTTATGATACATTGTTAGGGACGTTATCAACACATTTTTTAATCGAGTAGGTCAATTTTATTTGTATGAATCTCAATGCATAAATTTGATGTGATATTTATCCAATAATGCTCTATAGATAGTTAAAATTATTTTTCATCTTGCATATATACTTACAAAATGTGTCATATGTTCATGAATAAAATATGTCAGAATAAAGAAAATGGTTTGAATATACTTAAAACATGGTAAAACATAGTAATATATGTACTACATACGCAAGCATGATAAGAAATCGTAAAAAAATAGTACATGGTCTAACATACATCATAACATGATCTATGAAGTGAAAAAATACATGGTCTGACATACAGTTTTAACTATCCTAACACAAAGTGTGCATACATCATAAATAATATATATACATCATAAAAACACAATCTATAGGTGCCAACAAGACCTAATTTATTTGATTGAATGTCCTCTTTTCTCCACGTAAAAAGGACTCAAATGGATCATCATGTGTAATATGAGTTGTCTCATCATGTCGGACACCCTATGAGGTAGATGTATCACCTTGTGTAACATTAGGCATGTCTCATCATGTACTTGCTTAATTGAAATGGGTCTCAAAATCTAGCTTGCAAATAAATTAAATATTCACTACATAATAAAATAAATTATACCACATGAGATGGGTGTCCCTCAGTAATGGGAGGAGGCGCACTATCAAAACTACCAAATGCAGCAGTGGTGAGGTCCTGTAATTTACAATACATACATTTTTTTAATTTGATTTTAGAGCATAATGAACTATAAATTATGTACATAAATCACAATACTGACCTCAAATGACGATGTAGGTACCTCCATCTGGCTAAGTCATGTGCTCTCCGCAACACTCGTGGTGACGTAGTCCTAAAATTATGGATACATAAACATTTAGTCAAAATTAAATATACATGAATAATTACAAAGTACATAATTTGTACACTACATTTTTTATACACTATAAATTAAACATGTATATATAATGTATATATCATACTTGAGTGGTAGCTAATGTCACAAATGTGTCTACAGGTATGCTAGCATGATAATCATAAGATGGAGTGAGGTCATTGAGGTTACGCGTCATGGTCTCGCGGAGTTCGTCCGCGGTGGGTGGTGGAGGTGTGGGTGGAGGTGGAGGTGGAGGTGGAGGTGGAGATGGAGGTGGCGGAGGTGGGGGTATGGGAGGGGGAGGGGGTGGCGGTGGGTCCATCAAATATAATCTGCATATATATTTAAACAACATAAAACATAAAACACATCAAAAATACATCACAACATAATACATGACAAAATTACTATTTAATAAAATTTAAATCTAAAATTTATCAACTAGATCTATATAAATGCACATATCTTTATTAAAATCATATTAATTAAATAAATAAAGTTAAACACTAAGTCAAATTAAACATTAAATACTAAATTTTTAAGTATGAACTCATTATGGATTATACATGTTCATGTCTCAAGATGAAACAAAGTTAAGATTATGACAAGGTTATGGATTACAATTTTGTTATGTTAGCAATTTTCATGATGGCTAAGCTTAAGATTATTATAATGATTGTGATCCTTTAATGTTAGGGAACTTACCTAGGATTATGGTTTTAGTTAAAATTATATTTACCAGTTTTGAATATTTATTATGGTCCTAAGACGAGAGTTAAGGTTACAATTATCTAATGAAAGCTTAGAGATAGAATTATGATTTGATTAAAAAATATTTATGATTGTAGTTTGAATCCTAACTATTATCTGCTTTTTAATGCAAACTATAAGTGTAGATCATGTCGAGTAATGAACTAATTTACATGTGAACCCTATCCCTAACCATATAATAATCCTAATTCTAATCATAATACATAATTCATTACCTTATGAAGCTTTGGCTATCCATTTTATTGCCAGAGTAATCCCTTGGCTATCCACAAAATGGTCCTAATAGATTTATATAGAAGACCAAATTGATTTAAATAAAATGAGCAGGAAGAAGACAAACTTACACCCAATATTCAAGGAGAGAATCTTTTAACATACTTGAATTATGCCAACCAAAGTGAGATAATTAGAGTTCCAGTTGTTGAGTTTACCAAAGATTTTCTTGTTGATATAAAGACACATTTCATTTATATGTTATGGTTTACTACAAATGGAATCCCTAGGTACCTAACCACTTAATTATGAAATCTCCATCCAATACCATATTTACTACACAAGGTAGGGGACTCAATATTTAGCCCCAATAAGATAGATGTAGAGACATAAATCTTACTACCCGATACAAGGAAAAGAGGTCCAATTTGATCATCAAATGACTCGTGTTGCACTCTTCTAGCTTAAAAAGAATACAAATATATTATAAAAAAACTATGTACATTAGATACTTATTAATTATTTGGAGAGTAGATCCTCTAACTTTTAGAGACAATTGGTTATCTCTAAGGAGATAATGTAATGAGTCAATTTTCAACAATTAAAAATAAAGAGGATGCAAGAGGACACTCTTTCATAATTCATCTAGAGAGTCCATAAAATTATGATCTAACCCCATTAATTTCTTTACTAAAACCTTGATACCAATCATAAGAGAGGACACCATTTGACATTTAATATTGGATGGAGGGCTTGCAACATCATCATAGTGAAACTCCATTCCACCCTTTTGTAGACATTTTCATAATCAATTACTTGAGCATGCCTACACTCTATCCTAGAAATGTTTCTCAATCCAAAGTATTCTAATAGGTTATCAAGTTCTCCAATATGCATAAATATCCTTAACAAAACACTTTTGTGTAGGGTTAATGATCTTGGGTAGGATATCTTCTAGTCTAGAGGCTAAGGCCTCGGCAATAATTATTTTTTACATGATACGCATATAGGAGTGTCCTATCTCTAATTTTTAATGAGATTCTTATCTCCCCTTGGGGATCAATTGATTACTTGACCTAGGGATTTTATGAGCCCTCTGTTGATCACTTGATCAATTTTATGAGCCCTCCATTGATTACTTGACGTAGGGATTTCTCATTACTAATTTTTTGGATGGAGGAGTTGATTTATGATAGAAATGGGTTTATCACTTGGAATAATGCATCTTCAATCTAGGAATGATGGTTCTCATTTTATCCCTATCTTCTAAATCATTTTGAACTATCATCCTCTTCTAACCAAAAAAATTGATAGTAAAATTAGGAAAAAGATCTTACTATATATATCACTAGGGGTGGGTATTTCTGTTTATAGAATAAGGCAATATTTTGTTAGGTGGCCTTCCATTTTGCAAAGGTAATAAACATTTAGGCTACCCATCCAAGGGTCTAGTCTGGGCTCCTACTCGCATTGATGTGGACACCTCCACCTCTTGATGGTTAGGGAGGGTTACTTAATTAGATGCTTGATTCATTCAAGTCTCTTCTAATTTGTTTATGATGTATCATTTTGAGACCTTGATATCAATGTTTAATTAGTTTTACAATTAGAGTTCAATTTGGTTTGTACTGTTTGATTAGGTTTACATAGTTAGGTTTCAATTAGGACAAGAGTTAATAAATTGAATTAAGTTTAAAGTGCTAAATTTGATTTTAGATATAGAATTATAGTTAGAGATTTTAGATTAAAAACCAACATTAATTCAAAAAAGTTAGGTTTGAATTTTGTTTTAAAGTTTCAATATATTATTGAGTTCTAGTTTAGGGTGATTTGGTTTAGTCTTAAGGTCAATGTTTAACTTGGTTCAATCTTCTAGGGTAATGGTTCAATTTGGTTAATGGTTGGGGAAAGGATTTTTAAGGTTAAATTCAAGGTTTCTACTCTTAAGTTGGGATATATAATTAGGTTTATGATCATGGTTTGATTCAATTTGGTTTATAAGTATAATATTAATTAGTTAAGGGCCAGGGTTACCTTTCAATCTTAGGGTTTGACATTTATAAAATTAGTACTCAAGGTAAGATAGGAAAGTTATTTAATTATTTATATATTATCTAGTGTAGGTTTTAGCAAATTAAGATTAAGGTTAAGATGATAGTAAGGGTTATGATTAGAGTTAAATTCAATACAAATTGACATTATAGAACTAATCCTAAATGATGCCCAGCCAAGGGATCCAAAGAACTAATCAAAAGTTTTACTAAGCAAGCAATAACATACATAGAATAATTTACATTTATAAAAAAACATAAGAGATTGCATTCCTTAATGAGCACATTTACATTTCATTTTTAAATAATTATAAACTACTAAAAGTAAAATAAATAACACATCCACATGAAAGTTCATATTAACTACTTCAGTTCAATCCATTTAAATAATTTATATACATTTTTTTTGAATGCCACTTGGCAAATTAATTCGGAATGCACAATCATCCACTATACATGTCACAGGGTATGAAAGGCTGAAAGAATATACATTTATAAAATAGTTTACATCATCCATTTTCGATCCATGAAACAAAGTACAATACAATTTAAGTAAAATCATTTTAAATACTATAAGTTTTTTGTTTGGATCCCTTGGTGGGTTGTTATGTGATTAAGTATTTTATATATGTTTAGGGTTTTATTTATATGGTTAGGTCAAGATTATAGTTTAAACAATGAATTTAGGTCGAGGTTATATTTATTTGTAAAATTACATGTTTAAACAATAAAGTTACATCTAATCTAATAATTCAACATTGTAATAAATACATAAATTAAATACATTTCAAAACATCTAAAATAATAATTTTTTAAATAAACATTTACAAAACTATATTTTAATTAACAAATACAAAAATTTAAACATTTAAGTTCATTAATAATGTAAATTTACAATTTTACGTACATATTAAAAGTGAAAAAACAATAAATTAACATACATATTAAATTGAAAATTGAAAAAAAAAAGTAAAATAGTATAAAACATATTAAAATACCTTTGTATCGAAAACTAGCAGCAAGGGGGTAGTCAGTAGGGCTGAAAAATGGACTCCCGTATGCGTCTCTAATCGGGCTCCCATTTTTGAGGTCATGAAAATGACCTCAAAAATGAAAAAAAAGTGCTTATATAAACTTTTACAAATTGGGTCCCCGATTTCTAAAAAATCAGGTACTTGATTTCTAAGCAATCGGGTACCTAATTTTTTAAAACTCGAGTACCCGATTCTTAAAAAGGTGGGCACCCGATACTTAAGCGGCTCGGGCACCCGATCCGTTTTGAATATCGGGTACCCAATTTTTAAAATTTGGCTCAGGTGCCCGAAGCGTAATTTTAGAAACGGGTACCCAATTTTTTAATTCTGAGAAGTACAATTTCACGGATCTGACTTCCGCGAAATTGTGATCGAACTTCTTGCGGTCACCCACATAACCTATGTCAACTAAGAAGTGACCCAATTGCATATTTGAAGCACATGAGGAAAATCACTTATTTGTATGTGCAATAAAATCAATACATGGAGGCGAAGAGATTCTTATTGATTAAATTTTGAATTGCATAGGTACAAACAAAGCCACTATCATGGGCAAGGTAGTATGTGCTATGCACATTTAAAATCAATGAATCCAACACAACATTAATTTTTATTTTTATTTTTATAACTTAGAATAATAACATGTGTTTTAACATGTCTTAGTATTTTTTTTGAAATATAGGGCTACAGTATGGATCAATAGCCACAGAATACGCACCGTGGTGATGGTTCTTCTTCTTGATAGCTAAAAATCTTTTTTGTTGTACAAATTAGATACAAGAAATATGTCAATGCATATTTTTTATTATGTTTTATTATTTAGTACTATTTTGGATTGATTTTAAATATAAAGCTAATAATATTTCTCTTGCAAACAAGTGTTGATTAGGATAAGGGAAAGGAAAAAGTAGTCCACAAGGTCCAAGAGCCACATGATGAGTTGGATGAATTTATTATCAATTTTGTGTCAGTCGCTAATCCTGAGGCTATAGTGAAAAAGGTGATTCATGCTATAGGAAGAAGGATAATGCAATTTGCATCAACTCAACCCTAGACTCTTGAATTACAAAAGACAGAGGATAGGTTGATGAACCTAGTTCATACATAAACAATAAGTATTAATCTAGTTTTTAATTATAAAAAAATTTCAATAATGGTTTTTATAGTATACTCTTTTATTTATGTAATTAAATAAAATGCATATGTGTTATTTTTAGAGAGGATGTTGAGGACATACATGAGTGATGCTCCAGAGGATGATACTTTAGGTGGTTCAAGTATCACATATTCTATCCTACACTTGTTTTTTGCTTGAACAATATTTTTTTTAATAGCTCTAATAATCTTGTTTAATTGTGCTCTAACAATATTGTTTTATTGTGCTGTAAAAATCTCATTTTTCAGCTCCTACCATTGATCCTCCATTCACTACATCACCTGCTACAAGGAATAGAACCAAAGAGGCACTACTGACGGTAAATTTGGCAACACGTACCATGACAAAAAATGTAGTGGCAACGCCTATTGGTAAGTACAGTCCTCTTTTTCTCTCTCATTTTTCATATGTTTATTTAACTTGAACTATTATTTCTTGGGGGCATTTTGTAATATTGGATTCATTTTATGTAGGAGGCGATGAGGAACTTTCTAGGTGTACCCATGTTAGATGTACTAGAACAATAAACAATTGTGATCAATTTCTTGTTAGCAATGAAGGTGGTCTTCCCCTTAAAGTAGCTCAACTTCTAGGTACTTTAAAGACTATTCCTTACTTTTACTATACAATCTTATACTCATAATCAAATGCACTAACCTCCCATCCAGTCCCTTGCAATAACTACTAATCTCATTATTATTTTGCAGGGAATACTATATTTTATGAAAAAATGAATGATGAATGTTTGGGTATTTGGGTTGACCATATGCACAGGGTATCATATTTTGATTTTATTACTAGATCATCTTTCCTTTGATTAATTTCTTCGCCTTGTTAAAAGGTAGCTTTAGTTCATTTATGAATCTAATAGTTTTTTCTTTTCTTAAAAGGTGAAATTTGCAAATGAAAGAATTAAAGGACCAACTAATTGATGTCATGTCAACAATTTTTGGACCTAATGTCATTCAAAGCCTTAGGCTCCTTGGGAAAGCAGGCCAATATTTGAAGTATATTAGGTACAACTACAAGACCCAAACAAAAAAACAAGCCTTGTTATGAGTGACCCCCCTATATTCCTATTATTGAGTGAGAGAATCTTAAAAAGGATGTCACTAAGAAAAAAGCAATAGCTGATGGAGAAATGGTACCACCAAAGGAAAGAAGGTATGTCATAATATTAAGAATGAAATTATGTAATAATTACTCTTAATACTTATGTGATCTAACATATTTCAAACTTCATATAGGTTTCCTAACACATCAAAGGTAGTTGAAGCAATAAAATAGAAGCATGGGTAGCATAAACTTGGCTTGAGTGGATATTCAAAACTTGTTACACAAATTGGAAGTATAAGTACACAAAAAATTATGTGAAAAACATTATAAATTGTAAACAATTTGGTCTTTGATGAAATTGATTACAAAAAAAATCATGATACCAAGCAAAAATGTAGGCCATGAAGTTTTAAAAAATAACTTCTCAAGAGGACAAGAAATTAGGCTCCACAAAGGGCTATACAATCATGGTTGAACGATTTTGAGCAATGAGTGCACAAGTTTCCTCTATTAGATCTATCGATGAGGTAAATAATTAAATTGATTTTTATTTCAAATTGAATACTTTAGAAATTACTATATTTGATATTAAGTTCCAAAAATATAAGTTGTTATATTTTTTTTTAGTAACGAAACTAACGCAAGGAGAGAAAGAAGAACTAGGGCCAAAGGCACACCCAACAATCCAAACCACCTTATAGAGTTAACATAACAGAAGAAAACACACAAGAGAACAACACCATAGAGAGAGAGAGAGAGAGAGAGAGAGAGAACAACACTTTTATTGATTCATTAAAGTATCAACATACATGCCCAATTGTAAGGCCTTTTCGGTTATGGCTAAATTCAAAAATACATTCAAGATCCAAGATCTTGCTTCAAATTCACACTTCTAGACACATATACAATAGAATTTCTTAGTCCAAAATCTCCAAAAAAATTCCCTAACTCTAAGCCTAAACACCCTATTGTAATTTCCAAAATGGCTTACAAAAAATTCTAGAACATCACAAAGTAGAAAGGCCGACCCAACAATAGTTTGCACACATCCCAAGACAAGATCTAATCATAAAATTCAATATCAAAATTAATCCCACAAGTTAGCTCCCATTAAGAACCAAAATGGAAAAAACTCATCCAAAATGTTGACACTCGGCATCAACAAGCTCAATTGACACATGAAGGAATGCTTGGAAATATTTGGTAACTTGGCACCCACTGGATAGCTGGACATACACTATGGAACTTGGCACACACTGTAGAGTGAGATGGGATAACATACAACTCTAAATGTTAACATGACATGGGATAACTTCAACTTGGCTTATACTAAAAAATTGCTAGCACTCGATAATTCTTGCAACTCGGCAATGACTACAACTCAACAAAAACTAGAAAAATAAACACAAATGAGTGGGATAACACGTCAAACTAGGATGCTCTTGCATTAGAAACAATGATTATATATTTTTTTAAAAAATTTAAGTGAATATATTTATATGTATTAAAATGAATGATTAATATTTCTTAGTATTTTTCCTATATTTATATGTATATATTGTTGATAAATGCACTAATTATTTACATTAGATTGTAGCCTGCCAATCTTGATACATCAGTCGAGCACCATGAAGGTGGTGATTCAAATGTGGATCCTAGTACTCAAGGTATATATTTTTTATTCAATTTTTTATTTGTGAATTATTAATACAAGTAAACATTTTAAATTGAATTTGGTGTAGTAAAACAAATTTAACTATAATATGTGTTGGGATCAAGAAAACATCTTGTATTGCAATTGCACGAGATGCAAAGGTTGTTTCTAATGAGCATGTTGAGGTCCAAGCTAGTGAGCAAGATGATGTGGTTGGACAAGGTACAGAGTGTTACAATGTTCTTTAAAATCTTTAAAGTCTCAACTTTTTTAAATTTAACCCTTTTATTTATTATTGTAGAGGACTTTCCTTTGCAAAGGACAACAAGTGCACGTCCACGGGTGAGAAGATATTATTGATGACAACATGGATATGCCTCTACAATAATATAGGGAAGGACAAAAAAAGAAAAAAGAAATGATTCATGTAAATGTATGTAACTTGTTTGATAATGGCTGATGTTTATATCTAGATGTTTTATTTATGTTCTATAGAATATTCATGTGAATCTTCTAATGAATCTTATGTTTTAATGTTAATGTGAATGTTCTAATGAATGTTATCATGTGATAATTTATTAATGTTACATTTTATTAATAGAATGAATTAATTTTAGATGTTACTAAGAAATTAGATGTTGGGGGGGGGGCGTTGTGGAGAAAATTAGCTTCCACCTTCACGTGGTTGGCCCTAATTAGTAGAGAATATTAAACTATTCTCAAAACAAAGTGAAGCTCAACATTAACCTATGATTGCATGACAACTAATTGTATGAATTTTTTGGTTTTAGGCAATGCATAAGGATGCCATAATCAAACTCATTGATTTATGAAATTTAGTTGTAGTGTATGAAGTATTCAAAAGAATGGCTTTCTATGGGATTGCATCAAATTATTCTTCTCTAAGGTATTCTATTGTTTTTATTTATCTGCAATCATGTTTGATTGTGTTGTTATTTTTGCATCAATGTCTTGGATCACATTCTATGATTCATCATATAAATAAGAGAAAGATATTAGAAAGCATGATCCAATGTGAATAACATAATTAAAGTATTTAACTTGATATCGAATGGAGCTTTTTTTTAATGGAAAGAAAATTAAATGATCTTGTCCTTTGTTATTTTGATGCAGGGGAAGTTTCCTCTAATATCACAAGATGGACTTCATCAACTACATATCTTCATTTTTATATTAGCAATTTCTCATGTCTTGTCTTGCATTGTAATTATGACACTAGGATGGCAATGAGTCACTAGGCTTTCCTCCTCTTATTGTTATATGCAAAAGAAACTTGTGGTCATGGTTAAATATTAGAATACCTTTGCAGATGAAGAAATGGAAATCATGGGAGGAAGAGACTAAAATGTTGGATTATGAATTTTCAATTGGTTAGTCTAATATTTTTCATTTTCTCATTGAATGATTGCATTTGATAACCTTTTTTGTAAATTGGGAGACATGAAGAATAATTTGAATAGTTGAAAAAAATGATATTAGATCATTCTAATGTATACATTGATTCATGATATATTTTTTTAATTTTTAAATGAATCTTGTCATACAAATTGACTTGATATATTTTGAGGTAGTATACTTAAAGGGAGAAACAAATCTTATAGGGTATATGAATACACCATAATTTGTGTGCTTGTGCATTCTATTGTTTCATAGTGTTCTCATGAACTATTCTCATTATTTCTTTTGAGTGCAGTATGATATGTTGAATAATAAAGGATCCTAAATTCTAGTCAAATATTTTTCTTCAAAACATGGCCAAATTAGCAAAGGAGGCTACTACAATATGTCGTGTACTTGAACCTATGTTTCATTTTTTGATAGTGGGAAACAATGGTCCCTTCAGAATGGACTCAAACTATGTGTTCTATATGACATGCAACACTTAATGGAGAAAGTAGGTAAAATTTATAATTTCACAATTTATAATCCTTGTTGAAAATTACAATATGCAAAGGTCAAACTTCATTGGCTACATCTCTAGGTTTATATATGATATCTACGGATTTGAATTTTGAATTTTACTTTCAAAACACTTTGGTTAAATTATAATTTATATGTGAATATTTTAGTTACTTTTTCCAAATGCCAAGTTCACCTTTTCATTTTAGTATTTTATGATATTTCATGTTATTCTATTGTTCAATTTGTAGGCCATTCTATTCATTTTCTATTGTTCATTCTCATTAAACATCTTGATCAAATGAATGTGGTGCAACAACCTCAAATGCAGATTAATATCATTGAAATTTTTCCTATCCTTGCACAATAGTCAAAATCACAAGCATTTTTAGCAATGGTTGGTGACATGACTAATCTAGCAAGGCATTTGCACAAGAGCATGAATTATGATTATAAGGCTTCCAATCTCGGTGATGATATCAACAACTGGAACAAGTTTTTTTAGGTTGCAATTGAAGAGTGTCTAGTGCAATTTGCCAAAAAGGTGATAAATTTAATAGTTATTTTACTTTCTTGAATGCACATGATGTTAGACACATGTGAAATTAGTATTAAATATCCACTAATATGTAGAGTTGGTCAATATAATTGCAAAGTTCAACTTGTTTAGATGCAATTCTAATGAGGTGCCAAGAAATTGTCTAAAAAAATAAGAAATTCCTATAGAAAAGGAAAGTGGAGATTTTCCTAGAAAAACATAGATGTTAGATGGTAAAGGAGTTTCATCACAATAACTTCTTGCAATTCTTCTCTACACAAACATACCATGACATCTTTGACTAACTTTTGGGTTTTCAGGTTGGTGATGCTGATCCAATTCTTGACATGATGGTTGTCTCATTGGAGAATCTTTCTACAACCACTATCATAACTAGAACAACAATTTCAGCAATGTATATATTATTGTACATATCATATGATCTATACCAAATCATTCATATTATAATAAGGCATGTGTTTGTTCTTAGATTCCTAGTTATTGCTAGCGTCGTGCTAGATAATTACTCAAATTTTTGGGCTTTTCATTTTTTAGCATTTGAGGCATAAGGATTATCAAGATATAGGATCTCTCTTGTCCAAGATTTTCTAGAGGCTCTATTTCATCAATTATTGCAAGCTATGGAACATCCAAATAATAAAATAAGGGTTAGAGGCCATCAAATTCTTTCAATTGTCCTTGTGTCATCTTATACTTTTCCTCAGCCTAAGTCTCGTGTCAAGGTAATATATGTTTTAACTTTTACTTGTCATATGCCCAACTTGCTCTTTATTTGCATCATTGCTTTGTTTGAGGAATATTGCTTACTTAAGATGCTCATGTTTTTCTTTACAAGTTATTGCCTTACTATATTGTGCATTTCTTTACTTGGACATAAAATTTGGATTACGGAAAATGATTTCCTTAGGAGTTACATTATTTATCACAACCTTGTAAAATAGGGTTAAATCTGGCAAGTCAAAGAAAATGGATATCTATTTGTTTATGCTAATTGATGGTAGATTCTAAATGTGCTACAATGATTGCAATGGGTGGGATTCATAAATAAAGCTATAGTTATGTTCTTCTTGACCTATAACTTCAATACAACATATATTTATAAGCATGAAGAAGAGATGCACAACATTGTACTTGTGCCCTTTCCATATGATAATTTAGACATGTTTAGTCCTTAGGATACCACTTTCTCCATTGGCACAATTAAGTACTAAAATAAGAGTACTGCATTCTAATTAATTTTTTTGATTTGATTTCTATTAAGCTCTATTGAATATTAGTTTTATCTATGTTCATTCACAAGGGAAAAACATTTTTATATTTCCTTAATGAGGTGTTGATGTAGATGGAACTATTTTGAAGAGGGCAGGATCCCTTGTTTGTCAATATGGTTGATACATCTTGTTAATGAGCCTTGTCACAACATACTATTGGAAATATAAGAGAAGCAACTGAGAGGGGAGGGATGATTCAATTACCAAAAAAATAAATCCTAGATCTCTTAGATGTCAATATAAATCAAAACTAAACTATGTTGTAACTCGATAACCACACAAGAAAAATGTTGTACTCGATAAACACTGAAATAGCTGGGCAAATGCTTAGCATGAAAATCTTAAGATATTATCTATAATTGATGTTAATTTAACTTAGTTTCCAACACATAAAAGAAATAACATAAACACAAGTAATAATGTGGAAACCCAATTTGGGAAAAACCACCAATTGCAACTAGTTGATGATTTTCACTCTTCTAAAGTGAGCCCTATTAGGAGCCAACCTTGTTAAAGGTTACAACACACATTGTTAGTTGTGACCCTATTAGAAGATTTAATCACCCTTTTAGGAGTGGCCTTGTTAGAGGTCTTTAGACAATTCAATAGAAATGCCACATTGTTAGAGGATTTACAAATAGCTACTAAGCCAACTCTATTAAGAGATTTAGATCACTACTACAATGGTTAGAGAGTAACAATGAGATGACCTGATTTCTAATGCAACTGAATTGCTAATTAAATATCTTAATTCTAGCTTGTATACTTGATCCTTCCTAATTGAATGTATCTTTGCATCTCGTTAAGGATATTATGCTTATCCTTCTAATTCGCTTCCTCTAAGCATCATCAAATCTTCAATTATTGTTCCACTTATGCTTCTTTTTTTAATCCTCAACTTGACCTTATATTTATATCTTACACATTTTCAATTTAGCTTGAATATAATTAGAATAATAAATATTCATCTTCTCAATCAGCTAGAATGAATAAATAATTCAATTGAAATTAATATGTCGAAAAAAGAAAATCCTTTGTTAGTCGACCTTGCTCTGTAGATACTAACTCAAAGTGATTTTCATGTGTTAACCAAGTGAACTCGGTTAACACTACATATTCACAAAGTTCCTTTGGTAACCAAGTGAGCTCATTTGACATTGGTTTCACTCAAAATTTCCTTCATTAACCAAGTGAGCTTGGCTAACACTCAACTTCTACAAACTTTCCTTTGTCACCCAAGTGAACTATATAGACACTATCTTCTGAAGTAGGCAACCTCTGGAATGCTCGGCAGACATAGGGAACTATCTTTAATTCCTAAGTGAGCTTGGCATACACTTCTTGACAATGATATGAAATTTTCTAGTAACATCAAAGACAATACATAATTAATCAATTATTTCTAACAATCTCCCTCTTTGGCATTGATGGCAACATAACATGTCATAATGCAATGAAATTTTAGAGAAAGAATAAAGTAAGGAACATATCCTTAGCTTCATTATGATTCTAATCCATGAGAACTCTCTCTATTAGTGTGAACTCCCTCTACTTTCAGTTTCTCCCTCTGTCAACAAACCTCTTCCTTTGATATCTCCCTCTCTGTCATCTCTTGAAGTGATAAAATTTCTTTGAGATATGATAGAAAACTTAAGAAACTTCTCCCTCTTTGAAATCTCATGATTATTTTTATTGTCACCATGTGATTTTCTTTGGAATTTGCTGAGAATCTTGCCACCATATCTATTGCTAATGTAATATCAAGCCTTGTATGCACTACAAACTACAATTTTCAAATCATTGATCTATATGTGATCTGATCTACCTCCTTGGAATCATCATTTTTGGAAAGATTATGTCCTATAGACATAGGAGTTCTAATTGGTCTTGAATCTTCCATTCCATAAATTTTTAGTATCTCCTTGATATATTTAGATTGAGTAATTTAGATACCATCTTTCTTCTACTAAATTTGTAATCCAACAAATTTTTTTATCTCTCCAAACATAGACATCTCAAATTCATTACTCATTTCTTCTAAAAATGCCTTGCACAAGTCATCATTTCCTATAAATAAAGTGTCATAATGAATATTTTTGCCAACATAATTTTCTTGTCTAGTCCTTCTTTGATATACAGACTATTGTTATCATTTTTTCTTTGAAACCCAATCTTTATCAAGTAGTTATGAAGTCTTTCATACCAAGCTCTGGGAGCTTTCTTGAGGCCCTATAATTCTTTGTGTAATTTGTAGATCATATCTCTTTTGCTAAGATCTACAAAGTCTTCAAGTTGTTCTATGTAGACTTCCTCATCAAGAATTCCATTCAAGAATGCAGATTTTACATCCATTTGATAAAATTTAAATCCTTTGTGAGCTACATATGCTAATAAAGTTCTAACACCTTCTAATCTTTTAATAGGAGAAAAAGTTTCACCATAATCAATATCTTCTTCTCGAGAATAACCTTTACATACTAACATTACTTTGTTTCTAGAAACTTCTCCATCTTCATTTGGCTTATTTATAAATATACATTTTGTGCCAATTACATTTTTATCCTTGGGTCTTGGAACAAGAGTCCAAGTTTTGTTCTTCTCTATCTTTTTTATTTCCTCATTCATTGCTTCAATCCAACTTTCATTATCCAAAGCATCTTTAACATTTCTAAGTTCAAATTCAGCAAGTAAACATGTACCCTTCAATTTGTTTCTTATCATTGTTCCATCTAACTTGTCTCCAATGATCTAATTAGGTGCATGATGCCTTCTAACATATCTTGCTAACATAGGTACTTTGGATTTGGAGTTTGTTTCATTGACTTCTTCATGATCTTTTGTATCAAGCTCGAGTTCCACTATCTATGACTCAGGTCCATCAGACTCAATTTTCTCTAACAACAGCTCGATAACTTCTAACTACAACTTGAGTCCTTCAGACTATGACTCACGTTGCACTAATTGCAACTTAGTAACTTTTGGAGATTTTGGGGACTTAGGAGGTGAGGCCTCCTAACTTCTAGATAGATTTGAAAAAGTGTTAGGTTCATAGTAAAAAAATCTTCTCTAATCCTCAAGTTCTTTGTTACTTTCTTCTTCACTCTTTTCTGTAAACTCATCAATTTTCACATGTGTACTTTCTATGATTTTATAAGTAGATAGATTCAAACATTGTATTCTTTACTTTTGCAAGAGTATCCTATGAATATTTCTTCATCACCTCTAACATCAAATTTACCTTTCCTAGATTCTTTCAAGATATAACATTTTCTACCAAATGATTTGAAGTAACTTACATTAGGCTTGTAGCCATACCATAGTTCATAAGGAGTTTGGTTTGAGTCTTTCTTCAACTATACTCTATTCAAGGTATGCATTGTAGTACTGATTGCTTCCTTCCAGTATTTGATTGCAACATTCTTTTTTGTCATCATTGTTCTTGCATAATCCATGATGGATCTATTACTTCTTTCAGCTATACCATTCTACTAAGGTGTACTAGGGGTTGATACTTGTCTCTTAATTCCTCTTTCAATGCTGAATTCATTGAACTCATTGGAAATGAATTCACCAACTCTGTCTAATCTCAAATATTTTAGCTTCTTTCTAGTTTTGTTTTCTACTCTTTCCAGATACCACTTAAATTTTTGAAAAGCTTTAGATTTTTCTTTCAGATACGTTATAGTCATAATTCTAGATAATCATCAACAAAAAAAATGAAAAATTTATCTCCACTATAACTCTCTATTCCAATAGGTTCACATAATTTTGTATGCACAAGCTCTAAGATTTCTTCTAAATGGTAGTTTTTTCTTTTGAAACTAATTTTTTCCCGTCTTACCAATTTGACAATTTTTACATAGATTGTATCAAGTTTCCTCAAGCTAGGAATACCTCTTACTCTTATGTTTTTTCTTATTTTGACTAGACTATCAAAGTTTACATGACATAATCTTTTGTGTCATAACCAAATTTCTTCTATTTGAGCAATAACATATGAACTTTCACTAAGATCTAGATAGAATAGATTATCTTTTGTTTGTTTTCTAGACCCAACTAGATTTTCTTTTCCATCCAATAGTTTGGCCTTCCCATTCATGAATTTTACCTTGAATCCAATGTTATTCAACTATTCTACACTTAGTAGATTACGCTTTAGTTCTTCAACCCAATAAGCATTGTCACATCTAAGTTCATTGGTTAATGAGATACATCATTTTCCCTTTATGCAACAAGGTTCATTATTTCTAAATCTCACACTACCACCATCATAATGTTCCATGTGTTCAAACTTTGTTTTGTCTCCAGTTATATGATGTGAATAGCCACTATCAATAATTTATGTATCATTTTTTCCAACATGAGAGATAAGTGCCATTTTATCTCCATCATCAAATTCATCTTTTACAGCAATATATTCCATTTCATCTTCACTGTTATTAGAATCTTTATCCATAAAACAAAATCTCTTACATTTGTCTTTGTAGTCCTTTTAGTTCTTGAAATCCTTCTTGTCTTTGAACTTATTATTTTTCTTTTCATCCTTTTTTTCTTTGTTTGGGCACCTTGTAGCAATGTGACCAACTTCTTCACAAGAAAAATAGATTAGAGGGATCTTACCTTTGTACTTTCCTCCGCCTTTGGAATATTTCCTTGCAAGTAGGGCTTCAACAAATTTAAAATTATCGTCTGAACTTTCCTCTTCTTCTTCTTCACTATCTGATTGATTGGTCTTTGATTTCTTACCCTTTTTCTTGAATGAAATATTTTCTTCAAATGTAGACTCAACACCTTTGGAACTAGGGACATATTTATCACAGTTATCCAACTCAAAAGTTGTCAATCTTCCAACTAAAGCATCCAAAGTTATATTGCTATTTGGATCATATCTCATTTCTTGAATAGCAAACACTCTAATTGCATAGATAGGAAGAAGGGTTTGGAATACCTTGCTTACAACTACTTTTTCATCAATGTCTCCTCCAAATGCTTTGATTGCACTCACACTAATTTTAGTTCTATCAATATATTTTGCAATGTTTTCATTTGATCAAATGGTCCTTTGAAACTCTTGGCTTTAGCTCTTCTAACATTGTCATCTCCTCCATATATGGTTTTTAGTTTGATCCACATATCATAAGCTGAAGTTAAATTTTTGACTTCATCAAATTTAGCATAATTAAGAGCAGAATCAATGTCAATCATCATGATGTTATAATTTTTCTTTTCAGTAATATCTTTGACTGATAATCTTCTTGTAGGAGTCTTGTATTCACTATCAAGATATTTACAACCTAAATCACTGATAGTTGCCAAATGTAACCTCATAAGTCCTTTCCATACTGCAATGCTATCTTAGTTCAACTTGGGAATCTCTCTTCTATAAGATATCATGATCTTTAGCTTTGGTCCTTTAAAACCTTTCCTGCAAGCACCAAAAAGCTCTGATACCAATTGTTAGAAATCTAAGAGGGGTAATCGATAGGAGGGGGGGGGGGGGAGTAAATCTGTTACCACAAAAATAAATCCTAGATCCCTTAAATGTCAATATAAATAAAAAATGAACTCTATTGTAACTTGGTAACAACACAAGAAAAATTTTGTAACTTGATAAAAGCTGAAATAGCTTGGCAAATGCTTAACATGAAAAATGTAGACACCCAAAAATTGGCAAAGACTTGAATTATGCAATTTCAATCAATCAATGCAAATTAAGGATGAAATTAGAAGAACACAACAGACTTTAAAATAAAAAATCACATTAGGACATTAATCATCTATCAAATCAACAAGACCTAAATCAACTTTTAAAAGAGAAGAAAAACAATTCAAAATCATAAAATTAAATTCAAAAAGGGAGAAAGAAAAAGATAAATTTTTGAAAATAAATAGAACATTTATTAAATCAATAAAGTCTTTTATCCTCACAAAAGTGAAAATCCCCCTTTTGCATTTAAAAGGTTTGGAAAAATCCTCATTTATCCTCAAAACTAAGTTTGTTGGACTCTTCCTCCTAGTCTCTTATGAGATATTTTCAAATTTCATCTCCATCCACCAGTCAAAGGTAAAATCCTAATTCTTACCCCAACCCCTTCTAAAATCCTATAAATAGGAGAGAAATTCAAGAGCTAAGGGACCCAAGTTTTAAGGATCTACACTATAGGCACAATTTGAGTTATCATTGTAGTATTGTCATTATAACAAGTTCATAGCATTTTTAGCATTGTTTTCATGTTATTTAGTATCAATTTAGCACTTTTTTAGCCCATTGCATATCCATTTTGATGGCATTCTAGAGTTGTTAGACCATATAATCTACATTTAGTCATAGATCTTGCATATATTCTTGTAGATCTACATTTTAAGCATACTCCCATTCTAGAACTATCACTAAGATACTAGTCTGAGAGATTTCCTAGCAGTTGTAGTTAGAGAAACATGAGAAATTCATAGAGTTTACATTTTGATAATGATTTCTTGAGTTTAATCTAGTTTTTTGTCATTTTATCTATATTTTGCATTAAAGTCTCATGAATATTTGAATATATCATGTACAAATTGGTGGCCACCATGGAGCTTGATCTCGAAACCTCTTCATTTTCCAATCTTTCAGTCTAATCTTTTATTTTCAGTATAGATCTATGTTTCTTGCTAGTTCCTTGTGTAGATCTAGTTGGTTGCAGGTTCTAAAACATTCTAGAAGTGTTGTGATAGAAAAAACAAACTCTCTAAGGATTCTCCAAATGCACAAAGGTTGGATCTGAAATTTCCTAATTTTGCAGTACTTTTGAGCTCTATTTTAATGCTTCTGAGAAATATTTTAATGCATTCAAAGAATTCTATAATGCTTTTATAGATTTTTATAGCACATCTAATCATTCTTATAATGAATTTTCTCATTCTTATAGTGCATCTAATTATTCTTATAGTGCATTTGATTATTATTATAGCACATTTGAAGCTTATTATAGTGCATTTACAACTTTTTATAACACATATGCTATTTTCTATCATACATTTGATTCGAGCTATTAACCTTCACATCTAACATTTAGAACTAGCTTTTGATTATTTTTTAACCTCATATAACTTGATAAGAACTCTCAGGCTACTAGCAGCACGAGACAAGGAATGAAGACCCTCAGAAATACACCTAGCCTTTGCTAGCACTGAATTAGGTAAGTGGACCTTGGCCCCTTTCAATTCAAAGTGTGGTAATTCTAAATTCAAACCTAGCTTAATAGAAATGTTCAATCTCTCTGACCTAAATGAGAGTAGGCCTATGCTCTCAACTCTTTTGAATTCATCAAAATGCCTGACCTTCTATAAGATCAGTTATAATTGAATGAGGAAAGAACCCACACATAGCCTAACTAGGAGCCCCATTTTTCTTCTATAGTATCAGGTTTGGTAATTGAACAATTGTGTTTATCATGTTTGGGAGGTCAGGACAGTAGGGATATGCTCTCACTCTCCTAGAGTGATCAAATTCCTAGACCTATTTGTGATTTCTGTAAGGAAACTCAAGTGCGGAAACAACTTCCTACACTAATCTCTTAAGGAAAGTATGGTGCAAATCCTTTTAAAACCTTTTTACTTACAGATTTGTAAACAACAACAATATTGTGGCCAACAATGCATACATAAAAATAGATAGAGAAAGAAACACATAACACAAAGATTTGCCAGTGGGGAAAAACCTTTCGGTAAAACAACCCCACCCCTTCAGAACTTGCACAATGTATTATCTTCAACAAAAGGTTACAATACACTTGCAGTGCAAGCTCAACAGCGACAACAGAAGACTCCAATAGCAACTCACAGTACTAACAATACACTTTCACGTGTCACTTCTCTTCGTAACCCTAAAAATGCTTATAACACGTGCTTCACTTTAGGGCTACTCCCAAAGATAAATTGTATTAGGGTTTTACCATTCTCCAAGAAAATAGGAACCCTATTAGTTGCCACATGTCTTCACCTGTCATTTAATCTTCCTAACATAGCTCTTACGTGTCATAGGAATCTGTCATAGCCGTTTTAGCCATGATCTCCTTACAGACAATTCAAGATGTCAACACATCAACATTATTTGCAAGAAATACATTTTACAAAACAAATAATAAGAATAGGAATTATACAAGGTTGAGACACCTTATTCCTAACAATTTCTATCTTTCCTACTTTATACTAGGTAGGATTACTCAGCCATAGAAAGGGTACCTCCTGAGTTTCCTTAGTAGGGCTGGTGAGAGGGAACGCCTTCCAATCTTGCATTCCTAATTGAATGCAAGCCACCAGTGTTCAGAACATAGCCTTCCTCTAGTAGTCTAGTAAGGGATTGTGCTAAACCTCCTTAGCATTGGTGGGAAGCTCTTTATCATAGGAGAGGTAAATCCAAACATTTATGGTTAAAAACTAAAACCCCTTAGTCACCAACTCTAGAAAACCTTGCCAGGAAGTCCTTTTCTTCCATTTTCTAGGTGCGTGCAATTTTATGTTCTTGTTGTGATTTCTACTACCTATTGTGATTGGATGTGTTTTGAAACTTAATAAAAAACTCTAGCTTGAATCATAGTCCTTCCAAAAGATGAAACTATAAACCAATATGAGAAACCAAGGTCAAAATAAGAACATTGTTGAAAGACTCTGAAATAGCACATCTACTACTCAAAACAACACATCTGGCACATCCTATGATGCATCTAAACTCTGGTATGCCACATCTAACTGTAAAACAATGCATCTACAAATTTAAATAGTGCATTTGCATTCATAACAATGCATTTGAGGCTTTAAACAACACATATGATAGATAAAATAGTACATTTAAACAATTAAATAGCACATATGATCTATGAAATAGTGCATTTGATCAATCTTGTGATGCATTTGAGAAAGAACATAAAACAAAGGCTATTTGCATACATGACATTTACAAATGAATAATGGATTTGGATACCCTTTTTTTCCCATTAATATTTTCTAGACTAAGAGATCCTAAAATTGACTGAAACTATTTTTGAAACAAGCAGAGCTACAAACATCATTATTAATCAATAGTCATTATTGCTTCATTTTGCATATCAAGCTAGAAATGTCAGAAGACACACATCCACTCCTTACCTGACTTCACAAAAGTGAGCTTACCCTATCAACACTTCCAAACATCTTGTCAAACTTAACTTGTTACTCCAAACATATATTGTCAACAAAAACCCTCTTATGGTGAAAATGCATAAGAATTAGAGGAATCCTACTCACATTTCATGCCACCACAAAAGAACTAGTATAGCCACAAATTTGAAATGATCACCTATATGGGTGAGTTCCAAAATATCCAGCTGAACTATCAAACACACGAAACCTTTGGATCTCATTGAACCTATCATGCCAACAAATTGTTCACCAAATGTAGTTACCTGCAAGTCACCCCTATTCAACAAAATTTTAGAACCCTTTGCCAAAATGGGTTCATCTACATGTGGTATGAAAAGAGAATTGAAACTAAAATTGAAGACTTTCAGTAAAATCTTGAACTTGTCGATATCATGGTCAAGATACTTGAGAAATACAAAGAACGCTATATACTAGCATTAGCACAGCAACATGCAAAATTTTCGTTCGACTTTGATGTGACCAACCTAAAATGAGATGAAGAAGAGTCACCCTTAGATGTTGTCAAACAAAAATTAAAAGACCTTCAATTGGAAATGGAAAGAATGAAATAAGGAAAAATTCAATCTACAGAGTTTAGTCTCGAAAAGGTGCATCCTCTTCCATTTGACAAAAGCATTATCTTCACAACTTCCCCTCAAAATGTGTAGATACCAAAATACATTAAATATTTTGGTACATCAGATCCACAAGACCACCTTAGGAAATTCTATACCCTAAGTACGGAGTTTATCCATGACATGACTTACCTAATGTGTCTATTCCCTAGGAGTCTTAGAGGGCAATCCATGGAGTGGTTCTCCAAGTTACCCTCTAACATTAAGAACTTTGATCAATTGGCTTCTATTTTTATCACTCAATACTCTTACAATATCAAAAGAGAAGTTACAATGACTGATTTGTGTAACATAGAGAAAATTCTTGGAGAATCATTTAAAGTCTTCCTACAATGGTGGAGACATACATTTGCCAAATATCATAGAGACATACCAAAAAAAAAGAAGATAGGCATCTTCATCAATAGTCTCTCAAAGCCCATGAATTACTAGCTCCAACTCCAAGGGCCTAAGACTTTAAAACTACCTTAGAGAATGCTGCTAAGCTAGAAGAAACCTTGATAAACAATGACATTATTAAATTATCTAAATATGGTAAGGGTTTCTCCAAAAATTCCACATAGAATCACAATTCCTCTTATTAGTCCACTGACAAAAAAAAATCATGGTGGAGAAACAACAACAAAATCATCACCAATGATAGGGTGATTGAAGCCAACCATGTTAAACCTCAAACTCCACTCCATCCAAATCAACTGTATCATATTATCAACAACACCAATCCAAACACATATTGACAAGAAAATGCCCATCTATTTTGCTGACATACACATCAACTCCCTCGATATATAATCAAGAAGTTGCTTAAAATCAAGCTCCTCCTCCTCGAAGATATCAGTCTTATGATATACTTAAGAAGTATACACCTATCGGGGTGTATTATGAGAGTGCTTTATGAACCCTCTTGGCCAATGAACTCATTGTATTACGTGAGGCCAAATCCTATGAACCTCAAGTCAAGCCAAAGTGTTGGAATGACAAGAAAATTTGTGCCTATCATAGAAATAGGGGGCACTTATTGAATAATTGTGTTGCCCTTAAGGGCGCCATAAAAAAATTAATCAATGATGGAACTATCAAAGTGAACAACCTTAGCAATAATGAAGATCATATAGCCTTTAAGAACCCTTTTATGAGTCATGAAAAGGGAAAATCCTCTAGATCTAATTACAATGCACCTCTTCATACTAAGGTTAATTATGCTCATCATTACAATAACACCATCAACATGATCTCCAGCTTTGATGACACTATAAATGTCATCATAATTAAAGATAAAAACATGAAACAATCATCAAATGCCATTACTCAAGGTCAAGCCTCTAAATTTATTTTACCAGGACCTATGATGAATTCTAATCATGCAATTACAAGTTCCTCTTTGCCCGAGTACAACCTAGTCAACCAATTACTTAAGACTCTAGCCCATATCTCCATTTTTGAACTATTGCAAATTTCTCCAAAGCATAAAGAAATACTCACCAAAGCCTTAGTGCTAAATGACTTGGATGTGAGTAGATTTTAAAACATGGTCAGCAATCTAGTTGCCCCTCACTATGTTTCCTTTTCAACCCAAGATGACATGTCTATCATCTAGCTACAAAACTCTCCTTTGCATATTGAAGTCTTTATCCATAGAAACAAATTCAAGTGAGCATTGGTTGACAATGGGATAGGTCTCAACATTTTCACACTAAATTTAGTTAAAACCCTAGGTTATACAGAGGATGTTTTTGATCCAAGGAAGAAAATCACCATCAAAGCTTATGATGATGAGGAGAGTTCCTCCAAAGGCATGGTTATTCTATCGATCAGGGTAGGACCAATTGTGAAAGAAACCATTTGTTAGGTCTTAGACTTGAAATTAACTTATAATATCCAATTAGGAAGACCACGAATTCATGCCATGTAGGCCATTCCCTCCACTTACCATCAAATGTCTTAAATTTCCATACATGGGTCAAGAGGTGACCATAGCTGGGGATCAACACTTTGCCCAATATTGTAATTCCCTTATTCCTCATAATAAGAAAGAAACTGGCACCTTGATAGATGACATTAGCCAATCCACATCAATAGATGCTTCATGCTCTACCGACCAAAATGATAACCACTCAGCTAAATTGACTAAGGGTAAAGAGAAAGTTGGTTGTTCGAGTTCTTCCCTTCCTTCACCATCATCATCCAAAAACCCTAAATAGTCACACTATGAAGAAATGGATAGATTAATGAAAGAATTTGATAAAAAGTGTAAAAGGGGTAGGTGAGTACTTAGTCTCCTTATTTGATCGCCCATTTTCTTTGAGATCCCACAGAAAACCATCATCCACCACTAGACCTTATCACACACATTTTGTCAAAGAAAGTGGAGTACTTCCAACATCAGTAGAAGAAATCAGTCAACAAAACATTGAAATCTCCACCCACCTACATGAAAAAGGTTTTGATCCAATGAAAAAGATGGGATATATAGGAGATGGTCCCTTAGGGAAAGAGATAGGCATCATCAAACATCTTGTATCATAGTTTAGGTCCAACAAATCCAAAATAGGGGTAGGGTACAGTGAACAAGACAAGGCATAGATCACCCCTAAGTTTTTTCCCAAGCATAGTGATTCCTTCTCTTCCACTTTAGTGTGGGTGCCTAAAGAAAGGGAAGGTAATAACAAGAAAGCAACTGACATAATAAATGTACATCTATCCCTCCCCAATTCACACCACATAAGAGAACCACTTGTAGATGCCTCTAATAATGAAGGCAATGACAATTCCACTAAGTGGGAATTTGAATCATTATTCAAAGAATCCCTTCATGACAAAGAATGTGATGTTGTTCACATTCCCACATCCAATGGTTTCACTATACAAGGATCAACCTCTCATCCAAGTTCTACTTCACCAAGAGTCAGAGTATGACAGAACAATTTAGAGGCTACTATAGAACAAACATGTCACATCACATCATATGAGGGTGATGAACATATTGAAGGGTAAACCCTATTTCCTAACTTCTTTCCAACAGAATTTGAAGATGACTACTATGAACCCCTTGTAAGCTCTACTTTTCTTGATACTTTAGATGAAGTACATGTCATAGACCTAACTGATATAGCATATGAACCATCTAATGAGGTCATGTCTCTAAACCCCATCAAATCCTTTCCATATTATGAATCACTCTCCCTAGTCCATCCCAAACTCATTAGCTGGGATACAACAAAGCCTCACCATATTCCTCATTTTAACACTGACCATGATGTCTCCATCTACCTTAACATGGTTGAAACATCTCATCCATGAAGAATAGAAGAAATGCACATAACCAGGTCTGATATCAATCATCTTGGTCACACTAGAACAAGCCAAGCATTTCATAGCCTTGATGATCACTACCAAGTTGTAGCTAATCTTGAGAAAAAAATAGAAACAAATAGAAGTGACACATCCCAAGGTGAAAACCCAACTATGGCACCCACAGATGAGGTGATTGATACCTTACCCAAGCACTCTGAGGAGAGATCATCTATCTTGATTGAACCAACAAAACAAGTCAATGTTGTTATAGAATAGGAACCAAAGGTCATCTATTTGGCACACTCCTTAAGTACAGAAGAAAGAAGTACATTCATTCACTTCTTTGAAGAGAGGAAAATCAATTTTTCATGGTCTTATGTAGGCATGCTAGGATTATACCCAAGTTTAATCCTCCATCACCTCAACATTTCTCCAAAGGTCAAGCTAGTTAAGCAAAAACTCAAAAAAATGCATCCCCACATAGCTCTACTAATCAAAGCAGAACTAGAAAAATTAATCAGCATCAACTTCATCTGGCCCTTGGCATATGCATCATGGATATCTGACATTGTGCCCATATTGAAGAAAAATGGTAGCATATGCATCTACATTGATTTCCAGGATGTAAACAAAGCATGTCTAATGATTTCCCCCTTCCCAACATTGACACCATTGTAGATCTGATAGTGAGCCATTCCATGTTTCCACTTATGGATGGATTTTTAGGGTACACTTAGATGAGAATAGCACCAAAGGACCAAGAGAAAATAGCCTTTACTTTTGCATGGGGTATGTTTTGTTGGAATGTAATGCCCTTTGGCTAAAGAATGCAAGGATCACCTATCAGTGGGACATGACCACTATCTTTCATGACATTATGCATAGCTTTATGGAAGATTATGTGGATGATATCTTTACCAAATACCATACTCAAGAAGAACATCTCCCTATCTTGTACAATATATTTACCCACTAGAAGCATTTAAAGTTAGGCTCAGTCGAAAGAAATGTGCTTTTAACATCAAATTAGGCAAGCTTCTAAGATACATTGTCTCGGCCAAAGGGATAGAAGTTGATACTAAAAAGGTACAGGCCATAGTCAGCATGCAACTTCTAAAGAACCTAAGTCAATTATTCTCTCTTCAAGGTAGACTTCAATATGTTCATCGTTTCATTTCCTAATTAGCAGAAAAGTGTGTGCCTTTCACCCATTTACTACACAAGCACATAACTTTTAAATAGGATGATCAGTGTTAGAAGGCTTTTGATTTACTAAAAACCTACTTGATGAATCCACCCATGTTAGTATCTCCAATATCACATAAATCATTGTTGTTATAGATTTCCCTAATGAATAAATCAATTGAAGCCCTCTTAGCACAAGAAAATAACCAAGGAAAAGAAAGGGTCATTTACTACATTAGTCTCACCCTAATCAACTATGAGCTTAATTACTCCTTTATTGAAAAGGCTTGTTTAGCCATGGTTTTTGCTTCCCAAAAGCTACACCATTATCTTCTAACACATAAGGTCAAGCTCATCTCCAAGATTGATCCTCTCAATTATCTTCTCAGCAAAACAACATTAATAGGTAGATTGGCCAAGTGGGTGATGATCCTAAGTGATATTGATATTGAGTATGTCGATAGGAAAGCAATAAAAGGATAGGAAATTATCAATCAATTGAAAAATGTACCTATAGAGAACTCAAATCCTATCTTAGCTAATTTCCTAGATATCCACATTTTTCAGATAGATCTAGTAACTTGGAAATTCTATTTGGATCATTTTTACACACACCATGGATCAAGCACCAGTATTTTGTTCATCATGTTACTGGGTGTTACCATCCCCAAGTCTTACAAATTAATTTTCCCCTACACCAACAACATGGTAGAATATGAAGCTTTGGTATTGAGCCTCAAACTAGCTTTAGAATAGAAACAAATGGCGCTAGAGTTTTGTGGAGACTCCCAGTTGATCATTAATCAAGTCACTAACACATATCAGACAAAGCATGAAAATTTATTGCCTTACAAACATATGGTTGACAAACTTAAGCCATGTTTTGTTCATATTACTTTTGAAAAAAAATTGAGAGATAAGAATAGAGTAGCAGATGCCATGGTCACCTTGGCCTCCTTACTCCAATTACCAGAGTAGCACGAGTTGTATAAGTTCTTAGTAGAAGAGGTGGTTCAACCCACATTTACTCAACCTGATTCCCTTATCATTTTCCATTTAGATGCTCCTAATTCACTGTATTATAAACCCATCATCACTTACCTCTATGATAACACCATCCTCTCTGACCTCTAATGCAACTAAAGATGTAATTTCATTTGGCAAACCTCACGCTACAATTTGGTGGCTGATACATTGTATAGGAAGGTTCTTGACAATACTTTGTTTAGATGTCTTGAAAAGAGTTGAAAGTCGCTCTACAGAAGTCTATGTAGGGATTTGTGGGTCACACTCTAGTGGGTTTACACTAGCCAAGAAGATTCTTAGGATGGGTTATTTTTTGCCAACCATGGAAAAGGATTATATCGACTATGTTAACACTTGCAAAAAATGTCAAATCCATGGTAACCTTGTTCATGTGCTAGCCCAAGAGCTCAACCCTTTGTCCATACCATGGTCTTTTTATTAGTGGGGCTTTGATTTGATTGGAGTCATCCACCCACCTTCCTCTAGTGGACATAAATAGATTATCACTGGCATAGAATACTTCACCAAGTGGGTCAAAGCGGTGCCACTTGCTGACTCTACAGGAAAACAAATCTCTTCCTTCATTTTAAACCATATCATTTGTCAGTTTGGCATACCTCATGCCATTCTCACGGACAATTTCTTGTACTTTAAAAATCAAATAATTGATTAATTATGTGAAATATTTCACATTATACACCACTCCTCATCAATTTATTATCCCTAAGGCAATGGCCAAGCAAAGACCACCAACAAGACCATTATCAACATTCTCAAAAGAACTGTCAATGACATTGGTAGAGATTGGCATTTACAGCTAAACCCCACCCTTTGGACCTACAAGACAAGTGTTAGGACACCTCCAGGTGCAACACCTTTCTCCTTGGTTTATGGTTGTAAAGTCATTCTTCTTTTAGAAGTTGAGATCCCACCTTTGAGAGTCACTCTTCATGATGTCCTATCAAATGAGAACTATAGAGTGGCCCATCTAGAGTAGATAGAATTATTAGAACATCAGCATGTGGCACATGAACACCTCAAAGTGTATCAAAATAGGTTATCAAGACACTACAACAAAAAGGTCAAACCTTGTGTCTTTCAAATTGGTGACCTAGTGCTCTGAGAAAACCCTAAGAGCCAAGCTACTAGGGAAAAGAAAGGAAAATGGGAGGCCAACTGGATTGGTCCCTACATTATCATAGATTTTTTTGGGATTGGTACTTATAGACTTTCAAATTGCGATGGTGTACACCTAGCAAAGCCCATCAACAGCATCCACCTCAAAAAAATTTATGTCTAGAGCTTTGAGAAACACCTCATTACCAAAAATACAAAAAAAAAAAAAAAAAAAAAAGGTACAAAAGAAGTGAGAAATGCTACCTTTGGCTTCAAAATAAGCAAGAGATAGCACCTTTGGACTTCCCTAAACAAAAAAAGTCCTTCAATGTAGCAAGACAATCAAAACAATTCTTAGGAAACTTCCTAAGAGACAAATTTTTCTTGTTTGTGGATTACCTAGCCTAGTTGAGTTAATTTCACACATACACAATTGAGAAACACTTGTGGGTTCCAGTTCAGTGGTTTCTTGTCATCAGAGATAGTTCATAGTAGCAACGACAATTAGTATAATAGCACTAAAAAGGAAACACAACAAATCAAGAGAAACATGGAATCAAAATATGTATTGAGATACCACAAACATGAATTACAAGAAAATCAGTGCACATCTCAGCTATCCACCATGGCCAATAATTCCCAATATCTATTTTGTCTTTTATTTGACCTTTTTGATGTTCTAAAGATCCTTTTTTGCCTTCATTGTGCCCAATATAACTCCATGAGCCCACTCTTAACCCTTTTTGGTCCATCTTAGTCTGCTTGACTCTTTAGGTGCCTCCACATATTCTTGGTTATCCCCACAATCCAACAAATCTCACTCACATCCTCACTTCACTCCTACAAGTTGAAACATTGTCAAAAACATTGAAAAATTTGTCAAAATTTGTCAAAAACATTAAAAAATTCTCAAAAACATTAAAAAATTGTCAAAAAAAATCAAAAATTGTCAAAAAAAAATCAAAAACATTGAAAATTTGTCAAAATTTGCCAAAAAAATTCAAAAAGTGTCAAAAATTATCAAAAACATTAAAAATTTGTAAAAAATTGCCAAAAAAAATTCAAAATTTGTCCAAAAATATCAAAAACATTCAAAAATTGTTCACAATTACCAAAAACATTCAAAATGGCATAATAATTATCAAAAATAGCCAATCAATCCCAAAAAATTAACAACAACCCAAAATTCTTGTGAAACATGGATCACTTCGACTCAAATAAGTTATTTAACTAGGCATAAATTATTGATGTATTTTCCAAACCGATGATCTATTGATTTCATGTCGAACTAGTGTACATCTATAATTACTACTCCTTCAAGACAGGTTTGCATACCTCGACCAATTTTATATGAAATCAATGGTGAGGCCCACCATATTGAAAAATATTTAAGTATTTTATGGAATTTTTTATGGCTCTATTAACTATGGAAAAACAATAAAAAGTGGCTCAATGACATTAAGAAGTAGCATAGTTATGTCCTAAAACATCTTGTTGGGCTTTGGAAAATTTGGCACAACGCAAATAGTGCAAGAGGCTTTGATAGAGTCCCCTCATCTCTCCTCTTGTCAAGAACAACAATTCCTAATAGATTATTAATCTTGTTTATGTTGTAGTGGCCACAATTTATCTAGACCTCTTCAACAAATATATTAATGCTATCCCAAAATGCCTAGATATCCATTGGACTCTTTCATCATCACCTAACGGGGGGCACAAAATAAGTAAGCATAAGTTTGAGAGATCGTCATGATCTCTTCTCCTTTTAGGCCCTTGAAGTGCCTTTTTCAAGGTCCTCAAATGCCTTTTCAAGCCAAAGCACCTTTTTCAAGGCCCTCAAACACCTTTTTAGGCCAAAGCACCTTTTTAGGCCCTTAAAATGCCTTTTTAGGCCCAAACACCTTTTTCAAGGCCCTATTTTGACCTTTTTAGGCCCCCAAAGCACCTATTTAGGCCTGAACGCCTTTTTCAGGCCCCTTAAGCACCTTTTTAGACCCTAAAGCACTTTTTTATGCCCAAATGCCTTTTTCAAGGCCTTGTTTTGGCCTTTCCATGCCCCCAAAGTAACCTCTTAGGCCCTCAAGAGCCTTTTTCTGCCCCAAACACCTTTTTAACGGCCTAAACATCCTTCTCAAACCCCCAAGCACCTTTTTCAAGGTCCTTCTTGGCCTCTTTTGGCCATCAAAGCCTCTCACCCCAACACCTTTTTGCAAGCCTTGTGAGTATTCATCTTGACACACATCTAAAGAAAATCCCCACTTTGATCTTAAGCTTGCCTATAAAAGCTATCAATGTATATAGAATTGTGCCTCACAATTCGTGGTTTATCACTTCCTACTTTTTCCACCTTAAACAACATGGCTCTCCAAATGTCACACAAGTTTGTACTCATCTTTTATTGAGAGCCCACATAATCATTTAGTTTCCTGCATACAAGTAAAGTTCTTTCTTCCTCTATAGATCATATTATCCCCACTTTTATGGAGATTGACACCTTTTCAAATATTTCCCAAAAACATTCACATATCTATCAAAAATCCCAAAAAAAATCAAATATGTGTTAAAAATCCCAAAAACATCCACATATTCCTCAAAATGCCAAAAACATCCAAATACATTCCAAAAGTATCAAAGACAAACATGACAATGTTCATCTGGCACATTACCATTAACACCAGTTGTCTTTTTACTTGCCACAAACACAAAGACAACTTTTATTCTATTACTATGGCAATGACAACATTACATTCAAACAGCATCTGGTAAATCATTTATTCTGGCCTCCCTAGAGGAGGTGGCAAGATAGGGTGTCTAATCAATAGTGTTTCTTCAGACCTAGCCACAGAGGAAGAAGCCCCTAATGTCAATCCTCTACGTACCCACATTGCATCCATGGGAATCAGAAACCTACCACTGTGTAATTGCACATTCAATAGTTTTATAAATTCCCTATCCACAAACTATGTCTCCTACTAGTTCTCATTTGGGAATGCTTGATGATAACATCTCACATAATAAGCAGCTTCTCGATGTACCTTCATCATCCATTGCATCTCCATGAACACATTCTCCACCATCTTGTTCACCCCTGGTGCAATGATTCCTCATTGGGCCACATCCCACTCCTACTGCATTTGATTAGTCACCATTCACCAACACTCCATGTCCACTTTTTCCTCACCCAACCATTGCTGCAACTGCCTAACCTTTGACTCACTCAATGCTAACCACTCCTACAGCTTCAATGCCAAGGAGTTTGATTTTGCAATCGCCTCCTTGAATGACTCAGACTATAAGTGCAACAATGCCAACTCATTTTCCATGCTCTCTAACCCTACTTGCACCATCTTTAGAGATTCTTGCAACCTCTGAGCTAGTGGCCACTCTGCCTGCATCCTGGCATCATTTTCCTCCACTCATGATTGCTCCACACACAATTGTACTTCTAGTGATTGCACCCACTCCCACTCCATATTCACCACCGCTTGGAGTCATCTTGCCTTTATTTGCACTCCATCTTCCCATGCCTTCTCCGTCAATCCTAGTAGAAACACGAATTCCTATTCTACATTTTCCACTCAGACTCTCTCTGCAGCCAACATTATTTGTAATTCTTCCACATCACCTGATGATTGATCTCTAGCCCCTACCTCTAATTGTGGCTCCTTCGCATTTACACTACTCGCTTCCCCTTCCTTTGACCCTTGTCCCAAAATCTCAAGGCTAATCAACCAATGCACTCCACTCATCACCTCACTCACACTCATGTCTTCCACCTCCCTCAAAGCTTTTCCTATAGACTTTTTAGGAGATTTTATCTCCCCACGTCCTTTTCCAATCTTAACATGCTCTTCATCATCTCAAGAAAACTATTCTCTTCTTGCATCATTGGGTCATCATCCAATGCCACCTATAATGCTTGTTGTGTTGTAGTCCCTGACAACATCATTAATGGTGACAAGGGATTTTTTTTTGCCCTAACCCCCATATCTTTAGGTTTTGTTGACCCCCATCCTGCATGACTTGATTTTCCTAGCTCTTGAACTAACACTTGAAGTTCAAACTAATACACCAATTCCCTAGAGGTTTACCGATTACCCTTCACCTTTCACCCTTGCCTAATCCACCTTCCCTAGTTATCCTCACCCTCCTACTATGATTGATCTAGTGAGCCCAACATGCTTTCACTTACACACTTCCTTAGACTTCTCAATAAACCCAATGGCTACATTATACTCTTCACCTTGCTTTGTTCTATCTCCATGTTATTCGCCTATTTATAGTCATCACTCACCTTGACACATCCTTTACTAGCCTTGCCATGCATCTGCTCTCTACATCTTGTTGCACCAATCCCAAGTACACTTAACACTCAGCCCTGACACTTGGACACTCTAATTCATGCCAACATCTATTTCCAGATAGAATCTACTACTAAATTGCCACTGACACATCCCACGCTTTGTTATTAGACTTGTACAATAGTTGCTTCCAGGAAGAATTAAACAAACTTGACACTATTGCACACAATTTTCAACACTCCTAGTCTAAAAATAATGGGTTTTTCTACTATTATGCACTTCTAGTACCTCAATGATGTACTTGACTAGAGGTACCAGGATGAAATCATGATATTTTATTTGCCTTTGTTTTTTCTTTGCTCAATTCTAGTGATCCTCAGATTTCATGCATTATTGGTGTCCACTTGTAAGCACCTCCTCTCATTTGGAAATCCATGTGTACCTTGATCAATTTTGTTCAATATCTTAGGTGAGGTCTTTTATCTGACATGTGACTATTTGCATGCCTATTTTTATTTACTAAGGCTATAATTTTTGTTTTTCAGTAGTTGCCATATTTTCATGTACAATGTTCATGTTTGATGGTACTTCTTGGCGTGACATGGTATTCATATCACCATAGCTGAGCTGGTTGTGGTTGTACTTGGTCACTTGTTATTAAATGCTCTATGATGATAGTTAATTTTCATCTATTTACAAAAAGTGATAGATAGTTGCATCCATTTAGTTTTCATTTTCATCTTAGGTTCCTTGTAAAATAAAAGGTTGGCACATAAATCAAGATTACAAAAGAAAACCTTCACAATATCATTGAAAAAATTCAAGACTAGTTATCCAATAATGAAAAACAACATCAACATCAAGGTGAACTTTTAACACTCAACTACTGTGGACTTTGTCTCATCACAACATCACCACCAGGCATCACACTTCATTATCTCATATTTTCATTCCACCTATTGCATTGTGTAGCTTTTGAATCACAAACAATTCTGATCACATTTCCTTTTATCAAATTTCATTCATCATTACACCACATCATCTACTACATTATGTGGCCTTCGAATCTCAAACAATTTCATTTCATCCCCTTTTTTTCATCCATTCCTCATAATTCAGTATATCACATTTCATTACATCCAATTTCAGCTCATTACATACCACAATTCATTTCATTTTGTTATATTTCATTTCCCTTATTTAATTACATTCATGACATTACATTCCATTTTTTTATTTTTTTTTGTCCATCACATTTCATGCATCTTGTTACCGAATGTCTCATCTCATTAACACATTTCACTCATACATGTTATTCAACTACTTCACTCACTATCCACATATCATGCTATTCTACCTGTAGACACCTAAATCTAATTACATCAATAAGTAATCATATTTAACCATCTCCTAGGACATTATTGATTAAATATTTATTATTTAATTAATTAATCATCATCCCCTAGTTAATTAATTAATTAAATTAATTATAGTCCAATTGATAAAATCAAATGATCACCCAAAATCAATTTATCAATTAAATCCCAATTCCTCTATTAAATTGGATAAATCATCAAATCTATTCAATTTAATTCCATACTCCCATTTTATTGAATGAATCATTTAATAAAATATGTAAAATCGAAAAAGCCTTCCTAAACCCTATCCTAACCCCTAATCCAACCCATTCTCCCATACTAACCTCACTTAGCCACCTCACTTACCCCCTAACCTCCCTTTTAAGCTAATCCTAAACCCCCTTCTAATCATGTGCACAATCATAAACATGGGTTAAGACTTGCTAACCCAAGCCAAAGTCAACAAACTCTACCACACCTCTTACATTCCCAAAATATCTCTTACACCTCTCTTAATGACTCTTACATCCCTCTTACATACTCAGCCTCCCTCATTACTCCTTTGACCAACCCTTATCCTATCCTCTCACACTCATTCTCATTGTGACACTTGTCACCTCCCAATTGGTGCTAAATAAGCACAATCTTTGTGCTCCCTTTTGAGTGCATTCGGACCCTCCCTCACCATCTCATCATCTTGACATCTTGACCCTCCATTCCTCCAACCCTTGGCCTATAAATTGAATATCCTCCCTTCACAAGATCATCCACCTTCCATGCAAAGTTATAATGCTATTTTAAGAGCTCATAAACTACCAAAATATCATTATAATGTTAGAATCACTCCATGAATCCATTATTGAACCATGAATCCATTATTGAAACCTTGCTTCATTCACTCCATCCATCCATCTAAAGCTTCAGCATATCTTGTGAGTATACACATCTTAAATTAGGGACAAATCCATTGCATCATGATGTTATACCATTAGGAGCCTACCATTTTTGGTTTGCTTCCTTTTGTGGTGATAACAATCGGTCCTATCTTAGGTGTTTGCTTGTTTAGTTGTGTTAAAGCTTTCATTTAATAGTTAGTTTTCAATTTGCACTACTAGAATAGGTGACACATTTTGGCACACCCAGTGGGACCCCACATTTGGGTCAATCTAATCAATTTGATAGGTTTTTTTGTGTTAACTAATCAAAGTAACCTTGTTTGCTTGTGTGTTTTTGTGATAAGTTTGTTGATTTTATTTTCAGTACCTAGGTCATCCTTTGGAAATCATGCTCCCAACCATCTAACCATTTTTTATTTTTGAACACTTAAAAACCATCTTTTTTGCAATCCCACGACCATGGGAACGTGATCCTATGACCGCAGGAAGATGGTTATTCACTAGCGGGAATGCGAACCCGTGACTACGAGTTTGTAGTTCATCCCCAACTAGTTGCTACAATGTGTTATAGAATAGTCTTGCATCCCTGCCAGTTCTTCTTCCATGGGAACGCTATAATCATCTACGGGATTGCTTATATTTTCCTATGGAAACTCGACCTTCAACCATTCAATTTTTCAAACTCATTCCTATCATTGACCTCTCAAACCCACCAAAGAATTCCCCTGTGAGAATGCTAATAAGTCTGTCTATGAGATTGCACTGTGCTATTTGAACACGTGGTGTAAATTTGCATAATTGTTCACCAATTTTTATCCCTCGTTCTCACAAACTTTTCTTGTGTTTCCACACCTACAAGATCACTTCCTAAACTCGCGGGTTCGCACTGTTAACTGATTTGCTCACAATTCTAATAGTTTTTCATGCAGGTTTTTATTTTGACTTATTTTTTGCAAGTTCTATCATCATATCTTTAAGCTCATAATCATATTATTTTATTTATTTTTTAAAAGGAGTATAAATTAAAATTTGACTTTTAGTGGTTCCATAGGATATGGACTATTTTGAGTTGATTTGTGCATATCAAAAATAACAAAAAAAATTTAAAATATTTTTCCCATAGTTAAGCTTTGATTTTGGGGATTTTTGGGTGACTAATCAAACTAATTTTTTGTAACATTACAAGTTGGAGCATCTTACAAACCTAATCATGTTTTTTGTAGGTTTTTCTTATAATGAACTTGCACATTTAAACATATCTTTCATTGAACGAATGTAGCTTAAATCAATCTTGAATGCCATGGACTAAAATCAACTTTTTATTGGAATGCATGCTTAAAACAACAAGCACAATCTTGAATGCCAAAGATCAAATCATCATTTCAATACCTCACCTTTCAAATTTGGGCATAAAACACTTTAACTCAATCTTGAATGCCTAAACATCAATGAACATTGCAAATTAATACACTTGAATGCTCTAAAAAGTAAAATGTTCTTATCCTTTTCAAAGCTTTCATGCTCGAATTTATTTATGTTGGCAAACTCTTGATTTCCATTATGCTAATGACGTTGTCAAGTTGGAATGGACATTGTATGCCATAATCATAAGTGCCTTCAATCAAAGATTACAAAATCTAAGTCATCAATTGGAAATGAACGAGTGTCTTTTAAACCCAAGATCACTTATGTGGTCTTGTTTTACACTTTTTAGTAGCCCTACTTGGGGATTTTATCACCCTTTGGTATGACCTCAACTCTAGCATTCTAGTAGAGTATAAATAATGGGAGGTGAATCAAAAGACACCTCTCTTGGAAGCATAATCTTGTCACTCTTAGCTAAGCCCCAAAGAACTTTATACCTATGGGAAGTGAAGGTGGAGATTTGGGTTACTGTCTCCTCTCGGCTAAGTGGCATTATTTTCTTTCATCTACAGAATTGGGCCTCACATACCTTGCATATATCAAGGACACCCCTAGTTAAGCTTGCATATCATAGCAAAGATTTTATAGGGCTATTGGTGTGTTTGACATGCTTGAGTGTTCAAAACCCTCCCCATGTTTTAGAAAATATCAAATCTTTTTGTTGAAGAGATCACTTGTCTATCCTTTAAATTGGTTGTTAGCAAGTCTATTTGCAACAACCCAACCATTGGTCAATCGTTCAACCCCAATGAAAGGCATACTTAACATAGTCATTGCCTCATCTAAGATTCATCCAAGCTTCCAAGATTTCCTCTAGTATCGTCATTCCTAAGGTCTTCCATAAAATCTTCCTTTTTCTCTCCATGTCTTAACTATGCAACATTCCATCCCTACCCAACTCATCATCCAAATCCAAATCTAAGCTTACCAACTTATTCTAATTTGCATTTTTGTATTCCTTCGTTTTCATCCTTCATCCCCAACACATCATGTCACAATCCTATTATGATGAGTTTTTTCATCTCGCCTTTTCTCCCACTCCATCATATTCCAATGATTATGAAGATCTAGTTGACTATGATGAGTATGTTGAAAGCCTTAGAGATATTGCTCCCAACATCCTCCACAATCCAATCATTCCTCCAAACCACTTCATCATTCCTCTGTGTATACCCACTAGTACTCCCTACCATACCTTTGACAAGGGAAAAATATTATTGTCCTCATCCTTACCTCCTCCTTATATTGTGCCCACATATTCCTCTTATACATCAGTCATATCCCCATCTTCCCCTACCTTCATCTCCCAGCCTCCACCATTCCAGAACAATTCTAGTAGCCATATCCCTAATCAAAATCCACCATCCCAATATCCTCCAAACCCCTTTCCAAATCCTCCAATCAATCCTAGTCATACAAAACATCACCTTAATCCCCTTACTCCTCCCAGTCCAACACACTTGTCTCCAAGGAATTTTACAAGGAAACCCAAAGCCAATCCATCTCCCACACCCATCACTCCTCTTACATCATCTTATTGCTACCATCCTTATCTCATCCACCCCACTTATCAAACCCCTTCCATCTCCTACCTCCCATCCATCGAATCCCTCCAAATCCCATCTCATCCTCCTAGCATTACCCAAATCCCATGTAACAAACCTACTGAGTCCATCGCCCTTCAACCCATCCCCATTGTAGAATCTCCTACCCATCCATCTACCTCACTTAAAGAAACCATCCATACTTCTCCTATCATACCATCCACTGCCATCCATTCCTATCAAAATATTGTCCAAAATCATGTTGAAATATCCCATTTCACAAAAGAGAATCCCACCATCCCACTTATTCCCCTACATGATCCACTTTTACCATCCCATCCATATTGGAATCCTACTATCATACCTACTCCATCTCAAGATCCCTTTCCATCAACCCATCCAACTCAAGATCCTATCCTTCCATCCCCTCTACTTCATGATCATACATCTCCCATAATCTATAATGATAGGTCCATAGAAGAGGATCTCACTATCATATCCAAAGCTGCGACTCCTTCAACTAGTAATGGACTCACATCTTGTGTTCCAAATAATGAACATCACACTAAAGAAATAAATAAAAGTATACCTCTAGATGTTGGTATCCCTCCTACCCCTTCAAGGTCCCAAGTCCTTCCACCTTTACCCCAAAGTTCTCCTCCACCTTGTTCTTATCCTACTACTTCTTTTCAACCCTTCGTTTCAGGTCTGTATATCCCTTATCTAAATCCCCCACCCTTTCCATCCATTCTGGGTCCTTATATACCTAATATGAATCCTTTATCTCCTCCATCTATTTTAGGACCTACTCCTTCCCCCTTTCCATACATTTTTGGCATGTATCCTTCATTACCTCCATCCATTTTGGGAAATTATATGCATCCATGTCCTATCTTCCAATCCATCCTTCCATCCCCTCAAATCCACAAGCTAGATCATCAAAGGAACTCATCCTTGAATCCCTTCCAACTTTCCAACCCTATCCCTCCATCCATAATCCCTCCATATCATCCATGCTCTTGTTCCCATACCATGGCTAATAAAAGCATATTGGATGCCAAAATAAAAAAGCATAAATCCAAAAATCCACAAAAATCCAAGTTTCAACATGTCCCTTCTAACATACATGTTCCAAAAGTGAAACATCTAATCCAAATCAAAGAAAAAGTCAAAAGGCCACAAAAGCCCAAACTCCAAAAGTCAAAAATCATGTGGATACACAAGATGCTCATAAAAGCAATGCATCTCAAAGAAAAATCTCAATCAGCATCCATTCCTGCTACTCAAAAAGCCTCATCCATTCATCCTTTATCCAAATTCCCATATATACATCCTTCATCCCCCCAACCCACTCTTACTCCATGTGCTTCTTATCCTACCATTCCCATCCTCCATCTTCCAACTTTACTGTTAATCCTTATATTTCTCTTCCTCCATTTTCTCCTTAACCTTGTTCAATACCATCTTTCCTACTACTTTATCACCTCTCAAGGTGTGTGCCAATGATGATCTTTCCATTTTCCTCATCTATTTACCCTCAAGTCTTATGTCTTCCCATCCCTTATCTACCAACTCCCACCCACCATACCACCCTTTTAATCCAATCTTTTTCCATCCATCCTACTAGCATCTATGAGTAAAAATGCATCAAAAAAAAAAAAAAAGTGTCCACTAGTGAAAATTTGGCAATTCAAGTGCCTTGGACAAGTACCATGGTGAAAACTTGGCAAACAAGCATCATGCATAATCCTTTCATCCAAATTCTCTACACACTTGGGGGCACTTTCCATCACCCACCATACCCATCTCATCCCACCTTACCCACCACATCTTATCCATTTCACCTACCATCCTCCTTCAGATCTTGATAAAGCACACCAATGAATACATGCTTTTAGTCATCCTTTTGACATCCATTCCAAACCATACTTTGTATCCACCTATCCTTTATCCACCCATCCTTTCATCCATATAAGTCCTCCATCATCCTCATCTACCAAACCTTATTATCCCTTATCTTCCTTGCTCATTCACCTTTCCTATCCTAGCTTCCATCTCTCTCCCTCATCCTCTTGTTGACCAAGCCTCTATCCTATTACACCCCTTATAACACCTCCTCTTAAATAAAATGTAACTGGGGCCACTATATTCCTTGGAGACCATTTTGTGTCCATCTTCCCCCTCCTCCTAGTCCTATTTTCATCTTGTCATCCCCAAACTAGTCATACCATTCTTGCTATCCTTTCAATTCTCACCATTTGTCCATCTTTCCATCACCTGGTACATCCCTTGTCATTGATATCTAATAGTAGGCTATCTCCATATACCCCAATGTCATCCATTCATATCCTCATCCTCCTAGAAGTATCCCATCCACTGCATCCTTCCATTGCACATCCCATCACATTCTTAATCTTTCACCTGAGATTATTGCATGCCTTGGTAATACCCCACTCATCATCATTGGGATCCATCCTTTGCACCCATTATCTTCTGGTATCTCATTCCCTTATCCATATCACCCTACCTACCATCAATCCATTTTCTCTCACTATCTCCTCATCTTGAGCTTCTTACTCCCACTATCTTAAGCTTTTCACAAACTATCTTCTCATCTTGAGCTTTTCATCCCCTTTATCTCCTCATCCCAAGGTTTTCCTCTATCTCCTTATCCCACGCTTTTCCTCTATCTCCTTATCCCACACTTTTCCTCTATCTCCTTATCCCACACTTTTCCTCTATCTCCTTCTCCAACGCTTTTTTTTTTAATCTCCTTATCCTAGGATTTCCTCCATCTTCTCATCTTGCACTTTTCCTCCACTAATCTCCTCCTCCCAATGCTTTTATCCACTATCTCTTCATCTTTATCTTTCCCATTGTTATCATATCATGTTGAGATTTTGTACGATAATCCCTTGTAAATCCTTTGATATATTAGCTATACATTTTCATGGCCCTGACAGTTCTATATTGTTACCTCGAGCTCTGAGATTAGTTAGTTTTTTGGATGTTTGGTATTTGTTTTGAACAATGTCTTTGCAGAAACTATGAAAATTCAGATGTGTTTAAGATCTAATTCTCAGGAAATAAAAATGTTTTAATGTTTTTATTCTCATTTGCTTTATTAGAATATTTTATCTAAAACGAGTATTTAATTAAAAGAATTCTACATTAAGGATCTGGTGTTTATGATTATGATGGTTTTTTTTTTAATATTTACTGAACGTGGAAATTTTATGCTTGTATCAAAATACATATATATAGATATTTATAAATATATTTATTTATAACATTATATATATAAAAGTATGTGTGCATTAATATATATATTAGTGTGTATGTATTTGTATGTATATAAGTTATAATTAAATGTGATAATATATTATTAAACTTAACAATTTATATTAATAATATTTAAAAGTTTTTATATAACATTGGGATTATTGTTAGTAATACAATGTTAGTTTTGGGATTATAGTTAGTATTTACTATGTTAGTTTATTAACTTTGATACCTATCGCTAAGTTAGTTTGTACTTAACCTAGCGCAAGCAACTTTTAACTTTACTAAATTTACCTAACGCTAACCTAAAACCTACACTGCATTATGCGTAGCAACTTGCAATGACATTTTGTAAGGCATTGTTGTAAGGTGGCAAGTTTTCTTGGGATTTTTTATGGTGACAGGACGACTCAATTTCTGAACTAGTACTAAACATGACAAGTGTCATAGAAAGCTCAGGAAAAGAGGTATTGGGATAAGCTCATAGTTATGAGCATTGTATTGCCTGGTAAAATCTGTCATTTTTGTTGGGTATGGTTGCAGTTTGATTCAGTATGTATTTCAATGATTTTCTGATGGTAGATGTGAAATCCTTATCGAACAGGTTTCTCGACGCTATTTTGAAGGAACTTTTCATCATGGAGGAATGTTTAATTCTCTTGTGTTCTTTAAGTCCTCATGATTTCATAGTTTTCTTTCTTCTGTTGCTCTTTGGTTATGATTCTCAGTCTTTGTTATTGAGAAAGTGTCTTGGTGTCTTTGGGAATTGGCATAAAGGTTTAGAAACGTGGTCTAAGAGTTGTGACAGAGGGCTCTCTAGGTGGATTCGACTTGAAGATCAATTTGCATTCACAGGTAGGGGGCTTTTCTTAAACTCTGTTGTGTTTTCTTTTCTTCCTTAATACATTTGTCAGTATTAAGTTTCATTTGATGATATGAATAATATAGTTTGAGAGATGTAGAAGGATATTCAAAGAATAATAATTCTGTGTTTGTATATTATAATTTGGTGTGTTCCTTGCTATATTTTGTGTAAACCCAGAATCGGGTGTGTGTGAAAGAGAATACTCTGTATTTTTGCGTTTAAAGGGTGTATGGTTTCTCTTTAATAAATATGTGGGTTTTGGTTTGTTTTGAGTCTGTTGTATCCTATGCAAATTTCATTGTTTGGGAGATGATTTTCAATGTTTTATGCAAGTAATGAAATAAGAATGAGGCAGTGTATTTCGCATGTAATATAGATTGGTAGCTTATGAGGGTTTTAATTTCTGTGATAGTAACAGAGTCGAGCTTGAGTTCTAGAATAATAAATTATTTTTTAATGGTTAATTTCTATGGAAAATCCAAGTAGGGTTACGGATTTATGAAGTAGTTTGTTTATTTGCTAACCAGTGAGTCATATTGGATTTCATAGGGTTAAATTGTTGGGATATAATGCTAGTGTAGCATATTCCACTATAGTTGTTAACTTGTATTTAAACATGAGATTCGAATTTAAACATGAAGGATTCAGATTGTATTTAGGTATGGAAATTTAGTCACAGCTATCTTTTTTATTGTTTTTACTTGATGAAAATCTTTAGGGTATCGATTTTGTTAACTGTCAACTACACAGTGAACTCGTTATCGAATTTGGACTATAGTTATCTTTTTAATAGTAAAACTTAGTTAAGGTAACAGTAAGGTTTTATATTTGAGAAGAATACTATATATTTATTATAATTCTAATTATAAAATTATAAGACTTTATATATTTGTTGGTATATATATGTATAAAAGAGTACGTATATGTATATATATATAGTCGAGTATATATGTATGTATATGTATTAACGTATATGTACCAACATGTATGTAAATCTTTATAATTGTATTGATTAGAATTAAATTAATTAAATAAATTTATGAGGTTATTGTTGTTACTTGTTTTTGATTTGTGAATTATTTAATTTAGTTATTTAGATTATAGTTTATTTTGAAAGGCGTGAATAATGATGGTAATAGCATGAATTATATTTTAATAAAATGCTTATAAAGATATCTAAAACTTGATTTCTATTTAGATGAGTTAAATCTTGATGCATTATTCTTTTGGTTTGTAAGCTTTTCTTTGAATTAGAAAGGAGGATTGAATTTGAATAGCAATTTCTTGTTAAAGGATTAAATGATGTGTTACGATTATTATGTGAATTAAGATATGTAGTTCTTATGGAATTAAAAAGGGCATGAATTTCATTAGGTATATTGAAATATGGATGGTTTATTTTGAAAAGTGCTTCATTGGAAAGTTGGAAGTTTGGTTTCATTTGATGATTTCTATTTGTTGGAGCAATAGTTATATTGAAGCAAAAGAAATAGCTATATTAATGAATTGAATAATTAAAATTTTGTTCTCTTCTGATAGGTATAAATAGAGTTATGTGTGTGTCAGATTATGCAAGTGTGATCCTTTAGATTGGGTGGCTGTCATAAAGCGAGTAACTTGTGGTGATAGAATTATTTTTCCGGATGTTCTCCAACACTAGTCTAGATCCTTATGGGAAAGTTTATGACAGTTATTTAATCAAGTGGTAATACTTAAAAATTCATGGGTGGGGTTACATGTTAAAAGATAAGAACATTACGGTTTCACCTAACATAATGAATCTAATGGATTGGATGGTCGTAGTAGATTCTTATGTAGACACTCATGAACTAATGGATCATTACCTTGTCATATTATATGCGAGTTTATTTTCTGCATCTCTGTTTGTAAGAAATTATGTAATTGCTTTTAAAATGATTAGGGAAAAAGAAAATAAAGTTTTGAAAATTCCAAAATATCTATTATTTAGGTTACAAGTATATCATGTTGTTATGGATACTAACATGCAGGTATTGGAGGTTTCATCAGCTTAGTTTATGCGAATAAGCCCTATTTTGTGTTATTGGTTGTGTTTGCTATGTTTTCAGGTTCAAAATGAGATTGGCTTTTGGACTTAGAAGATTAAACTGCGATTTTTATATTGAGGAAAGATTGTAGTTTTTTTTATTTGTTGGTAATAAAACATCTCTAGAACTGATATGGATCAGTTTTCAATCATATTGTATTTATGAATTTTGGAGAAATGTTTTATCAGAGTATATCATATACTCAAATGTAATTTTCTGGATTGTAATTATATTCTTATCTAAAGTTCACTCTTGTACCTTATTATGAAAGTTTAATGTTTTGGATATTGACTGGTAAAAAATAAATTATATGGTTTTATTTTTTTATTGGTTCTAGGATGGTTGTTACATACATTCCTTGTGTGTTAGTCCTTTGCTTGGTATCATTATATATCTCTCATCTCTTTGTGTCAGTTCATGCTTGATCACAAATTTCAATTCTCTTGGTTAGCTACTTTAGCTAATCCTCATACAAGATCCCTTGTCATAAAAATGTTCTCTTAAAAAGCTTATGATTGCCTAGCTCATCCTAGTCCTTGATATTACCAATAGATCTTTGCAGGATGCATCCTTCCTCTCATCTAATCTTGGTCTATTAGTATCCAATCCTACCTATCTCTTTGGCAAAAGGTTACTTTTTCATGGATTCACATTTTCTTTCGATTTATTTTCTTTTTAGGATTTCAAGTTTGGTTCTTAAAGTGTCTCTTCCCAATGATTTGGATTGTTCCCTCCTTTGGGTCGCCATGGTCTTTTATATCATGGTGGGCTATGAATGGGGCAATTCAAGAGCAAGGTTTTGATCTAGTCTCTTTCATCTTCTTTTTTGCTTGTGAGTCAGTCTTGTTTGCTTGTGGGTTAGCCAGTATCATTTCCACTCAGATTCTTCTGTGATTCATGTGTGATGTTGGGGCAATCCTTGTGTGTTTGTTTCATGTTAGTCCTATGTAATATTGGTAGAAAGGCCTTGATGTTCTTAGTAACCTTGGCATATAACCAATATTCATATATCAAAATAAATGCTCAACTACATGACGGTGCTCCCCTTTGGAACACCCCCACACTCAAGCTTCAATGGACTACTTCACACTTCCACCCTATCAAAGTGTCTTGTGTTATCCAAGCATCCCATCTTATCCAAGAATCCCACCCTATCCAAGAACCCCATCCTATCAAAACATCACATCCTATCCAAGTATCACATCCTATCAATGCATCATATCCTATCCAAGCATTCTATCCAATCAATCCTACCATCATGATCCAACCAATCTATCATGATCATAATAATAGCTCCTACATCAATCATAATCATAGCTCCTACATCAATCATAATCTTAGTCATCACCAATCCCAATCCTAGAATCATAATCTCCCAAATCTTACCATCTTCTAAATCACTTCCTTGGGCTTATTTTCAAGCAACCAATCACCCTCCCCCCTCCCCCTATAACTAGTGTTCTTACCCATCTCTTATCCATGTGCACATGGTTTTCCTTTGTATCATTCTCCCATAGTGAGAGTATGATCTTCTTTCACCCTCCCCCCTCTCTTAGCCACTCGCCATCCTTCTACTCACCTTTGATTCTTGTACTTTTCAAGAAGCTATTAGGCCTCACCTTCTCTCCCTACCACCTTCTTGAGGGGCCATCATACAGTATTCTCTCCTCTTCTACTCAAAATTGGGGCAAGCATGTTGCTTCAAAAAGTCTTCTTTGCATCGTTTATATCCGAACTTCTTGGAAATAGTGTTGTTTTAACACTATGTCAAAGAGGGGCAAAATGTAGAGACCTAAATCTAATTACATCAATAAGTAATCATATTTAGCCATCTCCTAGGACATTATTGATTAAATATTTACTATTTAATTAATTAATCATCATTCCCAAGTTAATTAATTAATTTAATTAACTATAGTCCAATTGATAAAATCAAATTATCACCCAAAATCAATTTATCAATTAAATCCCAATTCCTCTATTAAATTGGATAAATCATCAAATCAATTTAATTTAATTCCATACTCCCATTTTATTGAATAAATCATTTAATAGCCAATAGTGGCATGTTGTGATGGTTAAGTTGTTGTGTTGTTATCCTTGCCATCAAGGTTCAAATCTCATGGGGATGAGGTCCCCCATTTGTGGCCTCACTGGTTCATAGCTCCAGGTCAAAGCGTTTACAAAAAAAAAAAAAGAATAAATCATTTAATAAAATATATAAAATCCAAAAAGCCTTACTAAACCCTATCCTAACCCCTAATCCAACCCATTCTCCCATACTAACCTCACTTAGCCACCTAACTAACTCATCCCATCAAATCTAAATCACATACCCCCTAACCTCCCTTCTAAGCTAATCCTAAACCCCCTTCTAATCATGTTCACAATCATAAACATGGGTTAAGACTTGCTAACCCAAGCCAAAGTCAAAAAACTCAACCACACCTCTTACATCCCCAAAATATCTCTTACACCTCTCTTAATGACTCTTACATCCCTCTTACATACTCAACCTCACTCATTACTCCTTTGACCAACCCTTATCCTATCCTCTCACACTCATTTTCCTTGTGACACTTGTCACCTCCCCATTGGTGCTAAACAAGCATAATCGTTGTGCTCCCTTTTGAGTGCATCCTGACCCTCCCTCACCATCTCATCATCTTGACATCTTGACCCTCCATTCCTCCAACCCTTGGCCTATAAATTTAACCTCCTCCCTTCATAAGATCATCCACCTTCCATGCAAATTTATAATTCTATTTTGAGAGCTCATAAACTACCAAAATACCATTATAATGTTGGAATCACTCAATGAATCCATTGTTGAAACTTTGCTTCATTCACTCCATCCATCCATCTAAAGCTTGAGCATATCTTGTGAGCATACACATCTTAAATCAAGGACAAATCCATTGCATCATGATGTTATGCCATTAGGAGCCTACCATTTTTGGTTTGCTTCCTTTTGTGGTGATAACAATTGGTCCTATCTTAGGTGTTTGCTTGTTTAGTCGTGTTAAATATTTCATTTAATAGTTATTTTTCAATTTTCACTACTAGAATAGGTGATACACTACCTACTACATTAATCATCCACAATGCATCAACATCTACAGCTATCCTATCAATCAAATCATGACATCACATGCATACAAAAGTCCATGATATATCAAGTGCATGAGTCTGAACATCAAAGAGCTCAAATATCTCATATATCAAAAATATTGAATCATCAACATCAAAATTTCATTAACATCAAAGGGTCCTCATCATAGATGAAATACATGGTAAGTCAATAAAATGAACACAACAGCTCCACAAATCAACCTTGTGTCCTACTACATACCTCATATGTCTATGTCTGATCTAAAGGTCCTTACTCATTGGAGGCACTCATCCCATCTTGAATAATCTAACACCAAACAACAACATCAATTTTTCATCACAATTGATCATCCTACATCAATCAAATCTCAATATAGCTTTTTAGCTAATGATTCTATCTTGAACTAGTTATTTGTTCTACTCTATATACTGAGAAAGACATGCTAGTTTTCCCTATTCTGTATCCTAAGGGGGGCACTTTTTCTATCTATCAATATTACCTCATTGATCCTACACATGACTTTGTGATTACAAATTCCCTATCAACTATTCTCATCAACAGATTCAGAAATAAAATTGGAACATCCCTATTTTGCACATCCATTTTTTCCAATTTCATTTCTAAGGAGCAAGTATATCAAGGCATCAAAAAAATTTTAAATATCAAAAATATCCTACCACAACCAAATTTTAAACACGAAATCAAATTAGGGCATCCAAACTGGGGCATTAAAATTTTTTGAAAAATAAAAAACATTCTACCCCTGCCAAAATTTCAAACACCAAATCAAACAAAACTAGGGTATCCAAGCAAAAATATCTCAACACAAATCAGCAAAATCAATGATAATTAGACATCATGACAACCACAAATTTCAAATTATCATCGAACAGACATTCAATCATTAGAATTTGACCTAAAATCAAAGAATCAAGACCATATTTAAATTAATATGCTTTGTATATTAGCTCAAAGAGGGGCATTTGTAGACACCCAAAAATTAGAAAAGGTCTGAATTACACAATTTTGATCAATCAATGTAAATTAAGGAGCAAATCTTAGGAACATAAGAAACTTTCAAATAAATATCACATTAGGACATTAATCATCTATCAAATCAACAAGACCTAAATCAACTTTAAAAATAGGGAAAAAAAATACTCAAAATCATAAAATAAAATTCAAAAAGGGAGAAAGAAAAAGACAAACTTTTGAAAATAAATAGAATATTTATTAAATCAATAAAGTTTTTTATCCTCACAAAAGTGAAAATACTCCTTTTACATTTAAAAGAATTAGAAAAATCCTCATTTATCCTCAAAACCAAGTCTGTTGGACTCTTCCTCCTAGTCTCTTATGAGATATTTTCAAATTTCATCTTCTTCCACTAGTCAAAGGTAAAATCCTAATTCTTACTGCAACCTCTTCCAAAATCCTATAAATAGGAGGGAAATTCAAGAGCTAAGGGACCCAAGTTTTAGGCATCTTCACTATAGGCACTTTTTGAGTTATCATTGTAGCATTGTCATTATAACAAGTTCATAGCATTTTTAGCATTATTTTCTATTGGATACAATTATCTAATTGTGTTTTGTCTTTGATGTTACACAAATGTCATATCAGTTGGCGGATAGTGCTTACTAAGCTCACTTGGTCAGCAAGGTAATTTTCCTTGTCTACCGAGCATTTCTGAAGATTACTCTACGAAGACAGTGTCTACTGAGCTCACTCAAGTGTTAAAGGAAATTATGGAAAAAAGTAGTGTTAACTAAGTTCTCATGGTTAACAAAGGAAAGTTGGTCAAGAGTTAGTGTTTACCAAGTTCACTCGGTTGCAAAAGGATTTTTGCAAGTTTGTAGTGTTAACCAAGCTTTTGTTGGTTAACACAAGGAATCATTTTAGGATTAGTGTTTACTGAGCAGGGTCAGCTAATGAAGGATTTTTTTAATTTGATAAATGAAATTTAATTATTTCAAGTATTGATTCAAGCTAGTTGTGGTAATATTTATTGGTCATTGTAAGTTGTAATTGAGCTGACTTGATAATTTTTATGGTACAAATGAAAAGTCAAGTTGAGATTCTAAAGTGTATGAGAAAGTATGCAAGTGTATTGATTGTTTGAAGAGGAAAGTGTGAGTGAATTTGAAGGATGGTTAGATATTCTTGAGGAGAAAAAAAGTTGTATTTGATTAGGAAGGGTCTAGAGTGAAGAAAAACAGAGATTTGTAATCAGCAATTCAATTGCATCTCATTCAAGTCATTTCATTGTTACTTTCTTAGCATTGTAGTAGTGATTCTAAAATCTCCTAGCAGAGTTGGTTTAACAGGCAGTTGTAAATCCTCTAACAAGGTGACAGTTCCATTGAATTGTTCTAAAGACATCTTGCAAGGCCACTCCTAATAGGGTGATTAAATACTCTAACAAGGTCACACCTAATAGTGTGTTTTGTAACTTTTAACCAGGTTGGATCCTAATAGGGCTCACTTTAGAAGAGCAAAAATCAGTAGCTAGTTACTTGGTGGTTTTTCCCATATTGGGTTTCCACATTAAATCTAGTGTCTCATGTGTTCATGTTATTTCTTTTATGCTTTCAACTTAATCACTATGAATGTTTAAGATTATTAATAAGTAAATCACACTACATTTACTGAGTTACAACATTTTTAGTATGTTTACTGAGTAAGAGTAGTAAATAGTTTTATCATACATCTAAGGGATCTGTGAGATATTTTTGTGATAACTGATTCACCCCCCCTCTCAGTTACTCCATCTACATTTCCAACAATTGGTATCAAGGATTTTGGTGCTTGCAAGAAATGTTTCAATGACCTAAGCTAAAGATCAGGATGTCTTACAAGAGAGAAATTCCAAATCTTAATAGAGATAACTTTTTAGCATGGCAGGGTCTCATGAGACTTCATCTAGCTTCCATTGGTGATTCAAGATTGAAATACCTTGATGAAGAATACACAACTCCTACTAGTACATTATCTTTTGATGACATTTCTAAAAAGAAGAATCATAACACCATGATGATAGACATTGCATCTTCTCTTAGCTATGAAGAGTTTGATGATGTCAAGGACTGCAAAACCACCTTTGAAATGTGGAACAAGCTAAAGGATATCTATGGTGGTGATGACAATGTGAGGATAGCCAAAGAAGAAAGCCTTAGAGGAAAATTTGATTAGATGAGAATGAGAGAGGATGAAAACATTGCCAAATATGTTGAAAGGATCAAAGAAAGTGTCAATGCAATCAAAGCTTTTGGATCAGAGATCAAGGAAGAAACTATTGTAAGTAAATTTCTTAGAACATTGCTTCCTATTTATGCAATTAGAGTATTTCCAATTCAAGAAAGAAGGTGTGAAACAAATCATAAGATAACTTTAGATATCTTAGTAGGAAGATTGATAACCTTTGAGCTAGACAACTATGACAATTATGTTCCAACTTCCAAGAATATTGAATCTGCATTTGAGGCCAAGCTTTCACTTAAGGAAAAAGGCAAGAAAATAAAAGACATTAAATCAAAAAGTGAAGAAGAATTAGAAGAAAGTTCTGACTATGATCTTGAGGTTGTTGAAGATCTACTTGCAAGGAAATATTCTGGAGGTAGAGGAAAATACACTTAATCTATTTTTCACGTGAAGAAATTGATCATATTGCAGCCAAGTGCCCAAACAAACAAAGCAAGGATAAGAAGAAAGGTCACAAGTGCAATGGCAAGAAGGATTTCAAGAATCACAAATCATTCAAGGATAAAGGTAAGAAGACATTTTTTATGGCTAAGGATTCTGATAATAGTGAAGATGAAATAGTTTACATTGCTGTGAAAGATGAATCTAATGATTATGATGAAGATAAGATGGCACTTATCTCTCATGTAAGCAAAAATGATACATGGATCATAGATAGTGGATGTTCACATCATATGACTGGTGACAAAACAAAGTGTGAACAATTTAAAGACTATGATGGTGGTAGTGTAAGGTTTGAAAATAATGAACCTTATTACATAAAAGGGAGAGGATGAATCTCATTAACCAAAGAACGTGTATGTGACAATGCCAATTGGGTTGAAGGACTAAAACATAATCTACTAAGTGTGGCACAACTAATCAACATAGGATTCAAGGTGGAATTCATGCATGGAAAGGCAAACCTATTGGATGACAAAGGAAAACTCATTGGATCAGGCAAACAAACAAAAGGTAACATATTATATCTTGATCTTGGTGAGTGCTCATATTTTATTGCTCAAGTTGAAGAAAGGTTGATATGGCACAGAAGGCTACGTCATGTAAATTTTGATAACATGGTGAAAATAAGAAAATTCAAGAAAGTAAGAGGCATTCCTAGTTTGAAGAAACTTGATGTTGGTTTATGCAAGAATTGTCAGATTGGAAAAATGGGAAAGACTAGTTTTAAAAGAAAAAACTATTAGTCTGAAGATATCTTGGAAATTGTGCACACTGATTTGTGTGGACCTATTGGAATAGAAAGCTATAGTGGAGAAAAATTTTTTATTCTTTTTGTTGATGACTACTCTAGAATGATGACTATTATGTATTTAAGAAAGAAGTCAAAAGCATTTGAGAAATTCAAATGGTATTTGGCAAGAGTAGAGAATGAAATAGGGAAAAGATTGAAATTCTTAAGGTTAGATAGAGGTGGTGAATTCATCTCCAATGAATTCAATAACTTTTGCATTGAAAGAGGAATCAAAAGATAGGTATCAGCCCCCTAGAACTCCCGAGCATAATGGAATAGCTAAAAGAAGGAATAGATCTATCATGGATTGTGCAATGACTCTAATTATTAAAAAGAACATTGCTATCAAATATTGGAAGGAAGCTATCACCACTGTAGTTCATACCTTAAACTGAGTACAGTTGAAGAAAGACTCATTGAAAACCTCCTATGAGTTATGGTATGGCTATAAACCGAATGTAAGTTACCTGAAAGTATTTGGAAGTAAATGTTATATCTTGAAAGAATCTAGAAAATTCAAATTTGATGTGAAAGGTGATGAAGGTATATTCTTAGGTTATTCTTGCAAGAGTAAGCATATAGATGTTTGAATTTGTCTACTCATAAAATCATAGAAAGTGCACAAGTGAGAATTGATGAGTTTGCAAAAAGGAACCAGAAGATTACAGGAGATTTGTTTACATTGAAACTAATACATTTCCAGACACATCTATTAATTAGGAGACTTCCACTCTTGAGTCTTCTTTAGTCACTAAGTTGCAAGAAGCTCAAACTGAGTCACAAGGACTTGAGTCATAGCCTGAAGCTACCAAGCTAATGCTTATCAAGTCTAAGCAGCCAAAACCTAAAATTGAACTTTAAGAGGATGACAATGCAATTCATTGAAGAGGCAAGGAACCTGTATTGGCCAAGTATGTTAGAAGGAATCATGCACCAAATTAGATTATTGAAGATAAATCAGAAGGTACTATGACAAGAAGTAAGCTAAAAGGTACATGTTTACTTGCTGATTTTGAACTTAGAAATGTCAAAGATGCATTGGAAAATGAAAGTTGGATTGAGGCTATGAATGAAGAAATAGAACAAATAGAAAAGAAAAAAATCTAGGCTCTTGTACCTAGGCCTAAAGATTAAAATGTGATTGGAAAAAAATGGGTATTCAAGAATAAGTTGAATGAAGATGGTAAGGTATCAAGAAACAAAGCTAGATTAGTATGTAAAGGCTACTCTCAAGAAGAAGGCATTGATTATGGTGAGACTTTTTCTCCTATTGCAAGATTGGAAGGTGTCAGGACCTTACTTGCATATGCAGCACATAAAGGATTTAAGGTATATCAAATGGATGTTAAATTTGCATTCTCAATGTTATTCTTGATGAAGTCTACATAGAACAACCTAAAGATTTTGTTGATCCAGACAAAAGGGACATGGTTTTCAAATTACATAAAGCATTATATGGTCTGAAGCAAGCTCCTAGAGCATGATATGAGAGATTGCATAACTACCTTATTCAAATTGGTTTCCAGAGAACTAATGATAATAGTAGTTTGCACATCAAGGAAGGACTAGACAACAAGATTGTTTTAGCAGAAATATTTGTGGATGATACTTTATTTATAGGGAATGATGATCTATGTGAAGAATTTTCAGAGAAAATGAACAAATAATTTGAAATGTCTGTGTTTGGTGAGATTAAGTTCTTTGTTGGTCTTCAGATACAATAGAGCAGGAATGGTATCTACATCACTCAGTCTAAATACATCAAGGAGATACTCAAGAAATTTGGTATGGAAGATTCAAAACCTGTTGGAACCCCCATGTGTATTGGATTAAAGCTTACCAAAGATGATGATCAAAAGAGGTAGATCAGACCTTATATAGATCAATAATTGGAAAATTATAGTATGTAGTTTATACAAGGCTTGGTATTGCTCTTGTAGTTGGTATAGTGGCAAGATTCTCAAAAAACCCTAGAGAAAATCATATGATGGCAATCAAAAGGATCTTGAGATACTTGAAAGGTATTGAAGATTATGGCTTATGATATAAACTTGGAGGAAATCTGGACTTAAAAGTGTTCACAAATGTTGATTGGGTAGGAAACATTGATGATAGAAAGAGTACAAGTGGTGGAGCATTCTTTCTTGGAAAAAGGTTAGAATCTTGGACAAGAAAAAAGCAAAATTACACATCCCAATCTACAACAAAATTAGAATATGTTGTAGCAGCAGTGAACTATTCTAATATTGTTTGGTTTAAATTGTTGTTGGAAGGCATGAAAGTTGAGATCAAAGAACCAATTGTCATGTTTTGTGATAATACAAGTGCAATTAACATATCAAAGAATCCAGTGATGCATTCCAAAACCAAGCACATTGCCATAAAATACCACTTTGTCAGAGAATTGGTGTAAGACAAGGAAATCAAATTGGACTATGTCCATACAAATGAACAAATTGTAGACATATTTACCGAGCCATTACCTAAAGATGCATTCTTTTATCTAAGAGGTAAGTTAGGGTTCATTCCCCTATTTGAAGCTCACTAAAATAATTTTTTAGTGATGCATCAATAGAAACCAAATTGAAGATCTATTAGTTGATGTAGCATAGTCAAGAGAACATTGCATATGAATTAGTACTCAAGGTACATTGATACTCATTTGTTATGTGTTGTCATTGGAATGTGTTGTCAAAGAGGAAGAGTTTACTTTCTTTTTAAAATATGTTTGGAGAAGAAGATATGCAATTCCTTCACAGAGGGAGATTAATACATTAGAGAAGCTTTTGATGTAAAATCTACGAGGGTGAAACTTTTTGTTAGAGAAAGACTTGTTTTCAAATTTCATTGTGCTATGACATGTTGTGTTGCCATCAATTCCAAAGAGGAAGATTTTTGGATACAATTGTCTAATTGTGTGTTGTCTTTGATGTTACACAAATGTCATGTCAGTTGGTAGACAATTCTTACTGAGCTTACTTGGTTAGCAAGGCAATTTTCCTTGTCTACCAAGCATTTCTGGAGATTACTCTATGAAGATAATGTGTACCGAGCTCACTCAGGCCTTGAAGGAAATTATGGTAGAAGCAATGTTAATCGAGTTCTCATAGTTAATGAAGGAAAGTTAGTCAAGAGTTAGTGTTTACTGAGTTCACTCGGTTGCCAAAGGATTTTTGCAAGTTTGCAATGTTAACCAGGCTTCTATTGGTTAACACAAGAAATCATTTCAGGATCAGTGTTTACTAAGTAGGGTTGACAAATGAAAGATTTTGTTAATTTGAGAAATGAAATTAATTATTTCAAGTATTGATTCCAATTGACTGTGGTAATAGTTATTGATTGTTGTAAGTTGTAATTGAGCTGACTTGATAATTTGTATGGTATAAATGAAAGGTAAAGTTGAGATTCTAAAGTGTATGAGTGAGTATGCAAGTGTATTGATTGTTTGAAGAGGAAAGTGTGAGAAAATTTAAAGGATGGTCAAATATCCTTGAGGAGTAACAAAGTTATATTTGATCAGGAAGGATCTAGCGTAAAGAAAAACAAAGATCTATAATTAGCAATTCAGTTACATCTCATTCAGGTCATTTCATTGTTACTTTCTTACCATTGTAGCGGTGATTCTAAAATCTCTTAGTAGAGTTGGTTTAATAGCCAATTGTAAATCCTCTAACAAGGTGACAGTTCCATTGAATTATTCTATAGACCTCTTGCAAGGTCACTCCTAACAAGGTGATTAAATCTTCTAACAAGGTCACACCTAAGAATGTGTTTTGTAACCTTTAACTAGCTTGGCACCTAACAGGGCTCACTTCAGAAGAGTGAAAATCAATAGCTAGTTACTTGGTGGTTTTTTCGATATTGGGTTTCCATGTTAAATTTGGTGTCTCATGTGTTCATGTTATTTCTTTTATTCTTGCAACTTGATCATTGTGAATGTTTAAGATCAGTAATAAGTAAATCACACTACATTTACCGAGTTATAGCATTTTCAGTATGTTTACCGAGTGGCAGCAGTAAATAGTTTTATCAGACATCTAAGGGATCTGTGAAATATTTTTATGGTAATTGATTTGCCCCCCCTCTCAGTTACTCCATCTACATTTCTAATAGTTTCCATGTTATTTAGTATCATTTTAGCACTTGTTTATCTCATTGTATATCCATTTTGATGGTATTCTAGAGTTGTTACACCATAAAATCTACATTTAGTCATAGATCTTGCATATATTCTTATAGATCTACATTTTAAGCATACTCCCATTCTAGAACTATCACTAAGATGCTAGTTTGAGAGCTTTCTTAGTATTTGTAGTTAGGGAAACATGAGATGTGTTTAGAGTTTATATTTTGACAATGATTTCTTGGTTTTAGTCTTGTTTGTTGTCATTTTATCTGCATTCTGCATTAAAGTCTCATGAATATGTGAATATATCATGTACAAAAATATTAAGATATTGTTTGTAATTGATGTTACTTTAACTTAGTTGCAAACACATAAAACAAATAACATGAACACAAGATTTAATGTAGAAACCCAATTTAGAAAAAATGACCAATTGCAACTAGTTACTAATTTTCACTCTTCTAAAGTGAGCCCTGTTAGGATCCAACCCTGTTAAAGGTTACAACACACACTATTAGGTATGAACCTATTAGAGAATTTAATCACCCTATTAGGAGTGGCCTTGTTAGAGGTCTTTAGATAATTCAATATAAATTCCACCTTATTAGAGGATTTACAAATAGCTATTAAGCTAACTCTATTAAGATATTTAGATCACTACTACAATGGTTAGAGAGTAACAATGGGATGACCTTATTTTTTATGCAAATAAATTACTAATTATAGATCTCAATTCTGGCTTGTATAGTTGATCCTTCCTAATAAAATGTATCTTTGCATCTCATCAAGGATATTCTGCTTATCCTTCTAATTCACTTCCTCTAAGCATCATCAAATCTACAATTATTTTTACACTTATGTTTCTTTTTTTAATCCTCAACTTAACCTTATATTTATATCTTACACATTGTTAAGTTAGCTTGAATACAACTTAGAATAATTGATATTCATCTTCTCAGTCAACTAGAACCAACAAACAATTGAATTGAACTCAATATGCTAAAACAAGAAAATCTTTCGTTAGCCAACCTTGATCAATAAATACTAACTCAAAGTGATTTCCTGCATCAACCAAGTGAACTTGGTTAACACTTCATATTTACAAATTTCCTTTGGTAACTAAGTGAGATCAGTTAACACTAGTTCTGTCCAACATTTTATTCATTAACCAAGTGAGCTTGATTAACACTCAACTTTTGTAAACTTCCCTTTGTCACCCAAGTGAACTTGGTAGACACTATCTTCTAAACTAGGAAAACTCTAAAATTCTCAGTAGACATAGGGAATTATCTTCAATACCCAAGTGATCTCGACATATATTGACTAGAAATGATATGACATTTATTGTAACATCAAAGACAATACACAATTGATCAATTATTTCTAACATATACATGCTTGTAGAGTTCAAATCATAATACACTAATTCAAAGTTTCCAACTTTCTTTCACATTAAGTAGCATTGCTCTTGATCATGAAAGTAAGTATTTATTTCTAAACTACTTTAGTTATTTGAAGACCTTCTGTATCAAGCTAATACATGTCATTGCCTATGGACTTAATCAGAACAAAGAATTTTATGTGGTATGTTTGACATGTTTATCTTGAAGTATGCCATCCAATGGTATAGTTAATAGCAACAACATGCAACTCCAAATATATTTATGATCTATGTATTAAATATTTGTTTTTTAATTCAATAAAAACATACAAAAGTTATGGTTGGCCTTATTTGAGCAATCTTATATGTTCAAGTGGTAGATAATATGATCCAAAGGATATGATCATTACACCAACATGGTCCTTATTTTTCTTAGGACTTAAGTCACACTTTTATTTTTAATGTTTTGATAAAATGTTGTTAGGAATTGTTTGAATCTCCAATATGATCTAAATTGTTTCAATGACTTCAATCATGTTTTAAAATATTTTAAAATGTTGATTCAAGGCTTGTCCTCTAGCCCATGGATCGAAAGGAGATTTAGGGTTTGTCTACATGCATGGAGACCTCAACCAAGGTGGACAAAATATAAGAGGTGGCAGGATAAAACTTTGTTCACTTTCCTACAATTTTACCTTGCATTTGAAATAACTTCTTACATGACACTTTATCAAATAGTCTAGTACATCATTCCTACCACAACTAGAATGGAGAGAAGACATTTTAAGTGAGAGATCTACATATGCTACACACATTCTCTTTTTACAATTTGTTCTACCAACTTCTTCATTTTTTTGCTACCAAAAATTTACAATTGAAGTCCACGATGATAGATGAAATAGGAAATTGAACCCGTGTTGAAGTGTATTGAAGATGGTTGTGTCAATATGGGTATTCAGCTAAAATGGTATGCAAGCCAAATTTATGATTCCACATTTTGGATGAATCCTTAGGAGAGAATAGTCATGAGGCACTAGCTCAAATAATTCACACAAAATCTTTAAATAGGAAAATTGATCATAGCTTTGCCATCCTGACCAATGGGGTTATAGCCATTTGTAGAGCTCGACTATACTTGGCCATTTATCCCATGTGCACATTCAAATATTTCATCCATTGTTGATCATACCTACACATGTAGAGCATCCACTCTTTGTCTTAGTATGTGTTAGGATGCCTATCCCTCTAGAGTTCTCTTCAATGGAAGAAACTAACAATATAATACTAGAACTATCAAATTTTGTGTTTATAATTTAGCAAGCCATTGCAATTGCGATGACTTGTCCGATGGGTAGTTGTCACTCCAACAACATTGTCATCACATGTCATTGTAGTTGCAATGACCACTTCTAACAAATGATCATCTCTCCAACAATATTATCATCACATACTGTCACTATTGCGATGTCCACATCCAATGGATGGCCTTCGGCCATGCAAAATAGTTGTAACACATGCGATAGCAAACTGAAAATGTAAGCCATCATAATTGTGATAGTAGACCATCACAATATCTATAGCATGAAGAAGAATGCTTTCCCTTTCTTTCTTCTCAATTTTGATACATTTAGGCATCCTAATTGTGACAGACAAGCTTTCCATCACAATTTGTGACTACAAAATTCTGATGCCCATCCAATGGGAGCCAATTCATGGTATTGTCACTTGGACAATGGGTGGCCATCGCAATTGCAAAAACCTATTGTTACAATCAGAGCCCAAATGTAGTATTGGTATTATCAATTTCACTCTAAACTCTTTCATCAGATTCATTATCTTGATTTGCATGTAAATAATCTCTATGCCTTCTAGACTTGAAACTGTTCTTGTACTTTTTCTCTCTTTTAGGAAACTTAGAAGCATAATGACTAAATTCATTGCATGTCCAACATTTAAAGATGATCTTACTATCTAGTTTTCTCCTTACAAGACGGGAAATTCCCTCTTCAATTCTTCTATCCTCCTCATAGCTAGATTTTTTGCTACTATCATAGTCTCTACTAGTGCTTGCACTTCTTAACAAGGAAGGATTAAACACTTAATGCACTAAAATTAGTTTCTACTACTACTAATTCTCTAGATTGATTCAAGCTCACTTCAGTTGCTTCTAATCTTCCAAGCAGAGTCTCTTTGGTAAACTTCTCAGTACAAGGTATCACTTTCTCAATCATCTGTGTTTTATGTCTGAATGGTGGAGTCAAAGTTTTCAAGATCTTCCATATAATCTCATCTTCATCTTTAGATCCACTGCAAGACTTAATTCTTGCAACAACTTCTCATATTCTACCAATATTTTTTTTTTATAGATTCATCTTCCATCATTTGAGCATCTTGAAATAAACATATCCAATTTTGTAATCATATTCTTTTAGCATGGTTATCCCCTTCAAAAGTAGATTCTCAAGCTTTCTAAATTTCATGAGATGCTTCTAAGTATTTTACCTAACTATATTCATTCTTAGGAAGAGTTGACAATAATTCTTCTCTAGTGTACATAAATAGATCTCTTTCAGCTTTTCTCTAATCCTCAAGTTTTCTTTCTTCCACAATATTATTTCTATTATTTTTCATCAGCCAATACCCTAGAACCATACATAGCAAATGAGTCTTCATTTTCTCTTTCTAGTTTTCATAGTTAACTCCATCAAAATTAGGACTTTCTTTTCTAAAGTGACCTGTCATTAATCTCCTTAAGGGCCCATTTGGTTGAAAGAATATAAAAATGGGAATAGGAATACTTATTCTCGAATAGAAAATGGGGTTATGTATTCCTATTCTTGTTTGGTTCACCAAGAATTTGATGCAAAATTCATGGACTCAAAAATTTATGTTTTCTAAAATTAAAAAAAATTGGAATAGGAATACATATTCCTACACCTATTTAGGTGGAATAGAAAATGCTCTTTTTTGGGCCAAAATTGAAATACGTATTCCAATTTTATTCCTATTCCAATTCCAATTTGGTGCATCCAAACAAAGAATTCAAAATTTTAAGAATATATATATATATATATATGCCTATTCCACTTGTATTCCCATTTCCAAATAGGCCCTAAGCTATTAAGATTTTCTTTCAAGGACGTGATGCTTTGATACCAATTGTTAGAAAGTAAAGTCCACCAAGATAACTGGGGGGGGTGGGGTGAATCAATTATCCAAATATTAATACATTTATCAACCTTATTAATTCTTAACCATGTGAACAATAAAATCAACAACCATAAGAAGATACACATACACAATAACATTAGATATGTTAACTAGGGAAACCCTTGATCATAGGGAAAACTCTGGTGGGGATGGCAACCACAAAATAATGTACTAATATAAAAGTTCCTTGTAAGAGGATGGACTTTGTTAGGAGCCAATGAAATATTTTCAATACATATCAATCCTTGTTAGGAGACTTTGAATCCCTATTAGGAGATTCCAACCTTGTTAGGAGTTGTAGAAGGTAGAAGGACCCACTATCCAAATAGCTTTAGGGGAAAGACCATGGAACTTATTGTCTAACTGATTTCTATATTATTCCTTATAGAATAATAAAAATGAAATAATTTTGAACTTCTCCATCCTCTTGACCAAGCCAATCCTCTTCTAATCTCAATAGTAGATCTTTGAACTTCTCATCCAATAATCCCTCAGATCACTTACATGTATTTACCAACTTCGCATATCACTTGTGCAATTTTCCTTGCACAATCATTCACATTACTTACATCTCTTACATATTTCACCAAAAGGGAAATAACCTTCTTTTATACCATATCCTCAAAATAATTCCTCGAGTTGGCCTTGAGGATTTCTCAATTAATTATAATAGGACCTCATTAAAATATTATAATCATTTTACAATTACACAACATTGTCATCTCACAGTCTTTACAACTTCTCACACATGCAACCTCTAACCTTGTGCACTCGCTGAAGTCATCATTAGGCTATATACTATCACTTTCTTACTTTTCTCATCACAATTCTATCCTTGTTTAGAGATACAATCCAAACATCAAAAACTACCTATCAACTACTATGTTTGCACATTGTCCTCTGTAATTTTTGAATAACTCTCACATGTCTTTGAATTTCTATATGCATACTTTTGCACTTCATCAGGACACAATGTAGAGCACATCCTCAACTATGCTCGACCTCACCATCAATACACAGTCTATAAAACCTTGTTCTCTATCTACTATTTTTCTTTTCTTTACATAAATAATACTATGTTGACATCAATGACAAACATAGTCATGAATGCAACATGTCAATCATGTTAACCAACTCTCCAATGCTTAGGATACTCCCCCAAATGAATACCATTATCATTCATGCTAACAAAAGTATATTGTGAAATTTATTGAACTTTTTACAAGTTTGTTACATCTATATAGTGTATTTTCCCTTGTTAGAGGACTAGGACTTGTTCAAATCCTCAACCCTATTAGGATTTGGTACTACAATACAAAATACATGCAGAGTCCACTACCCAAACATGTATACATAACTTTACAAGTTATAAAATGGATACAAGACCTTTGACAATATTAGTATCTTCAATATCTATTTTATCCATGTAGTTCCACTTCATACATCACATATACAATTGCTATGCTTTTCTTTGTGTTGGTGCTCAAAATTGCATTCCCATTTTGAGTGGCTGTTCAAAATTTTGAGTTGCTTTGAGCCCCTATGAACACTTTTCGTGCATGCGTACCCAGCAATTGTTCTAATTCCTAAGTGGTGTTTTATGTTTATAACACCCTTCATTTAGACTATTCATATGTTTCAAATTGATAAACTGACATTTTGAACCATTCTACGAAGTCACATTTTGAGTTGTTTTCAGTTGTACATTTTCTACCTAAATCAAATAGGGACAGAGAGCCCAGTTTTCCTTTGAATATCTTTTACTTGGTTATGATTCATGACCCACCACTTTGAGGATGTTTAATATGCATATCAGAGAACCTATGTTCCAAGTTTCAAGTCATTTTGACATGTTTTGACTAGGTTTTGAACTCCTCAAAATTGGTCAGTTACCTTTGTTGCAAATTTGTATATTGTTCATAATTCTAGGTAGCCCTATTTGACAAGCTATAACTTTTGACTAGTTTATCCAAATAAGAAAATTCCTTTTGCATCATATTGTAGAGGTCAAAGACTTTATACGTTCTAGATTTGAGCTTATGACAAATCTGTTTGATCAATTTTCAAATGTGATTCCATTTGCAATTTTTAAAGTTTTACTGGTAATCAAAAGTGCAAATTGATTGGGAGCCCTGTTTGAGATGTCATATCTTTGATTTTTTGATTGATGGGATCAAATGGTTTGTTCTCCTATGTTCTATACTGAAAATACTACAAGCATGCCAATTTTCAAGTCTTGACGAATTTGTCTGCAGAGTTTTCTAGGGTCATTCCATTCGCAAAAAAGTTATTTTACTGATGTTCCCTGTCCTACAAATCTAGGTAGCCAACTTTAGACACTTTCCAAATGTGTCCTATGATTTTTCATGAGCCCTAATTGTGGAATCATTTTCTCATCATGACAATGTCCCAGTGCCCCAGTTTTTAGAACCTCAAGTGACCATTTGCCTAGTTTTCAGAGCTCAAACTAAATGCGATTTCCAACTTCCTGACATGTTTATCTGCAGGTGATTTTAAGTAGGCATGTTCAGAGGTCAATATCTTTTGACCCCGATGTCTTCATGCGACAAGATTTGGCAAGCTTGTTGAACATGTCAGAGAGATAAGATATCCAAAGTTTCAATGCATGGCCAAGTGTTTATGATAGTTTTTTAAGCCAAGCATCAGGCCTCTTAACAGAGATTTCACAGTTGTGCAAAAATAATTGAATTAAGTTTTCAGTGATGATTCAGTGATCAATTTGGGTTCCATTCTAGTTTGAAAATATTAATGGATCAATTCGCATATCAGCTATTCAAGAACGAAAAAAAATTAGCCAGGCCCACTTTGGGGCCCAACTAATTACACCATATCAATAAAATTGTGGGAATTGAAGGAATTTAAACATAGGTGATTGCTTGTGATATCTCAAAAAATTATGGACTCCCACATGAGATGGGTATGAAGGAATGCTTATGCATTGAAATAAAAAGGAAGGGGAAATGTCTTAATACATAAATGGTGTTTGAACTAATGTTTCTCAACTCCTTATGAAAGGAAATTAGTGTCGTTTAGAACATCAACAAGAGGAAAAGATGAAGCTTTTCCACTTTCCATATGAAGGTAATTAAAGAAAAGTTTCAAGATAGATAAGGTGCAACCTTTAATACAGGAAGTCTCCATAATTGCAATAATAGAAGAAAAGCATCCGTGTGTGGAGTCTCGCCACGTGTGCAATTTGGGGGTCTCCATTGCAAAACCCAAACCACAAGCCAAAGAAAGGTACAAAGAGCCCACTTTGGGGAATGAAACACCATCCTTGGTGGTAGGATAAAGTATGGATAGAGAGGAGTGTGAGGCAATCTGGAAGGAAGCCCATGCCAAATGGAGAGAAGCCTCATCAATAGATTAGAAGTTGCACAGTTCAGGCATGCATTGAAAAAACATTTGGTGTCCAAAGGGGCAGTCTCACATTAGGAAATCCATATGCTTCACCCACATAGATAGCTAAGCAATGAAGAGGACAGCAAGGGCCCACATAGTAGGGATTGGCAGGAATTTTTAGCATCAATGGAGGCTCCACATTTCAATTAGAGCAGCCTACTTTGAAAGGGTACACCATCAAGGGGTAGACCGAGAACACGTGTATAGTAGGAGGGGGCATTTCACATCCAAAGTGCAGAGTTTCATGTTAGAATTGGTGTGCAGAGGATGGATGATATATCCCACATCAGTTATTGGGGGAGATATTTTGTTGTATAAATACAAGGGTGCACAATGCATAAGTGTCTCAAGACTCACGTCTTGTATGACACCAGGTCTGTGAAGGGCCCAATCCAGCCAGCAGCATGCAAAGAAAGGTTGGCAAAATTTTGACCGCCCACCGTAAGGTTGGGGATTTCAAATTAGTGAAGCCCAATCTTACGATGGGTCGTGTAATCAGGGGTCTGGCCCTAGTGATGTGCGACATTCCAATGGTCTCGTAAGGTCATAGAATAAATTTAAAAAGGCCCCTGATCATAAGACTTTGTCATAGGATTGGGGAAAAATTTTTGATGCCTCGCGACGCCATGATAATACCCTTTGATCAGATGGTCGGGACATCGTAAAGCTTAAGGTCCATGATGTGCGATATTACAATGTCAAATGTATGATCAAGAACTCTAAGTGAATGGTCTACGATGTTATGATTTCATCATAATATTGTAGACCTATAATATAGCCAAAATATCATACATTTCAAATGAAATATAAAGGGGGCCCCATTCAATGAATCAAGGATCGACATATGGCAAGAAGAGGAAAGAGAAAAAAGGAAATGATTTAAAAATCAAAACGCAAAATGATTTGAATGCTCAAAATTTCAAATTGAAGGATTTGGATTATTTTAAAGTTTTATATAGTTCAACAATATGAACTTTTTAAAATTTTCAATTTTAACATGCTCTGTTCAGTTATGGAGGCCAGATTTTCAGAATGCTCTCAAGGGGACAATTTTTGTTCAAAATGTGAAGTGTAATATACCGTCAGAACTGGAAAAGAATGAACTCTTCCTTTTTGTAGTCAAATTTTGTGCAGGTCTTAGCCAGTAGCAGCTATAGGAGGTTTTTTTAATTTTGGGGGCTTCTTAGTGAATAGTGGAAATTTAATGTTGCAAATGAAATTACAATCAGATATAGATATATTTTTATCTAATTTGACTTCTCTAGCAATTTGAAAGATGATTTGATGGTGTTTAAATGCAGTTTGGAGTAGTTATGTTTTTGGCAACAGCACAAGTGAATTTCATGGCAAAGCCGATGTGACATGCAAAATCTGATTTTTGGAGTCTCAATATAGATTGTGATGATTTCTTGATATTTATCCATGAGATATTTGCATATTTTAAGTGGGGATATATCAGATATTTTGGCATCATTTATGGTTTTCAATTGCAGGCAGTTGAAGGAAGTTCAGTTATAGCAACTCTAGTTTGAAGAGATTCTCAGTGGAATAGATGTCAATCCTAGACTGCATTTCCTGAGATATCTTCTCTCCTATATATCTTCCTTTTCTGCTTGTTGTAAGGGTTCCAATTCTTTGAAGATTTTAGGTGGATTGTGAGACCAGTCTAGCTCCAATTTCTTGAGATTTTCTCATAGTTGTGATACTATTGTCTCTGTGTTCTTCAGTTATGAATATCATATTGTATTCCTTTCGAGGAATTTTTTATATTACACAGTCATTCTTTGTGTATTTTATAAGTTCTAATATGTAGATCATGTATTGGTTTCAAGGAAATTAATGCAAAGAGTTTAACTTTCTTAGTTTCATTCTTATTCTCATCTCCTTCTTCTATTATCTGTAATATTTTGTGTTTGAGAACAAAGAGCTCAGACTCAGTTACAACCCCTTAGGGTTGTATGTTAGAATAGACTTGTTATTGGAACAAAGAGCCGAGTAAATGCTTGTTTATACTAATAGGGTTGCAGGTTACACTTGAAGGATTTTTTGATAAGTACGAGAGTTGTTATGAAGATTGATATCTATTTGCAAGTCAAATAGATAGATCAAATGCCTGAATATATGAGTATACTTTAGGTATCCATCTGCATGTTAAGGTTTAGTTGATGCCCAATGGATAAGGGATTGGCCAGCTTGAAGGATGCATGTTCTATGTTGTTGCATACCTGGGTTATGCTGAGATACAAATCTTAATCAAATATCTTTCTTTTGTGTTTAAAAATTAAAAGAGTTTTCCCTCACTTAGTTTATCAGGTTCACGTGCTCTGTTAATTAGCTATTTCATCCATGAATGCTTGCATAAACATAGAAGATTAAGGGATTTTATCTATTCTCCAGATTCAGTTGTATGCCTTTGCATTGGTACGATATTAAGAATATGAGGTCCACCCACCTAGGTCTAATAAAGCCTGAAGAAGAAGAAGGATTTATCCTTATAGTTTGCCCAAGACTATAGTCAGCTGCATTCATCATAGGAATTTGCTAGCCTTAGATGCATTTGTCTAGTTTATTGGTTGTTTGTAAAACTGTTAAATCAAGAGCCAACACTTTCTACATCATATTTTCATCTATACCAATCATAAAAAGTGCACATATATTAATAGAATATTTACAATACAACTATCATCTTTGCAAAACAAAAGAGTCTCCTTTATACCCAGAATTTTGATTTATTAGCCTTGTGTTTTCTTGCTCATTTCCATATCTTGAAATTAACTTTTTCCATGTGAGGGTTAACATCTAGGATTTCATTTGTACCTTGTTAATTACTTATTGTGTCAAGACAAAATGATTCAATAACCAAAAACTCAATATACTGTCAGTTACCCTATTATGCATTGTCATGCCAATCTCTACAAATCTTTCCAAAACTTAACAAAATATTTGGCAACCTTAACCACATGTTATAAAATTTTTGTACTATCTTCCTCTAATCCTACATTTAAGCTAAAATGCTTCCAATGAATATTTCTAAACAAAACTATCTACTTGTTCCCTATTTATCAACATTATACTTAGAAAAAATTCTAAGAATACTAGCTTCAAAGTTATTGTTAAGTTTTTCTATATCAAAATAGTAATATGTTTCCATAAATGAAAACCCTAACAACTACTCTTATCCAAATTTCCAAAAGTATAAAATTACATGATGAATTTTTAGAAATGAAATTTTTTATTACATTTTTATTATTATAACTTTAAAAAGAAGTCAACTGTGTAAATTTAACTTATAGTTGACACCAAAGAAACAACAACAAAAAATTATTTAAAAAGAAAAAGAAAAAATCAATCATGTTTTATTTGTTATCAAGAAAATCAAGATGACATGACATCAAAGAGAAAACATGCCATCTCTCATGAAAAAATTGTACAAAGATGTATTTATTACATCTATTCTTCTCTTCTAGGTTGACAAGTAACATTCATGAAAATAGGACAATAGTAGTGAACCTAGGACATCCCAAAATGATTTCATAATTTGATAAGATAGTCAAACATAATGAAATTGATTTCTTTGGTGTTATGGATATATATAATCACCTAGATAGTGAACTTGTCAATCATTTGGATTTGTAGCTCTAAATATTATGAGAGTGAACCAGTAATAAATGCAATAATACATATTTTTTTTAAAATGAGTTGGCCATATTAACTTAAATACATTGATTCCAAAAAAGGTACTCATGGTAGAAGGAGCTAAGTCTAAAATTGAAGGTATGTAAAATTATATAATATCTTTTTATACATTGCTCCTATAAATTTATAATGTGTTGCTTCTTTATTTGTGATATTGCTTCCCTCTTAACATGCCCTTTGGAGGATTGTTGCACTATAATTATAAGAAAAAAGTACCAACTTGGTGGTAGTCACCTAGGGTAAAAGAAATGACAAGATAGAAAAATACCCAAAAAATTACATCCAAGAAAAAAGTCAATAAAAATGTACCTTCTACCAATTGATTGTTATTTACCTTCAGCATACACCCTAATGCAACATGTTCTTTACATTAAAATCTAATTTATTTCATTTTATATTTTTTTATCATGTCTAATTCAACATTGCAATTTGTTTCATCTTTATTTCTTCTAAGGGATAAAGTTGCAACACATTCATAACAAAAAACCATTGATAGAGAAGGTCAAACTCTTTGTTTCTACCAAATCCATCACAATTAGGGCTCCCATTATTTTATTTTCTAGACGCATACAATTGCTCCACCTTAAAGAGTGTATTTTTAGGATTTCAAGCAATATAGTTATAGGAATCAGGATAAGCCAACATGGGACATTTAAATCCATGAATCTAGAGGAGTTTTTTCCACCTCCATAGTTCACACATACATACTTTCTTCATTGACTTGGAATCTAGATAATATTTTCTTCACCCATGATAGTGGATGCTCCAATACCCATATTATACTATATCTTATTGTCACTATATCTAAAAATGTATTATATTCCATCACTCACTCCGTGGAGTTTCCTTGTGATGATTTGCCTCATTCCTTTTCCTCTTGTAAATACTTACTTTCCTCGTAAAATAATAATAATAATGTTTTCATTTTTATTTCCCATAAAGGTTTTATAGGTTCTCCATATCCACAACCATATCTGTGTGTAAGTTCTCAAATGGTTTTGCATCAATTAATTGTTAGATTTATTAAGGGGCACTTTAACTAGTGTGATTAAATTCAAGATGGTGTGGGAGTGTGCAACCACTTTAATATGTTGTGCCTCATTATAGTTTTATATTATTTTTAGAGTATACATAACTAGAAATGGTTTAGACAATAATTCTACAAAAAATTATTGTAGGCTTTTCTTCAAAATATAATTTCTTACCTATCCAAGACACCATTTCCTATGTAATAATAACGGTTGATGTATATTAAGTACACTTTAATGTTCACTAAAAAAGAGAGAGACCACGAAAGGCAGGTAGAAGGCTTGGATAAAGTCTCATCTATCCAAGTCTTCATTTTTTGTATAATAATCTTGGTTGGTGTTGTTGGTTTTCATTGATTGATGCAAATGTACTAAGCACTTCCATGTAGTCGGTATGTGTATTCCAAGTGCAGCAATCACTTTGCAATTATACATTTCTAGAAAAAAGAAGAGGCATGTCCCTTTAAGGGATGAGTCTATTTATTAATTGTATATTTAATATTAGTAATCAAACAATAGTTATTATAAGATTATATATATAGACACACACACACATACACATTAATTATCTAATAATTTTTAATCAAAATCAGACATACCAATGTATTGCATGGTTAAATCAATCTAACTGAAGCTAAAACATTAACACTCCCTCTTAAATAGGGAGCATAAACACATGACCATATGCTACCTCAATGTAATATAAGAATATCTTTGATAAAAAGATATTCAATATTTTTTTATCACATTTGATATCAATAGTAGTGGCTTGTTGAATGTCAAGACACATGACATTCACCAAGTACTCAAAATATTCACAAGGTATGTACACACACATTCTCAATATTACTTACCACATGAATAGCCAAGGTATGTTTAAGGAAATTAATCTACCATGCAAGTAATCTTCTATTGTTATTTTCTTAGACATAATAAGACCTTGGTCTATTTAAAGAACTTAATCCACCATGCAAGTTATCTATTATTGTGATCTTCTTAGAGATCATATGTCCATCACAATAGAAGGCCATGGTATTTTTAAGGAACTTAATCTACCATGCAAGATATAATATATCATGATCTATTTAATTCATCATAAGATGTCTATCATAATAGATTATGTCATTGAAATATTTCCACCTTTCAATAACTCTTACAAATACAAGTGACAATCATTAGGAAGTCATCACTTCCTCATGATGTACACAGGGGGTAGGCCAAAATAGTTATGAAGGATAATCATGAGTTGCACTCCTATTGAAAGGTATAGTCTATTGATTACTTAATAATCCATCTCAATATAGTCCACTCCCTTTGCATCAACACAATCGAGATCACCAAAGTTTGAACTATATCCTCTATCTACTCCCTCTCTTTCAAGGTTCCTTCTATGAGTGCTAATTATGGGCCTCTAAATACACACACACTTCAACATGATCTTTACATGTCATAAACATCTTGAAAGGAACATGGGATTGTCCATTGGAAATGACTGAATAAAGCAATATGTTACCTTCTAACTAGATAGGGTTTTATTATTCACTTTTAGAATTGAGAGATCAGTAACTAGACCAAACTAGTACAAAGGATTTGAAAGCATGCAAATGCAATCTAATCTATTTTTTTTATGTTTTTCAAATGAAAAGATACAAAGATTAATCTAAATGAAATTGAAACTAATCTAAGAACAACTAAAAATGAGAGGTTGAAGGTTTCCTATATAGAATCTTGGAATTTGATAAATGATCAAGATCAAACTGAATCTATGGTCTTGATTGAAGATAAGATTGAGTCCTCCATTTTTTATGGAGTTGAATGAGAGGAAATAGGAGATAACAATGATGCATTCAAATATGTGCTCATAATTAGATTTTCTAATTAATTAATTAATTAGTTTCAACAATTATGAGGACATGTTTGAATTAATAAAGATTATTAATTCCTTTTTAATGTGAGATGAAATAGGAAATAATATTGATCCATTCAAACATGTGGTCATAATTAGATATTCTAATTAAATAAATAATTAGTTTCAATAAGCATGACATATATTTAATTAAACCAAAGTATTTTAATTCCTTCTTTATGTGTATTAGCTAAAGGGGTTGATTTAATTTAATTAAAGCACTTAGGACTTATAATTTAATTAAAATATTTAATTTAGCTAATTCAATTAATATTTAGGAATTAAGAAAAGTAAGTGATTAATATAGATTAATGATTTTTTGCATTTGACAATTAGATCGAGTAAGAGATTAACAAAATTAGAATTGCCTAGTACAATAGGACTTTAAGTAAGATTGATAAACAAAAATTGGTTCAGAATGCCAATGTGCCAATTTAGGGGTATAACATTTGCCCCTCTTTGAATAAATGTGTGAGCAGTACATTGATTCAAAGAAATCAGAAGTCTAAATATAGACCAAGAGCTAAGATTGGTTTTGAGATTAATTACACAAAGACCAATTGATGAGATTTTTAAGGTTATCTCTAGAATGAAGCTTAACTTTACAGAATCCAGATAGAACACCTAGATACAAGTATGAAAGAACAAATATTATCAAACTTCACACAATTCTTCCCAAAATGAGATTCAATTCTCAAGAGTCAAGGTTAGATTGCCCTGATACTTGTCCATTAGAAGATGATAAGATTAATCATGATTCATAGGATTATCCTCAGGATTCAAGGTTATATTTCCCTGATACATGTCCATGAAATAGTGATTAAAAGTAAGAGTTTAGAATTATCTTAGGAATGGAGCTTAATCCTTCAGAGTCTAGATAGAACACCTGAAAAATGATCCATAAAAAGATAACAAGACCTAATCATGAGTTGTAGAATTATCCCCAAAATGATGCTTAATCCTTAGGAGTCAAGGTTAGAATACCCCAATACCTATCCATCAAACTATGACAAAGACTATTATAAGATTGATCAGTTGAATAACATATAGTGCTAGATAGGGGGAACAAATATGCCCCAACCAATGAGATGCCCCTAACGAATAGGACATTATATTTAAATTTAAAAACATATTTAAAAGATTCAAAGATGTTCAATGATTTAATCATCATCCTACCCACTCAAGAGTAAAGTAGAAAGATGACACATTAGAAAGGAATTGATTTAAAGCATGTTGAAGGTCTAGTTGACCATGGTTGACTAGATTTGACTAGAGTTAGCTTTTTCAAAAAAATTGAAATACTGTGTGATTTGAAAATATTGTCAAAGTCACAAAGTATTGGTAAGTGGAACTACACAACCATTCAATCATGTCGGTCCCAAAATTCTAAAGTGTATTTTTGAGCCATTTAAGTGTGTTAGATTTTGAATTTGATCTCAAAATGAATTCAAAGTAGCCAAATTAGCTAATGGGCTAATTTTCACATTAATCATACCACTTTGAAAAATTAGGTCAAAACCTATATAAGGGGCCAAAAGGTCATTTTCAATTCATTTGTGCATTTGTCTTTTGTGAAGAAAAGAGCTCTAAGGTGAACATTGTGGTCCTAATGTGGAGTCATCATTTCAAGCATTTCAGGAAACATAGCTGATCGATAGACTATGGACCTCTAGTGAGTAGTAAAAAATCTTGCCTTGTATTGAAATTTTTACACACGTAAACAAATTTTTCACATGATTTTAATTGTTTTTAAATCTTTTTGTCGACGTCCTCACACAAGAAATTAGTGATATGATTATGATGAATGTAAATTGATATGTTGCATGAATGTAGTGTAAATGAGATGAATGTGAAAATATGTATATGAAGTGTAAAATGTGAATGAACTAACATCTCATGCAGGGTTGAAGTTTGTTATCAATGACAGGTATCCCATGAAAGTCAAAAGGATAAACCAAGGAACTGAATGCTTGTGTAGTCAAGAATGAAAGATGCAAGTAAAGTAGTAATCAAAATTTACTCTTATGCAAGTTGAGTATGAAATGAAACCCTATGCTAGATGTATCCCTAGGTCTGGTTACTAAACTCATATAATTATCATCACTGAGTGTTTAGTTAGACCCATAAATGTCATTCAATTCACACTAACATTTCAATCATGAGAATATGAAAATGACACATGTCTTAGTTTTGTCAAGATTAAATATAAGCCTTAAGGCACAAGAAGCCAAAATGACTAGAACATTTGCCCCTTTTAATGTAACAAGCTAATATAAGCATCAAAGCATAAACACTAAGATGACCAGAATTTTTCTTGCATGAAAACACACTATACACATAAGAGATCCTTCTTATGCTAAGTATTCAATAAAGATTATGTCCTCAATGACCCTTGCATTTGTAACCTGAGATAGAAATGTATTAAGTATAATCATAGTGACCCATACATTCACTTAGCAAGACAAGTATCAATATTTACTATAGCATAGAGAATTCACTCAAACAGTCAAGGAGAAGAACCAACCTCACTAAAATATCCATATAAAATGAGTCAAGGTATACACAGACATCCAAAACTACATAGAGGCTCTTATAATGGACACCCCTTTTATATGGATGCTTCAAATCATTGAAAGTAAACCAACAAGTAGAAAGAAAAGAAAAGATCATGCCCCTAATCCTTGCTTTTCTAGTCAAAAGAGAAATCCTTGAGTTTCTCAAAGGGAAATGATAAAGAAAAAGAAAAACAAAGAAAGAAAAGCTCAGCCTAACTCAAATATTGCCAATGTTTCCATTTCGGTATCATTGTTATAGAATTGATGTCAAGTGTCAATGTTTAGAACATATGTATAATAAATATCTTTAGTAGGATGATGATAGTAGATAAACTGAGTTAGGACAACTGGTCATAGCAACTGGCATCAAAGAGAAATCTTCATTGAAAAGAATCTCAGTAGGAACTAAGTCACAGTAGATAGACACAGTTAGAACAATGGGTGACTAATGCAAAAGAGATCTTCTTCGAGAGAAATCTTAATAGTAAAGTAAGTGATAGTAGATAGACATAGTTAGAACAACTAGTGATTGAATCTTAAGAGATCTTCTTCAAGAGGAATCTCTGTAGTGAAGTAATGATAGTAGATAGATGTATTTAGAACAACTAGTGATTGAAGCTTAAGAGATATACTTTGAGAGGAATCTTTGTAGTGAAGTAAGTGATAGTAGACAGATACAATTAGAAAAATAGGTGACTAAAGCTTAAGAGATCTTCTTTGAGAGGAATCTCTATAGTGAAGTAAGTGATAGTAGATAGATGCAGTTAGAACAATTGGTGACTAAAGCTTAAGAGATCTTCTTTGAAAGGAATCTCTTTATCAATGTAAGCGACAGTAGAAAGATGCAATTAAAACAACTAGTGATTGAAGCTTAAGAGATCTTTGATGACACTATAGGGTGTTCCCACAAGATTATGACTAGATTCAATCCATGGATGCATGAGCGAAAGTAGGAAACTAAAGCAGGAAAGCAATTGTATAATAGCTAGAATATGCACTGCAAGATGTAGCATTTGAAACAAGAGGCACTTGTTTACCAGGTTGTCACCTTCTTGGCAAAGATTCTATTTTTGTTACCATGATTCTTTTTTTCTAGGTTTACATCAATGACACTTTTCTTTTTTTTCAATTTTTTTTTGTATTTTTGAATTTTTCCATTTTTTTGTATTTTTTTGAAAATTTCAATTTTTTTGTTATTATCAAAGTGCCTATTGCTAGGTTTTCACCAAGATAATATATTTTTTCAGGACATTTAAGTATATACAACGAGCTTTGAAATCATATCATTTGTAGAATTTCTTCAGATGGAGAGTGTTGATTGGCTCTTTGAGTGATTCTCCCTCAGCTGTTGAAAGTTGATAAGCACCAGATCCAAATACTGTAATAACTATGTATGAACCAAGCCAGTTAGGTTCAAAATTCCCTTTCTATATCCATTTTTGTTGATTCTTAGGGTTTTCCCTCAGAGTAAGGTCACCCACTTGGAAGTCACATGGTTTGAATTTCTTGTTGTAGTTTTTGGACATATGCTTTTGCTAAGCTCGAAGATGATCACACGCCACTTGTTGATGTTCATCTAATAATTCTAGCTCCTAAAACCAAGATATTTTGTAATTTTCATAATTAATGATGCCTTTCATATAGATTTTCAAAGTGGGAATCTCAACTTCAATAGGAGGCATAGCATCTACTCCATATAGCAAAGTAAAGGGTGTTGTTCCCATTGGAGTTGTGATGCTAGTTATGTAAGCCCATAAAGATAGATTAATCTGAAGGTGTCAGTCCCTTCCAAATTTGTTGACTATGAGATGTAAGATCTTAAAGATATGCTCATTGTATGCTTCCACCTATCCATTACCCTAGGGATAATAAATAGAAAACCAATGCTGCTTGATTTTAAACTTTGAGCGCAACTCTTTGAGATCCTTATTTTTAAATTGTCCCCCATTGTCAGTAATGATGGAGGATGGTACACCATACCTATGTATGATGTAATTAAGAATGAATAGAGTTACATTTTTTCCACTTGCCTTAGAAAGAGGGACTACTTCCACCCATTTGGTGAAGTAGTCTATAGCTATGATAATGAACTTGTGTATATTTGAAGAAGATGAATGAATCTGACCCACTAGATCAAAGGCCCATTTTTGAAATGGCCAAATTGTGATAAGTAGAATTATCTCCCTAGCTAAAGCATGAATCAAATTTCCATGAAGTTGGCATTTTTGTAGGATTTTGGCATATTTAGTTGCTTCTTGCTCCATATTTGGCCAATAGTAACCAGCTCTTATAGGTTTATGAACTAGTGTCAAGCCATTAGAATAAGATCTACAGATGCCTTCATGTGCATCAGTTAATGCACATTTCAATTCATCAGATTCTAGACACCTAAGGAGTGTTCCATCAAGAACTCTCCTAAACAAGTCATTGGTAATAATGACATATCGTGATGGACTACGAATTAGGTGACACTTTTTCATTTTGGGTTAGATTAACTAGAATTTTTTGATTACGTAGATAAGAATAGATATGATAGTAGTAGGACAAATTGTGTCCTATGATAGAATAGATCATTCAAGATTCAAGTGAATTATAAGTAGGGTAGGGTAACATCTCCACCAAGATTTTTTGTCAAAAATCATTCTCAGACATCTGTAGCATGGAAGCAAGAGTAGTCATTGCATTGGTCGCCTTGTTCTTTGCTCGAGGAACTTGTTGAAAAGTGTCATGAGAAAATTATTTTTTTAAATCATCAACCATTTGTTTATAAGGCATAAACTTCTCATCCTTTTTCTGATATACATCATTGACCTGATTGATTACTAGTTGTGAATCACCAAAGATATTCAATTCATCTACTCTCCATTTGATCGCAATCTTCATCTCATTTATTAAGGCTTTATATTCTTCAATATTCTTTGTACAAGGAAATAGAATCTTGTATGCCTTAGGAAATGAATATTTCTATGGCATTATGAATAAAATCCCAGCACCAGATCCTTGATGTGTGAAGGAATCGTCAAAGAACATCACCCATGTTTTATGTGTTAGCATTAAAATAGCTTCATCAGGGAACTCAATACTCAATGGTAGAAGACTTTGCATTGGTGATTCTATTAAATTATCAGCAATTGCCTATCCTTTGATAGCCTTTCTTTCAACACATGTAATATCAAACTCACTTAGTAGCATGACCCATTTAGCTAACCTTCCTGTTAGAGTTGTCTTGCTAATTAAATACTTCAATGGATCAATTTTGGCAACCAATCAGGTAGTGTGAGAAAGCATGTAGTGTCTCAACTTTTGAGAAGCAAGGACGATCGCAAAGAAAGATTTTTCAATAATGATATAGTTCATTTCATAAAAAATCAACATGCAATAGAGATAATAGATAGCTTGTTCCTTGTTATCATTGTCTTCCTAAGCTAGTAAGATACTGAGAGATGACTCTATTGTTGAGATATACAAAATGAGAGTTTTCTCATAAATAGGAGGCATCAAGATCAATGGATTAGCAAGATATTGTTTTATCTATTGTAAACTCTTATCGCAATCTTTGTTCCAGACATATTTTGTACCTTTATGCATTCTTAGTAAAAGGTTGTGACCTATCTGCCAAAAGTAAAATGAATCTGCAAATGGGTTAAAGTATTTCTTGCAACCCTCTTATTTAACTAATATTACAGGGTGAAGGCATTTCCATTATTGCTTGTAATTTTTTTGGGTCTACCTCAATTTCTTTTGTGGATACAATATAGCCAAGTAACTTCTTAGATGTGACACCAAATGCACATTTCTTGGGATTTAATCTAAGACTTAACTTCACCATACAATCAAGGATTGGTCCCAAATCTTGAAGATGAGTGTTATGTTGTGTACTCTTGACCATGGTGTCATTAACATAGTCCTCCATCATATTATGCATCATATCGTGGAAGATTACGTTGTAACTACCCTTTGATATGTGGCACTAGCATTTTCAGACCAAATGGCATCACATTCCAATAGAAGGTACCCATGCACAAGTGAAAGTAGTTTTTTCTTTGTCTTCTAGTGCAATTTTAATTTGATTATAACCAAAAAAATCGTCCATGAGTGAGTACATTTCATATCCTATTGTCATATCCACTATCATATCAATATTGGGTAGTGAAAAATCATCCTTTAGACATGCTAAGCTGAAATATTGAAAGTTTGTACAAACTTGAATAGACTTATCATGTTTGGAGACTGGAACAATGTTTGAGATCTATTTAGCATAATCGATAGCATAAATGAAACTATCTTTTAAAAACTTTTTTAGTTCAACTTTAACAAGTAGTGCGACATGAGGATGCATCTTCCTAAGCTTTTGTTTGACTAGTTTTACTCCTAGTGCAATAGATAAATGATGCATTATGAGGCTAGGATCCAAGCATGGCATATTTTAGTAAGTCCATGCAAAATTAATCTTTTTTCCTTGAAAGAAGGAAATAAATTCCTCTTTTTCTTTTGTTAATAAAGATTGTACAATGTGTATCATATGAGGATGTTCCTTAGTTCCCAAGTTGATTGGCTATGTTGACTCTATCAACATTGATGACCTCTCCTAAAAATGACTTAGAAGTGCATCAAATATCTCATCCTTAGGCACCTTGAGAGGATTTCACCTTTGGATACGTCTTTTTTAAAACTATTTTGGGTTCTGATACTACCACAATGTGGTTTTCACCATTGGACCATCTATTTCTATTTCTTTTAATTGTGTGATTGATATATTGTTGAGCAGTCATTATGCATGATGCTAAATAGAAGGAATTCTTTCGAATACCACTCTTGAAAAGTCAATTTTGTGAATCAACTCCAAGGTTCTAGGTGATCTTGTGACCATCTGGAATCCACTCAGTTGAAGATAATAAAAAAAATTGTTCACAAGGAGGCCTTTGCTGGTTTGAATGATTTTAGATGAGATATAGAATCTACTCACTACTTTAAAATAAAACATGCAAAAAGAACTATGTTTTTGTATTTTTTTGTGTTTTTTTTATATGAATGCAATCTAACAATGCAACTAATATGAATTCCTAATTAACAAGGGGTTAGTAAAGAAAATAAAAATAATCTTTAAAGAAAATAACGTGAAAGTAAAATCCTAATCGACATAAGCTACAGAAACACCACGTCTGCAAGTTAAGCTTTCAAAGAAATTGGTGGGTAACCAATGAAAATAGGAGCAGCACTTCCTTGATTCCACTGATGCATTTGTTGATCTGAAACTTAATAGTTGCATGATGTTTCACTCTTCATCAAATCACAAGGCCATAGAAAGTGTGCTCATGTGAGACAAAGAGTTATGTAGGCAATATTTGGTGATTTCTTCTTGAGCTAGATATGTCAGTGGAACTCGTTAAACCATAGCAAACATCAGAATTAAAAGATTGCACAACTAGAAACAAAGCAATAAAATTTTGGCTCAATCACAATTCCATGAACATAAATTCACAAAACAATGACACATTTAGGCAAGAATTAATACACTCCAAATGCTAGCACCAAAAGCATAATATTATTGAAAATTAATGGTGGCCCCAATTACATACTACAATCCTATATTTATAAGAAATCATCTCCTCAATTTGTGTTGAGACTGAAAGATATCTTCATGTAATAATATGATTTTAATTTAATAAAAAAAACTTATTATGTACAAACTAGCAATCTAAGTGTGCTTAGTAGAACTCCATCCATTTTTATATTCAGTAATTGGATGCATGAGCCTTTACATGTCATAAAATAAAAAAATTATTGGAGAAGAAGAAGAAGAAAGCCTTTAGTCAAAGTAGAAGTGTCTAGAATATCAAAAATAGAAGCTCATCCTTCACTAGGCATTTATCAGAGTTAAACTATTGTCAAAATGCATTTCTAATGCATGGAAAGCTCTAATCTTGGAACTAGCAGTTAATTGTTGGCGCACCTCTAGAAAAGTACACCTCAAAAAAGTGCACCATTGCACCTATGCACCTCTAACTTCTCCAAAATTCTTCCAACACTTTGTGACAAAAAGTGCACCAGCACAGTAGTGCACCTACACATCTAAAAAGGTCCAAAAATGCAAAAATTTCACCAAGTGTCAAAATTGAAATTTTGGCTTTTGGGTTTTGTCCCCCTTCATAAAAGAGCTATGTCTGGATGCTTGCCATTGAATTTCTCAATAATCTTGGTGACCTTGGCTAGATCTAGTAGATTTAATGCATTATATTTATCCTTGAACTTTTTCCTGTAGTTATCTACCTCTATACAGGTCTTAGCAAAATCCTCGAGTTTAGTACCTAACTCTAGTAAGGCTTCTTTTGTCCTAAAGGCCTACTGAATGTCATCATCAGTAGAAACTTCTTCAAAAATATTCTTAAATTTCTTGACTACTACCTCTACTAGTATCAATTTCTCATGTGCATCATCTTCAAATATGTCGAGACATGCATTACCATAATGTTTCTCTACTTCCAAAATTTTCTCTTGGGCTTGGTCCTTGAGCCAATGGATCTCCATGTGTAATGATTCCATTACTTTATTACTATCCACTATTTTCTCTATCCAATCATCAAGTAAATCTAACTCTTCCATAGTATATACACCTATAAGCATTATGTATCTTTGGTCCTTTATTGCCTATAGTATTTGTAAATCTTTCTACCAAGTATGTACCTCATCCATAATGCTGAAATCCTACTTCAAAATTACTACCATTTTATCCACATTTTCTTGCATAACATGAAGTAGCTTTAAATTTCACTAGATTATCAAAATGCCCTTTTCCTCAAAACTTTTTCACCATTTCTGACATGCATTCAAAAATGGATCCAATTGTACTCCTTCCCCATCTCTTCTCTTGAGTGCAGCATTCAGAGCCTCCTCAGGGTGTTCTGGATCCAAGGGACCAACAACTTTGGCTAAATATCCTTTTAGGATTTCATTTTGCCTATGAAGCATCATCATTTCTACCCCTTCTTGTTCCAAACTCCTAAACACCTCCTTCATTCCCATTGTGACCATCAACTTGGCCATATCTAATGTGGATTTTCCAAGCATAACCTCTCTGATTTGATAATCTTGCAGAATAAAATATTCTACATCAGCATCAAGAGGAGGAATAGCCACTTGTGCAAATAAATCTTGATTTTGGTCACTGTTTATGAATGTTAATACTCTAGACTCTTTTGATGGGGACTCAGGCTTTCTCAAAACCTCAATCAACCCAAGAATATCCTCTTCATTAGCATTGAATTATGGCCTTCTACTTCTTATTATTTCTTTACATAGCCACCTTGAGACTCATTCCACTGAATGCCTACCTCTTGAGGATGAAGGAATTTCCTCTGCCACCCCTTTTCCCTTATCGCTCCTTTCTGGGGTCTTTTATCTTTCTAATGGTTCTTCCTTTGTAGTTTATATTTCCATGGAGCCCACAGTTCTTACCTCAGTGTCTTAGGGAGCCTACTAAGAATATTGAACCATTTATCCTTCCCCAAACACTTCATTAGTTGATTTTTTTGTTCTCCTTCTTCTTGTTCCTTTTGATTTTGTTCTTCTTCAATACCTGGAGGTAGAGGGGTAACAGAGCCTTTATCTATAACTATGTCTTGCAATGGGAATGGACAAGGAAGCTTAGGGCCTTTCAGTTTTAGAGGCATTTAAGTCCAATCTTCTTGTTGAGGCTCATTGATTAGCATATCCTGGATCTTGTCTCCCACTAATTCAATGCCTATGAGCATGAAATAAAAATCTAACATCTTAAATATATCAGTGCCCTCTACATCCTACTCATCAATCCATTGTTGCATTTCATCCTCTGATGTAGTCAATTGTAAAGGTTCTTTTAGGATTGATGGCAGTGTAATAGTGGAACTTCTCCTTCTTTCTTGTTTTGTGGCTCTTGCTTGCCATGTTCTTCTATTTAAAGGCACATTATCCTCCTCATCATCTTCTTCTTCTTCCTCTTTAGGAATGGGTTTTGGGACAGATGGTAAAGGCACTACCCTCCTGATCACCCTTTTCCTTTTCTTGATAGTAGTTTTGATCTTTCTTCCTTTCTTGGTCATAGAAGGGGATGCATGTTCTATCTGTTGAAGTGGAGAAACCTCTTGAATCTCAATTTCCATCTTTATTTGGCTTGGTGCAGTAGCTAGTGGAATTTGCAAGTCAATCTGATCATGTAGTTCCCTAGTATCCTCAAACCCTTGTACATTTGCTTCTTCTTGTTGTGGGAGTGTCAGGATTTCACCTTCCTCTAGCTCAACTCTTTGAGGAGAACTCCTCTTTCTTTTTCCCTTTCCTTTTCTCTCCTAAGGATGATAGTATCCAACTGGTCGGTCAAGTTGGTATACCATTTTAGGCCTTATTGGTGACTGAGATACAAAGGTAGGGATGGTGACTTTCTTCCCTCTACCTTTGTTTGGGCAGGCCTGTGCATGGAAAATTATAGTCTCAAGTATTGGATCAAGTTTAAATGGTTTCTCGATCCAATCATGCATCATCTTAATGATGTGCCTCACCCTATGGTTAATACTATCATTCTCTTCCTTTTCAACCTTATCATTCATAATGGGCTATTCCCCAATTTTATCTTCATTGAACAAAGGATCAAGTAGCTCTCCTGAGTCTTGTTGCAATATATGAAATGAAATATTTACTTTTAAGGCCTTTTCTGCCAAATAAAAAGTCATCCTACAATAATCCCTGATATGGACATCATAGTCATTTTTCACATTCATCTAATGGTCTTCAATAGCTTCTTCATGTGTGAATGCTTTACCTGCTAGATATTGTACTCTCCCAATAATATCAAAGCATGGTAATGGTTAATTGTACTCTTCAAAGGGATATTGATCCCATTCACACTCAAAAGAAGGAATATCTTGCTTCTATTTCACTTGAAAAGGCCCTATAGTTAGAGGCCATGCCTAACACTGTTTACATTATTTTCTAACTAGGTCATATGTAGATGAGAGTTGTCAAGTGATCTCTAAGAGAACAAGTCTATCACTAGCATACCTTGGAAGCTTCTTTGGGTTGACTGTGGTACTAGCTACCCTTAGATATGTGAATGTTTGAAATGAATGTAATATGCCCCCAGTGCCATTATCTGTGCCACTACATCATCTAATAACCTCTTTGCATAATCTCCTCTATGAATTTGATTATGGAAAATATAAAGGCACCATTAAAAATTTTGTATTCCTTGCTCTACCTTGAGAGTCTCTTCTTCACCAATTATGGATAGACAATATATGGCCAAGTATTAGGATCCTGCATGCTACCTCTTTTGTATAGCCCTGGATAGTCTATTGCCCTTGTGGCTAATAAGTACACTAGGTAGGACATCATGTAGAACTTCCTTTTGTTTTTTGTTGTCTCCAACTGTTCACACAAATTTTCACTCAAAGTAGTGGCCCAATCAAGTGGCATCTTCACTGTCTTGATAGTCTCAATAAAATGTACCATAAAGATATTTAGGTGTCTGACTGCCAGCAGACCCATTACTCTACTCAAAAGTATGATTGAGTACCCAATGTCTTCCTTCATATATCCTCTTTTTAGGTCCACTTTGTTAGTTGCCTTTCCCAGAGGAGCCTTCTCTATAAGATAAGTGGATTGGATGATCTCAAAAGCCTCTTCTAAGTGTTCGCTATGCCATCTCTCTGTTGCCTTATAGTTTAACCTGATAAATTGATCCACCCTTGAGAGATGGAATACTTTCTCAATGTTGTTGGGTAGTAGATCAAGAACAATCTCTCTTATAACAATCCTAACAACCCTCTCTTTAGGAATAAAGTGTTGTGAAAGTGTCATAATTAACTCTAAAAATTACACTGACACCAGGTGAGATGTTGCATTCACTAAACCTGAATGAGTCAAAGGGGAAACCATAGCAAATTTCTTGATGGGTTTGTTACATATCTTCAAGAATTCTTCCAAATCTATGTTTCCTAACTCTGTATCTCTAATTTTAGAATTTTCATCATGAAACCTTGATTTCGCTAGAGGAATGCCTTGGAACTTGAAGATGATGGTTTTCGGTGCCATTTTCTTGCCCATGGAAGCTAATGAGGATGTCATAATATCTGCAAAAAGGAAGAACATACATTAGTCAAAGGTTAGAGAAAAATGAATTTATGACCCCCTAGTACTAACTCGAAGAAAACCTAGAAACCTAGATGCTCTATAAATCACAAAAACCTAATTTAGAGCCCTGAAACATAAAAATTGGTGCACCTAGCACACCTAATAGGTGCACCTGGTGCGCCCATTTTTGGGAATGTTCCTTAAGAATAAGGTGTGGATAAGCGTGCTAATGTGCACCTCATGATTTCAAGCTTAGTTTTTTTTAATTTGGTTTTCCACTTTTAAGGGGCAAACTAGAACACCTCATAAGGTGTGCTACTTTGCACTTTAAATGCTTCAAGTTTCTTGTTTTTATGTTATTTGATATTTTGAAAGGAATTCGGGTGCACACTAGTGGACCTAGGTAGGTGAACTAATGTGCACCTAATTTGGTGTTTGTTATGTTTTTTTTATGAAGGGGACATGAAAAAAAATTGTGTGAGTGTTTTGTTTTTTAAAAATATTTCTAAGTTTCTAGGAGGGATTGGTGCTCATCAGTGCACCTAGGAAGGTGCATGGGTGCACACCAATCTTTGCATTTTTTTGTGCGTAGGTTTTGTAGAGTGGGAGAATATTGCACCTCAGATGTCTATAGAGTTGTGACAAAATGGGGTGCAAAGGGAAAATGAAAGTGATCACATGGAGAAGAGAAAAGTGAGGAGGAAAGGGGCCCCTCCCCCTATAAATAGGACATTAGACCCTTGGTGCAAGTGCATAGGTGCACAATTATGCTTAAAAAAAGAAAAAAAAATCAATTTTACCACCTTAGCACATCAGCACACCTAAGGAGGTGCACTTGGTGCACTCAAAAATTGCAAAAAATTACTATGTTCCCTTTAGAATTCTATTTCTTGATCTCTAAATTTCTTCATCAAGACCTAGGACATGGACTAGGGGTTTGTGGAGAACTTCAAGATGACTAGGATCCCAATTTTAGGAGTCCAAAAAAAAAACTTTGAAAAGTAGGGGGTTACTACAACAAATAGCCCCAACAAAAGGAAGAAATTACAAAGGTATTTCTTTATCAGCAAGAATTCCTTTGACATGTGCCAAACACCAACAGAATCTTGAATATTCTGAGCATATTTTGAATGACTTCACAGTCAAAACTTCAAGACCCAAAACCTCCAAGCTCAATGTGTGTATAGTGTATTTGTTTCCTTCAACATCTTAGGATATGGTCTATCAAAATCTCCTAACAACTTAGAAACAATCTTCCACCATTCTTGGCAAATCCATCGAGAATCTCTGTGAAGGTCATTTGTCGATCCTTTGCTTGACCAAATGAGAGAATCAGTTCGAGGGCTCTTAGTGGGATGTCACTTTTCTTTTAAATTTCTTGGTAATCCCTTGGGTAATTGCTCCATGTAGTTCATAATGTCAGCATTGGATTCTTGGATGAAGAAATGTTTTCATTTGTATCTATTAATGAGATTACCCCTTTAGAATCCTTCTATCTTAACACCATTCTTTCTTTTTTATTTTCTTTTATCTTTTATTTTATTTTCATCTATATCCTAACTACTCTTAGACTGTATAGCTAGGATGTTAGTGTCATTTCTTGTATTTGATCTTTGGTAAACATCCCTTGCATTCCTCTTTTAGAACTTTTTAGAAAATCTCACGCCAAATAATGATCTTAGCAACCCTTCGAGAAGACCCCTCCATTTGAACCAATAAGGGTTTGGATAATCCCTTGTTCCTTTCAACCTTGGCTTGACAACACCTGAGATGATTGATCTTTAAATTTATAAAGTGTTGAGAACTTGTTGGTCTAGAGCCCTGAACTCAAGACTAAAAGTCCCCCTATTACTACAAGTAACATTCATTCCTTGGTTGGTATAAGACACATAATCCTCAAATGTTTTCACAAAGAAATACCTCTTCTTGAAATTAGCACAAAGAGTGTAGTTAGTAAAATATGTCAAGATAAAATCTTGAGTACACCTACCCCCTCGACTAACACAATTTTGAAAACAAACACACAACTAAAAGCAAACACACAACTAAAAGAAAACAAACTTGCAGAAAATAAATATACTTACAAAAATAAAAGCTAACTATTTTATTTTATTTTTAAATTTAGGCTTCAAAATAATATTGCAAAAATTTCCCATTGACTGAAAACGGAACTAATTCCCCTATAAGGAACTGAGCCTAAAACAATTTTCTCTAAGAATTTTCACGATTTGATAAGGGCCAATCCACAAGTATTAAAACTTGGTGTGGCTGCTCAACTTTTCTCTTGCCTTATCCCAAAGTAGAACAAGGTTAGAAATATTGAAGGATTTTTTCATGGCCCTCTTGTTGAACCATCTCTTCACAACAGCTTGATGTTTAGTCATGTGCTCAATGTAGTTGTCTGTTTCTCATCCATCTCTAAAAGATTCATCAATCTTATCTGTACTATGTCAACATCTTCAGCATACCCACTCATGAATTTCAAAACAAGAATTCAAATATTAAGTGGGAATACTAACTCTTGTCCATAAATAAGAAAATATGGAGAAGTTCCCACTGTGTTCTTGACCCTTACACAATCTATTCATACAATATATTTGAGTTGTGTATGCCAATCTTTAGGATTCTCCTTCAACAACCATATTATTACTATGATCAAGTTTTTGTTTGTTGATTCGGCTACCCCATTTCCTTGTGGATAATAATTCGAAGAGAAATTTATGATAACCTAATTTTCAAATGCCCATTGCATCAAGAATACTGATGCAAAAGTTGATCCATTATCGCACACTAAAGTGAATGGCATCCCGAATCTAGTAACAATGTGTTCCTCCAAGAAGTATGTTACCACCTTAGCAGTGCAATTTCTAAAAGTTTTTCCTTTTTTCCACCATGTACAATAATCAATGGCTATGAGAATATAAGTGTGTCAATTAGATGATGGTGGATTGACTGGACCAATGAAATCTAGCCCCCACTTTCCAAAGGGGCATACCTGATAGATTGGTTGTAATGGCATTGTTGGATGTCTTTCTCTGTTGGGACTAGTTTGACAAACATGAGAAGAATGCACATGTTCAAAAATGTATTTGAAAATCATTGGCCAGAAATAACCTAATCTTAAAATCATATGAGTAGTCGCTTGTGTTGAACCATGTCATGTACCATACTTATCGTAAAATTGCTCTAGAACTTCCTTCACTTCATCACATCCTAAGCATTTTAGGTAGATCCCTTCATAGTTTCTTTTGTAAAACTTTTTATCATGCAACATATAGGACTCACACTTCATTTTAAGTCCCCTATGTTGTGAACTATTCATCCAACTAGGGCATCAATTCTATAGAAGATAGTATACAATATCCTAGTACCAGACATCCATCACTACACCTTGACCATTGTCAACTTGAGATACTATCATTTTCTTATGATCTTATGCATCTATCTCATTATCAAACTTAAATTTCCTTTCATCACCCATTTGGTTATTAGCTTTCATTCTTGATAATCCTTGACCCCTAATTAATCTCATGGGTTGGATCTCTAGATCAAATTCTTGCAATATCGCCATCCATTTACCTCATCTTTCACCAAGTTCATTTTGCATCAATAATGTCTTTATTGCTGGATTAGGTACAATAGCATACACCTTGCTCCTTAGTATATAATGGTGGAAATTCTTTACTACTTCAATCAAGGAAAAACATTTGTTATCGAGGTTGGAATAGTTCAACTTAGCATTTCTTAGAGGGCAACTCATAAAAGCAATAGGTCTTTCATCTTCCTTCTCCTTCTTCTAGGTTAGGATCCCAATGCAAGAATGCTCTGAAGTGAAGGAATATATTTTAAAGGGAAGCCTGTAATCAGGACCTACCAATACTAGAGCCATGGAAATGGCTACTTTGATATCTTCAAATGATTTCTTTACCTCAAGAACCCATTCTGTTTTGGTCCCCTTTTTTAGTAGATCATTAAGGGTACACACTATCTCTACAAATCTACTTATGAATTTTTGCACAAAATTTATCTTTCCAAAGAAAGACTTGAGTTCCTTCTGACTATTGGGGGGTTCTAACTTCAAAATGGTTTCAACTCTATCAGGATCAATGGAGGTGCCAGCTTCGGAAATGACATGACCTAGGAGCTTTCCCTTAGTGACCCCAAATGAACATTTCTTGGGATTGAGAGATATGCCATATTTATGACACCTATTGAATACCTATCCTAGATTGGCAATGTGAGTAGTTAAATCCTTTGAAAATATAGTCAAGTCATCCATATAGATAACTATACATTTATTAATTAATCCCTTGAAAGCTTCATCCATGGCTCGCTGAAATGTAGCCCCTGTATTAATCAATCCAAATGGAATTCTCTTGTAGGTTAAGGTTCTCCATTTGGTTGTAAAGGTCATCTTTAGTCTATCTTCTTCTTCTACCATTACCTCATTATATCCTGAATATCCATCTAAGAAAGACATCATTTTCAAACCATTGACAATTTGTAAGACCTCATCCAATGAGGGCAATGGGTAATTTTCCTTTTGAGATGCCAGGTTCAAATTGTGAAAAATCTACACAAAGTCAAATCTCCTCACTCTTCTTTCATATAGGAACTAAATTAGCCACCCATGTAGAGTGATGCACAGGGGAAATAATCTTAGCATCTAGTAACTTTTTGACTTCCTTCATTATCAAAGGTTCAAGGATAGGATTGATGGGTCTTTGTCTTTGTCAGAAAGGTTTGGCATCAAGTTTGAGTGGAATATCATGTGTAATAATCTGAGGATCATATGTCTTCAGTTCTTTATAACTCTAGGCGATGACATCCTTATATTCCATAAGCAATTTGAGCATGTCTTCCCTTTCTTATGGACTACATGCTTTCCCAAATCTTACCATCTTGGGATCATTTTCTATTCCTAAATTGTATGAATCACATTCCTCGATCCCTTTCTCTTCAGTGGTCCTTTTATTAAATGCTTATTCATAATGATCAAAAATGCACTCCAACTCAATCATTCCCTTAGGAATAGTATTAGTTTTCAAATTCAAGATTCTATCTTCATCTTGAATTGCACTATCCTTAGGTGTGTCGTCTGGAGTGTCATCTATTTTTTGCCCCTTATAGTGGTTGCTACACATAATGAAGTCAAGAATATGTTGATCATCCTAAAAAATTTGAAAGTTTGGGATATTGTTAGGAATAGATGAAGTAGCAACCAATTCGACTAAAAATCATTTAAATTCTGTTCTTTCAACTGGTTGTAATGCACTTGTTGAAATAGTGAGGGCATCCTACTACCATTTTTTTCCTTTTTGGAATAGACTTTATGTTCAAAGCTTCAAAATCATCTAGTAGATCCCATACCCTTTTTCTATAAGCAACCAACCTCTTATCATTATAGTAATATAACAATTTCACTTGTCGAATAACCAACTAAGAATCTCCTTTGACTATGAGATTTGTAACTCCTTTCTCAAGTGCAAAGAGAAGTCCTCGAATCAATGCTTCATATTCTACAACATTGTTAGTACATCTAAACTGCAATAGATATGTTATGTAGAAAGACTTACCTTTTGCATTGATCAATTCATTACCTACACCAGCTCCTAATTTGCATTTGGAGCTATCAAAGCGAAGTGTCCAAATTGGGCTTTCCTTGGATTTTCTAACCTTATGCTTATTTTTCCTCATTTTTTCCTTTATGTAAGCTTGGAAGGATTGTCCCTTGTGTACCCATTGTAGTCTTTCGCAAGGTGGGCTTACTGATTTTCCATTGTCATTCTTCAAAATTGGGAGTGTATGTTTTTCTTGTTTGTCTTGAATTTCATCTATCGATTCTTTGATTTCATCCACTTTAGGTTTAGGATGAATGACTACCAAGGTCCATCACTAGCCTTTTATGACCATCTTCTTCTTTATACTTGGATCATTCCGAGTGGAGTAGAAGACAAACCTCCACCATCTAAAGAGGTATCACTATATGATGTATTTAGATCTTTAGTTTCCTCTTCAATCTCTTTGACAACATCAGATGTGTTTGTAGAACTTTGGTTTTCTATGGGTTCATTTTGTGGATCATTGTGTTTCTTTACTCCCACCATTTGTTTTAACACTTTAGAAACTTCTTTTGACATGATGAACATTCATACTTTGAATGGCTAACTTTATGTAACTGACAAAATCTTGGAAGGAGGAGGATATTTGGGTTAGCTTCTCCACCTAGACATTGTAAATTGCCCAACATATGGTCTATGAATTGTGTTTCAACTTCATCTTTCAGGGTTCAAATTATGGAGTCCATATCTTGATCATTTGATATTTTGGTCAAAGTCATATCAAAAACCATTACCTTATAGGAGCCTAAATTTATTTGTAAGAAGGCTACCTCATTGGGAGCATTGTATTCTATAATAATCATTTTAAACTTTGGCTCTGCATCTATTTTGATTTGATTGTTCAAACCTTTCCATGGTAACCAAAGCTGAGTAAAATCCATGGAAAACCATCCCCTTAGAAAATTTGTCCATTCTTTGCTTAGGAGTAATCCATATGTCTTTGGGATATCAACCACATGTATATCAATGGCATCTTGAATCTTTGGGTCAACTATTGACTATATCTTAACATATTTTAACACACCAATGACCTTCACTTCTACTTTTCCAACTGTATCACTATTCAGTTGGTGGGTTGGGGGCTGACTCCTAACTTTTGCACTATGGACAATGGCATGATATTACATGAATCTCCTAAATCAATGATGCAATTGTGAAAATTCTTCCCATTTATTCTAATGCAGAGAAAAAATGGGAGCACCTCAACCTTGTCTTTAAAAATAGTGGACAATGCCTCCACAGCATTAACTTGTTGGGATGTTTTCTTTTACGAGGTAGTATTCATATTGTGGGGTGCCTTGGTATGATCTAGAGTCTTCATAATTGCTTCTTTTTGTTGTCGACAATTTTGGAACATGTCAAACATGGATATGTTGGCCTTTGTTTGTTTTAGGACTTGTACAACACTATACTTTTTAGTAGACCAAGCAGGGTTTTTCAATATTGTTGGTACATTTCCTTGGTTCTAATTTTTTTTCCTCCATATGGTGGTTTAACTAGTACAAGATTGTTACTAACTCTTGAATCGAGGGGAGTTGGTTGTAGTGCTAGGGGAATTCCATCTGTTAGAGGTTCCTTTCTACTTCTCAATTTGTATGTATTCTAATTGTCATTGTGAAAAGAAAACATCTCTTCATGCTGAAGGTCAGGTTCTTGGCTAAATGGGAATGAGAATTCTTCATTGGTTGGCTGCTCTACCTATGTACTTTGTGTAGAATCATAGGATTCCAATAGCATAGCATTAAATTATACAGGAGGAATGTTGTTGTTTACTTGTGGATTTTGAGTCATTTCTTGATTTCCATCATAATATGAACCATCATTGTTAGATGCATTTTGACTATCATCATATTGATTGATATTTGTGTATTGAACATTATTGTTGTTATTGTTTGCAGGAATGCTTCCATTATCTGGACAAGTATTCCACTATCAATTTTGTCTTTGGAAGCCATTATTATGATTAGGAGGATTGAATCTGTTCCCTCCATTATTATTTCCTACATTGTTGTTCCCACTATTGTTGTTCCCACTAAAGTTTTTGTTATAATTTTGGCCATAATTTTTGTTGTAGGGACCAACTTTGTTCATGGAGAACTTCAAGATGACTAGGATCTCGATTTTATGAGTCCAAAAAAAAAAACTTTGAAATGTTGGGGGTCCCCATTTCCTAATAGGAAATGGGGCATGCATTATAGAACTACAAGAGATATTTGATATCAACTTTAGTCATATTGATACTTTGTTCACTAGTGGAGGACATTACTAGTTCAATAGTGTGTAAATAGCAGGCAAGAGCATAGTCATTTTGGAATACAAGTACTTCACTAGATGTAGTATTGGAATTCCAATATATTAACTCAAGCTAAGTGAGTGAGAGAGATGTGGTGGGTTTGATGGTGTTCATGATATAGTCATCAAATGATTGGACAAGTAATTCAAGACCTAAAGAAATTTTGTCCAGAGGTTTATTTGAATGCCTTTCAGTTGTAACAAAATTAATTAAAGACTCATTGAGATTAGTAGGATGAGACTTATCTAACTGAACCCTAGATTGTTCACCTATTTCAAGTTAATTTTCATATGCATGAACTTGATCTACATCCTTTCTAAAGTTGCTTCTGAGAGAGAATCAAATTTGTACTCTCAAGAATCTGTGCTACTTGGAGTTAGATTGTAGAATTCCCCAACAGTTATAGGAATCCATTCTCCACTTGCATTATCATCTTGATTTTTACAAATTCATTCAACAACTATAGTATGAGAAAACTCTCCTTGTTCCTATCGAATGTGAGGAGTGTTAGTAGTATTTTAGAAGAATCATTATCAACATCAATAGTACTAACACATGGTAAAATTCATGTAGTTCTACAAATAACTTAGCAAGATATAAAGGAATTGGATAAGGAAAATTATCCTCATCGTTAGAGCTATCATCATGATTATTTGACTTAGTATGTGACTCACATTCAAATGAACTTTTAGATTCTTGTATGAATTTATTAATCCCTAGATGAAAGGGAACTATCTTGAAACCTAGGTCTATTGTATCCCAAGACCTTCTAGATATTGCTTTGATAGGATCAACCTAACCATTTTTGTTACATCTAATTGGAACATTTCCTTTGTAACCAAAGCATTTCATTAGCTTACGACCTGGACCATACTTTTTGGCAGTAATCTCACAAGACTATTTTGTGAGATCAGCTAGAATTTCCTCTTTATATAACCATGCAATGATGGCTCTATTTTCATCTTCCTCTTCTAGAGGTATAGTATCTTTGACAAAGGCACTATTGAATATAGTCTAAGGTGATAGCACAAAAGGTCTCTTCACTTTATATGGTCTCCCATAATGACGGGGAGACTCAAGAAGAGATGTCAAAGATAGAATAGGTTCAATGTGATACTTGCCCATCACAATTTTCGTCAACTTGAGTGACTTCTCCATTTCTTTTAGCTTATTTACATGATGATCTGTAGATTCTCTATTAGTAGGTACAAAGCTTTCAAAAAAAATTAGCATGTTACATGTATAACTAGTATTAGTAGGTATAGTAACTTCATAGCCTTGCAATGGAAACTTGACACATTGATGGCACGTTGAATGCACATCGTGCATTTCATGTATCCATGGTCTCCCTAATATAATGTTGTATGCTAATGGAATGTCAAAAACTTGAAAAAAAAATCCCTTTCTACGAGGCCAACTTGGAGTGGCAACACAACAAGACCTAGGGATTTATGTTCAACTTCATCATATGCCTTGATGGTTATTTTGTGACGAGGATCAATAACTCTTCAAAATAACCCAATTGTTTGAGAAAAGTAGAAGAACACATGTTTAGACCAGCTCTATTATCAATGAGCACACAACAAATGATGAGACTAGAATATGGTATTATTTATTATATCATTTTCAATTGAATTTGCAAACTTTCTAAAGACTTTGATGTTTAAGAACATGATGTTTATGATAATTTAAGCCAGATGTGTCTATAATTACTTTCTAGGACTAAAATGAATGTGCTATGAAACTGTGATGTCCCCATTTTGGCCATTAATATAATAAATATTTTATAAAGTAATATTAAAATATTAATATTACATTACAAGTAATAATCATATTATATATGTTGTATTATAATAGTAATATAAAAATATGAATGAAATAATCAATAATAGAGATATATTTTAATATAGCAATACTATATTAATGAGGTATTATAATATAATATAATATAATATATCTAGTTGATATATTATTAAAATAATATATGATATAATAATTAATATAATTGTTAATATAGTATATCTTATGATATTAATTAATATAATCAAAGTTTATTAATATATAAATATAAATATATAATTTATATAATAATTATTATTAATATAATATAATTGACTTTATTGAAAGGGCATGTCTCTATGAAATATGATGTATTTATATTGAATGTCAATTTTGAGAAGGAATCATAAGAAATATTATCAAATCGATATAAATAAATGCTAAATCTAAAGATGCCCCAAAAATGGGACATTACAAGTGGTATCAAAGCTGTGATTCTACTAGCCTGTGAAAGATATATTATGCAACCAACCTGCAAATAGATTAGTAAGGAAGTCTAAGGAAGATACACATTTATAGATAAAATTATAAAACCACATCATAGAGAAAAGAATATATTCAGTCAGCACTGAATATGCAGACGAGGCATTTGGACTTGTGTATAGTGTTGTTGTTGAGTATTCGTGCATGCAGATTAATCCTTAGTTTGGAAGAATTGCTACTGGATCAGGCTGCCTTTGTCAAGCGTTTCTCTTCCTTGCTTGCCAGCCTCATTGGTGGGAAAGATTTTTTATGGTTCCTACGATCATATAATGACTTACCAGGTTGGTCATAGTTGAATTAGTGAGAACTTACTGGTCATTTTGGGAAGAGACTTAAACTCACATTTTTGGAACTAAATATTGAAGCCAACATAAACAAGAAATTCAGGCTTGCTGGCGTGAGCCAACCAGAGGGATTTTACAAAACATAAAAAAAAATATTCTCCATAGAAGATCACATTATTAATCTCAAATCAAGTCTGGTATAAGCATAATAAAGTTCAAATAGCAAACTGATTACTTCAGATTTGAGTTTTCTTACAAATCATAGCAAATCCCCATGCACTCACAAGCAAGGATGGAAGCCCAACAACTAGTAGATGGTTAGATTGCCTCAAAGGATGGCCATAATTTTTGCTAACAGTAGCAAATGTCTTTAGAAGTTTAGATCTAAATTAAACAAAAAGAATAAAAAAATAGAAGATAATGGTATAATATAAACTATCAACTTTGCTAACAACTGAATGAATATAAATACATCTAGAATCATGTAATAATATCATACTCAACATTTATGAAAGATAAGCTATCAACACAAAATGTTCAAGATGAAAGTAGATCACTCAACGACTATAGTAGGGAAAGGAATATCAGAATAATGAATGGGAAAATATAATTGAATAGCATCAGAGTTTACCAAGAGATCAACGCACAGTTAATACAAAGATATTATCAAAACCAAAAATAATCAATACTGATCACAAAAAACTTTATAAAATAGCAATTAACAACAATTAACAAACCTCAAATGGATGATATTTGAAATTTATTAGGAGAAGAAGAAATGAGTACAATAAAAGTATAATAAGTTATAAAACATTTGATGGAGGGACACACTGATGGAAAAAAGACCAAATGTTGCAATGAAGTTTATATCGCAAAGAAATAATAGAAGGTCCTAATATGTATTCGTGAATATTCTTCATAGATCGCATGCATAGAGAAGTTAAAGGTAATGTTGAGGTAAGTACTATTTGTCATTTTATTATGATTATGTTTTTTTAAAGTAATATGGATTATGAAAATTGATTATTATATTTTCATAATGAATAGAAAATAATATGTTTTAAAAAATATATAAAAGAGAAATTTAGTTTTGAAAGGGTAAGTAGATTTCTTGTCCATACATGAATAATATAGGCCAAAGGTAGTATCGATGAGAAAGACCTATAATAAGGCCTTGGTAAAGGTATGAATTTTCTTCTTTGCTCTTATAAAATGTTCGAGAGTTTTTCATAGTTGTTATTTATATATATGAACATGTAAATATTCTAGATGCTAATTTTTTTATTGATTAAAGGAGGTTATAAATATATAATTTTATTATATGTTTCATATATAATTGAAAAAGTTTTGTATAAGTCTGTGTGGAAGCTTTATGAATACTTGGGTGTAAATCAAGTGGGAGTCCAATATTTCATAAAAGGATTTGTTGACTATAAGAGGTTATGAAGTTAATACAATTAATAGAGATTGAATTTTTAAGAGCAACAAAGTCAGAAGAGGGGTTCCATTGGCTCGACTAAATTAAGAGACTTTAATATGGGAAATAGATATGAAGGTTACTTTGTGCTTTTAAATGGCCACTCAACACATAAAGGTGATGAGGTAAATTATATGTTTTCTTCATATATTATGAAATAATTGTTACTGTCTTGTTATTATTGACACATTTGGATATTTTGATGAATATTGAATAGTATATTTATTATCAATAATTCTAACCAAATAAGGAAATGACATTGATTTTCAAGTTGATAATAATCAAAGAATGTTGTTAAATAAAATTAAAGGTCATCACCTTCCAAGATAAGATAAGGCCTGTGGTGGAATGGACTGGGTGACATCACTCGGGGTACCAGATAAAGCCTACGGGTACTAGGTAAGGTCTCGATGACAGGATATATCAAGTTACATCATACAAAGGCACTATCTTGGAGATGACGGTCAAAGAGAGGTAACGATAATGAGGGCAAACGGTGAGGCCCATTGATTGGGTAACAGGGCACCCCATTATGGTTTCTCCTCCTATAATTGAATGATAAGATTAACTATCTGATATTTCAAAGATTATGCTTGAAAAGACTTCTTATTGAAAAATAGTTGATAGAATCACCTTAAGATCATGATTCTCCAAGTCAAGATAAGGCCTGCAGTGGAATGGGATAGGTGACATCACTTGAGGTATTGGATAAAGCCTATGAGTACCGGGTAAGGCCTCGGTGATGGGATATCTTAGGGTACATCATACAAAGGCACCTTCTTGGAAATAATGGTCGGAGAGAGGTAACAATAATGAGGGAGAATGGTGAGGCCCATTGGTTGGGTAATAGGGCACCCTATTACTATTTCTCCTCCCATATTTAGAAAATGATGAGTTAGTAAATGGATTGAGACTATAAATACCTTGTAAGGAGATTGAATTATAATGTGTACTAATGATCTTTTGGTTGTAGGTTCGCAATTAAGAAAAGGCATAATATATGTCTTATGTGTTTGCATCATGTTTGCTTCATGTCTTCATCTGTCTACATTGTGTCTACTTCATGTTTTCATGATCTGTCTACATCACATATGCTTCATGTTTTCATTCGTAAATCTTTCTAGTCTTTTTGAATGCAAATATATTTTATGTCTATGACAAAGCTTGCGTATGAATGATTTTTCTTGAGGACAAGCAAATTCGAGAGGGGAGGACTGTGATGTCCCTATTTTGGCTATTAATATAAATAAATATTTTATAAAGTAATATTAAAATATTAATATTACATTACAAGTAATAATCATATTATATATGTTGTATTATAATAGTAATATAAAAATACGAATGAAACAATAAATAATAGAGATATATTTTAATATAGCAATACTATATTAATGAGGTATTATAATATAATATAATATATCTAGTTGATATATTATTAAAATAATATATGATATATTAGTTAATATAATTGTTAATATAGTATATCTTATGATATTAATTAATATAATCAAAGTTTATTAATATATAAATTTATAATTTATAATTTATATTATTATTATTATTAATATAATATAATTGACTTTATTAAAAGGACATGTCTCTATGAAATATCATGTATATATATCGAATGCCAATTTTGAGAAGGGATCATAAGAAATATTATCAAATCCATATAAATAAATGTTAAATCTGAAGATGCCCCAAAAATGGGACATTACAGAAACGATGCGTCATTTGATTACAAAATAGTGAGAATGATGTTTTTTCTTCCTTAGCTAGGCTGGGTAGTTCTCCTGCAGCAATGTGACATAAGGTAAACTAATTTAGATGACATATTTTTAATTAGTCTTGATGTATCTTATTACTTTGGAGGCACTAATATTTTGAAAACTTAAAGGTGAAGTCAACTCAGCTAAGTGGAGTCAAAAGCCCAAGAAAATGGTGGTAGATTTCATTAATCACCTTCCACATTGCCAACCATTTTTTCTATAACAGCCTTCTATTTTTAGCAAAGCAGGAGTCAAAGTGGTTGCTCGTGTTAATTGATATAGCCTTAAGCAGAGGAAGTCCAGGGGTCATGAACTCCTAAATTCCTATTCCATTTAGCACCAAAGTTAATTCATCTATTATAATATTCAATGTCATCATTTGTTTTGGTAGTTGATGGAGTCTAAAATCTAGGAATTTTGTTCCTAGTTTGTTCTTAAATAACTAGAAGTTTGTATTCCAAGGGAACTTTTTGTTAATTAGTTTTTTTTATTAGGAAGAATTTTTGAGTTTTTGAGTACTAAATATAATCTTGTTCTTTATCAGTATGTACATTTACTGTTGTTATGAATAAGAAGATCATTTTTTTTTCCATCTCTAATTCATTCTACTTCACTTCTCTGTGGGGGCCCACATAGAGAGTGAACTAATTAGTTAGTATAGGATTTACCTTATTTCATAGAACTAGAGTAGACTTTGTTGTTCCTAAAACCACTGATAGTAGAATTAGTGGGTTATTCCTATAGCATAGGTAGTTGAAGTAGTTCTCAGTTGTATTTTCATGCTTTGTTGAAATAGATTTGATTCTTAGCTTTAGCATAGATTTCCTATAGCATAAGCATTTGAATTTATGTACAGTAATTTTTAAGTTGATAGAAGTTTGTAGTAAATACTTTGCAAACACCATTTCAATTTTACATCCCTGGTTGATAAATTAAATGAGTCCAAATGAGTTGGGTTAGAAAAACTCAGGATGTCCAATCCTAGATTAAGCAATCCATTGCTATAAGATTGTGATCCCTTTCTTTGGCCAAGCATTTTTGACACCATTCCCGGGGATGGTATTAATTCAAACCAATCTTTGTAGTTGCATTTCTATTCCTTGTAGAATAGAGTTTAGTGTTAAAGAAGCACATTATGCATAGAAGAAGAGACCACCTTAGGAGATTCTTTCCTTATGATAATCTGGAAGAACCATCAAATGATTTTCATCCTAAACTAAATGAACCCCAAAGAGAGAATGATGAAGATGAACATTTTGAAAATCTATTTGTTGATATTCAAGCTGAAATACCTTCTTCATCTTCAAAAGAATCACTCCACTTGAATGAAATTTTTGTTGAGCCTACATATCAAGATAATCGGCCACTAGCCATTGTTATATATCAAGCACTGCCTCTTCCTCCAAGAATGGATATGCCTACTTTTCCTTTTCCTATTCCACCTCAGCAAGGGAATCAAAATTTGAAGAACATACCTATTGTTGCCCTTCCAAAATTCTATGGCCTTTTTACAAAAGACCCTGAAACCTTTCTCTTTGAGTTTGATATTCTCTACTAGAGCTATGACTACACAATTGATGCCTATAAGTTGAAGTTTTTTTCCTCTACTCTAAAGGAGGCTGCTCCAAGATGGTTCATGGGGTTGGGTGCAAATGTTGTAGCAAACTAGAGTGAAATGAGTAATTTATTTCTTCAAAAATATAAAGAATATTGCAAAGGTCAAGATATGAAGGGGGATGAAATTTTTAAAATGTCACAGAAGGAGGGTGAAACCTTGGAAGACTACGTTTCCAGATTTTTGTTCAATGTGCAGTAGATTACATAGCATATAACCTAAATGAAGAATCTAAGAAGCATCTCTTCTAAGAGGTGTGCATGAAGAAATTATGTAAGCCTTGGACCTAATGGTTGGAGGAGATGTTACACAAATGACATGGAATGAAATCAGGGAGATATGTTAGAGCTATTCAAGAGATACTATGAAGAAAGGTAGAGGACTAAGGAGCCTACCATACAAGACCAATGGTGGGTCAATAGTATCTAAGATGGAGTTATCTAACCTATTTTCTAACTTTAAGCAAGATATCATTAATGATGTTAGTACTCAATTGGATACCATGCAAGCCCAAAGGAAAAAGGATAAAATTGATGATATGCTAACTGAATTCTTCTCTCATTGTAGAGAAAGAAAGAAGAATTGCACATGTAAGACCGTTATAGTCATAAATGCACATTCAATGCCCACTAAGTTCAAAGAAATTGATGAGGATATAGGAGAAGTGATTTATGTTGCTCAAAGATAACCATCAGCTTAGAGACAAGGTATGCCTCAAGACCCTAAAAATAATTTTGGTTATAATAATAATCAGTGGCAAGGAAATATTCTCCCAAATTCTACCCGTCAAGGATAGAATTGGAACAATAATTGGCCCAACTAGCAACTAGAGCGTAACCAAGCCTACCAACAACCACCTCAGTATCCCCAGCAAAATAATCAATGGCCTCAACAAAATAACTTGTATCCTTAGTGGGGCCCTAACCAACTACCCCTGCACCAGGGGAATTGGAAGCAACCACCATAGTGGGGGCCTAGCCAACCATATCTATAGCAAGCCCTAATGCCTCCACCTCCTGCAGCTAATGCTAGCCCATAGAAGCAACCACAACTTCCTACTTAGCCAGCACCAAATCCCAACAATAAGTAGCAGGCTTATTCTTTGCAGATAAATGATATTCATCTAAGTTCTAGAACCAAGTTACCAATTGCCCCCATCTATACAAGCATCTACTCCTCCATATCCACAAAGGTTAGTTCCTACAGCTCCATCCAAACCAAATCCTGTAGAAACTAATCTCCTAGACCAGCTTAAGAAAATGACTATCCAAATTCCCTTATTGGATGTGCTTTAGGAGATTCCCCTTTACAATAACGTTTTATAAGAAGCATGTTTCAAGTAGTCTAGTGGAAAGAAAAAGGATCCTCCTATTATCCATGTGTTGGGACAACTTTCTAATTTAATGTTGAGTAAAGCCCCAATGCCTAAGTATTCTGATCCAAGAAGTCTTTTGGTTACCATACACATAAATGGCATCCAAATTCAAAATGTTTTAATTAATTTTGTAGCATCAATTAATGTCATGACTAGAGAAGTCTTGTTAAGACTTAGAATTATTGGATCAATGGACACTCCTACAATACTTTAGTTAGTAGACAACTCCATTGTCAATCATGATGGTATGATAGAAGATATCATTGTGACATTGGATTCCCTAGATTTTCCTTCAGACTTTGTTGTTTTGTCACCTAGAGGCACTCTTAGAGGATATCCATTAATCTTAGGAAGGCCTTGGTTGGCCACTGCAGATGCATATATTGCACGTCGATCAAGAAACATGAAAATATCAGATGGTTTCAAGACTAAAAAGTTAACTCTGTACTCTCCTACACAACCACAACTAGATCTTGACCAAGTTTCTTGGCCAGACCTTGGTGATGATCCTTTAGAAGTTGATTTTGTTCAATAGCTCATGATGCTTGAGAGAAACCCATTTGTTCTATCCTAGGAAGAAGATGATATACTAGCAGCAATTCTTATTAATCAGTCTGATTTTGAGGAGTCCACTTCTGAAAATCCTACCAGATCCTCACAAAATGTATTACCTAAATGTGATGCACCTCAATCTCCTGTAGCACCTGATTACCTTTATACATTGTTACCCCATGAAATTAAATCTCCATCAATAGCAAAGGTTTTAATGATGGACAAGGTAAAGAGATATGAGATTATTGCAGGAAAAGAGTTGAATATCAAGAATGACCTTATTGCATCTCAAATGACAAGTCTCATTGAACTATTCCAAGATAGTCAGCAAGCCTTTGCGTGGGACTATACTAACATGAAGGGTTTAGATCCTAGTCTTTGTATACATAAGATATTTATCAACTTAGAATGTAAGCCAATGAGAGAACCCCAAAGGAGAGTAAGCCCAGCATTAAAAGATATATTCAAAGTAGAGTTACAAAAAATTCTTAATGATGGATTTATCTATCCTATTTCTAATAGCTAGTGGGTGTCACCTCTAGTTATTGTTCCAAAGAAGGGAGGAAAATGGAGAGTATTTGTAGACTACAAGGAGCTTAATAAAGCCACTAAAAGGGATCACTTTCCTCTGTCATTTATTGATCAAGTATTGGATAACTTAGCAGGAAAGAAATATTTTTCATTTCTATATGGTTTTAGTGGAAATGATCAAATCCAAATCTCTCCAGAAGATCAAGATAAGACAATGTTCACCTATCCATGGGGAACGTTTGATTACTCTATCTTACTTTTTGGATTATGTAATGCACCTACAACTTTTCAATGAGTGGTACTTAGCATTTTTTTGACATAGCTATTGATTGTGTTGAGATCTATATGGATAATTTCACTACTTATGGTGACACATTTGAATAAGCTCATGCCAACTACTAAAAATTTCTCAAGAATACAACCTTTCTCTTAGTCATGAGAAGTGTTATTTCATGATGGAAGAAGGAGTTGTTCTTGGTCACTACCTTTTTGCTTTTAGAATTCAAGTGGACCCTACAAAGATTGTTGTAATTACTAATCTACCAATGTCAACCAAGCAAATAGATGTCAAAAACTTTCTTGGACATGCCAATTACTACAAGAGGTTCATCAAAGACTTCAATAAGCTTGTTTCTCCTTGTACAACTTACTTAAGAAGACAGCTAAATTTGAGTGGTTAGAAGACTATAAAGTAGCATTCCAACAATCGAAGGATGTTTTGACTACAACACCTATTCTTAGAGGACTTGATTAGAAGCTACCTTTCCACATTCAAATTAATGCATCTGATACTACTTTAGGAGTAATTTTGGGACAAAAAGAAGGTATTGTTGAGCATGTCATTTACTATATTAGTAAGAATTTACAAGGTGTTGATCTGAATTATACTATCACTAAAAAAGAATTATTTGTTGTTGTGTATGCACTTAATAAATTTTGGCATTATATCACAAGCTATGAGATTTTTGTCTACAATAATCACTCTACTACAAAATATTTGATGAAAAAACTTGCTATTTTTGGTAGATTAGCACATTGGCTACTCCTCATGCAAGAGTTTAATGTGAAGATAATAGATAAATCAAGCTAAGCCAATGTAGTAGCAGATTTTCTATCACGACTTCAAGTATTTGATTATCCTGTAGCCATAGATGATAGCTTTCCTAATGAGCATCTATTTTTAACAGGAATTTATAACCCATGGTTTGTAGATATAGCAAATTACCTTGCTATAGGAAGAACACCACCACACTTTTCACCCAAGCAGTGTTGTCTCTTGGTGGAAAAGAGTTTCAATTTCTCATTGATAGTTGGGATAATGTTCTACACTAGACCAGATCAAGTAACTCACTAGTGTGTGAGGGATTCATCTATGATATCATGCGAGCATGTCATGATGAGCCATGTGGGGGTCATTCTATAGCAAAGAGAATAGCCTTGCAGATTTTGACAACTAGATACTATTGTCCTACTCTCCACAAAGATGCAACAAAGTATACAAGGCAATGTGATCGATGCCAATGCATGGGAAGGCCCAATAAATTTGATGAAATGCCCCTATAGCCATAGGTGGTAGCCATGCCTTTTGACAAGTGGGGTATTGACTTTGTCAGTCTAATAGAACCCTCTTCTCATGGAAAATCATACATCTTAGTATGTACTAATTATGCAACTAAATGGGTTAAAGCACAAGCTATGACACATGGTAGAAATCACAAAGTAGTAGATTTTCTATATGAATGCATATTTACTAGATTTGGAGTACCTAGAGAAATTATCATAGATCAAGGAGCTTAATTCACATCTAACTTGATTGCAAAACTCAAGAAGTACAAGATCCATCATGGCACATCTTTCCCATACCATCCTCAAGCTAATGGTCAAGTAGAAATCACAAATAGAGAGATAGAAGCAATCCTCACCAAAATAGTTGCTATTTACAAATGGGACTTGGTTACCTAGCTTCCTAAATCAATTTGGGCTTATAGGACTACATGGAAGAGCACCATTGGATTTACCCCATTTGAATTACTTTATGGAAAATCTGCTTCCATGCCTATAAAATTCGAGCACAAGACTCTAAAAATTGCTTTGGAGTTGGATGTTGATCTTCCAAAGGCTCAAGAAGATAGGTTACTATAGCTGAATGCCCTTGATGAATACTACAAATCTTCCCTACATAATACTGAGATAATCCAACAGTAGCAAAAGAAATGGCATGATAAGTTTATCCATGACTGGAAGTTCTCTATTGGAGAATGGGCCATGTTATATGATTCCCATTATCAGAAAACTCCAAGTAAATTCCAAACACATTGGCTTGGACCCTATGAGATCATTTCTATGTTTGAGAATTGTGTAGTGCGGCTCTCTATCATTGATCTTGTTTGCTTTAAAGTACTTGTTAATGGGCACTGCTTAAAACTCTACCATAAGTCATCTAGTCGTGAAGAGTTCCTACACCAATTCTAGCCATCTATTGATCCTAGAATTCCTATAGCAATTACAGATGAGTCTCCCACTCATTCATCATCCTCTCTCTAAGTGCATTTCACTCATCATAATAAACTACTTTCCTAGTGAAAGTATTTTCTCCATAATAATTCCACCTCACTCCATTCTTTCTCATCTTCCACCTCACCTCATCCTTCATCAAATTTTGCATGACAATATTGTGTGACAACACAAATTACAAGGTCCATACACATACTCAAGTTAATTTTTTTCTTAATGTGTTGTTCTATTTTTAGTTACCTTTGTCACTGGCAATTATAGGAGCTATTTCCTAATTTAGTTGGGGGAGGGGTATTATATTTCATTCATTTTATTTTTATCATTAAATGTTCATGTTATTCTTTATGTGCTACCACGTGATAAAAAGAATGATGAGATGTGATAGTTACCTTTATGTCACACACTTTTTACAAGTTGGTAAGTATGAGTTCCAGCTAAGGTACTTAATGCAAATTAAGTGATCTTAAATGCTAAAATGTCTGTTGCTTAAAAAGTTCTATCACTTGTCTTTTCATCTTGTTCCAAGCTTTTCCATTTTTTAAATTACTCCTGTAATCACTCTGGAAGAACAATGGGGGTTGATTTGAAAAGAAGAGAACCAACTAACCATGCAACATTGTTGGGAGACCTAGTTTGCCTACCTATATTTTAAGCCAGGGGTGGACAAATTATATGTTCAAGCTATCTACATGGGATGAGGAGCTTAACTTAGAATTTTTGTAGATGTTGAGGGATGGTTTTGCCACAGTCAAAGGAATAAGGGTTTTGTTTTCACCTAAAATTGTACCTAACATAATTCATTTTCCTCTAGCAGGAGAGGAGTTTTCAAATGCATTGGACCTAGTTTCGGCCAGAGCCCAATTTATAGTGCACATAGTCCCACAACTTTAGATAGACCAGAAATAAGGTACAATCCACACATCTTTATTGTGAGATATTTTAATTGTGAGGGGAGACATTCATATTTGCATTCCATGCATTTCAAATTTTTAAGTTACTTATGACATAATGACTACTCTTTAAATGTTCCTCATTTTATGTATCACATTTTGTTAAAAAGAGTTGTTGCAGTGCAAAAAGGAACCTCAAAAGATGTTTCACACCATTTTTTTATTAAGCTCATAATAGGAAAAGTCCTTAGGGAACAACTTGGAATATCTTGGAATGATTTTATTTCAAACAATGTACAAAACCCTATTAGGTAGCCTACAGAGCAAATTAAGGAGGAAAAAGAACCTCAGGAAAATCTTGTAAACCCAACACTAGGTTCTTCCTCTTCTAGACCTAGGAGGTCACAAAGAACCCCAATTTCCACTCCTATAGCCTCTACCTCTAGGTTAGGTCCAGCATCTAATAAGGGTAAAAGGAAAATTAAAATTTCCCCAACTGTTGGCTCTACTGCAATTCCTAGGGTTTATAAGAAGAAGAAGGGGAATGTACAAGAAATATCTCTAGAACTTCATGTAGCTTCAAAGACAATAGAAGTACCCCTCAGGCATAGAGCTCAAAGGAGCCAACCATCTATAAAAACCCAATGAGGGTGTGTCTTTACAATCCCCTATTTTTGAAAATGTAACTATTAAAAAAGAGCAATCCTCTTCTAACGAGGATAAGATCATCAACAAACATGTTTTTAGTGTATCATAACCTCGATGTGCAATGATTGGTTATGAGGATGACTCAATGAATTATCATCCTCTTCAAAAAAGGACAAATAATGAGGTGAGGTCAAGTGACCCAAAATAGATTGAAACATGTCAAGATCAAGATCTTAAGGTACACTTTCCTCATTGTGAGCTTTGTCAAGAATATACCTATGAGTATGCGAGATTTTATTTAATTCAAAGACTGTTGTTTGAGTGTTTGTCCATTGCAATTGGTCAAGAATACTGTAGTTGGTAACTATGGAGGATGTTGCAATTTTTGTACCTTTTCTAGATGGACCAAAAATAGGTTTGTCTTTATGTTGATCTACCTCGACAGAAGAAGGCACAAAGCCTTTAAGCACTATCTTGGTGCAAGAATGCGTAACAGCATTGGCACAAGATTGTGATTGTTCTTGAGTAGATGTAATAGATGTAGCACCTCTTAAGACAAATGGAGTCTTAGGTTTTGTATTGTCATGTTTTCCTTTAATTTTGATAGCATCACAATGTTCAAAGTCCAAGGGTTCAATCATGTTGATTATGTTATCATCATTGGTGTATGTATAATTGACCTTGTTATTGGTTTTTTGGTTACAGCTTTCTCCTTTGTCATAATCTGGAAATGGCTCCTTAAAGGCTTTGTGGTCTAAATTCTTATTATGTCCACCCAAAATGATTTCACTGTTATCAATTAAGCCCTGAAATTTATGACATAGGTTGATAAAATTGTTTGTTTTGTGACCCTTGTTCTGATGGTATTCACAAAATGCATTCTTATTCTACCATGTGGGTCATGGTTGTGAATCATAAGGACAAGAATTATCCAATGGAGTAATGATCTAATTCTAAAGAAAGGTTATATATCTAGAGGTTAATCAAGTGGTTTGTACTCACATTTGGGTTATGTAACCCAAGTTGAGTTCTTTTTTTTGTTCCAAAATGTCTTGTTATCAGGAGTAGATTTGTTAGTAGTTTTAGATGATTGATATTGTCTGTAAGGTTGAAAGTCATTTTAGAGGGTTTGGAAGTAATATTATCTACTACTCCATCGTGTACTACCTCTTGATTCTTGTTGACATACTTAGATTTATCTTTACTAGAGGAAGACCCTTGCTTGATACCTTTTTGAAGGATTATTTCAACCTTTTTGACCATAAACTCCTCTATTTAGATAGCTTGTGTAATCATATCTTCAGAGGTATGTGGAACTTGAAGTTTTATTCCATACCCAAAATTGGGCAAAAGATTATCCATGAAGATATCAAGTTTTTCTATTTCAAGAATTTTTCATGAGTATTTGGTATATAATTGTCGCCACTTTTGGAGAAATATGAGGAAAGGTTCCCCAATCTTCTGTTTAAGGTTACACAAATCACGTATGTTGACTAGATGTTGTATATTGTATGATTATTTTTGAATAAACATATTATAAATATCATAAAAAAAAATTAATACCAGTAGGTAATCTTGAAAACCATTCCATGGCTTGACCACATAGACTCTGTGGGAAAAAATGCATGAGATATGTTTGGTTGTGCATGAATTCCATAGACAAAGCACTAAACTCCCTAAAATGATCTTGGGGATTGGATGTTCCTAAGTATTTTTTGTATTTGGATAACTTAGCTCCTCTTGGAAAAGGAGGCATATTCAATTCCTTGTCGAAAGGAAATGGACAAATGGTGTCTAACATATATGTTTTAGTTGGTTTATCTTTATTATGCATCATTTGGGCTAGTTGTTCTTACATGGGCTGAAGTTATTTTTGTAACTTGGATGTTTCTATTTCTTCTTCTTAGTTGACAATTGTTTCAACGTTGAAATTTTGAGGTAGTTTTGCTCTTCCTTGAGCGAGCTTGAGAATATATTTTTCTTTCTTATCACAAAGAACTCTAGGGGCATCTCTTCAGTATCCCCATACTCATTCATGTAGTTGTAAGGTTATTTTTCCCTTTCATTTATTTGGTAGTCTTGTTAGTATTGTCTCTTGTTTCTTGATCTTGATTAGCCATTTTAGGAGTGTAGAAGGTTTTAGTATGTGTCAGTTTTATAGGTGTTTTGAACAAGAATTCAGCTATTCCATTTAAAGACATAAGTATTCTATCAATATCTGGATGTTCTTGATATAATGGATTCCTAGTCTATTGCAAGTTGATGGAAAATATTCTTTGAGAACTATGCAGACCAACAGGTGAAAGAGATCATGAGGACCCTTCACTAAATTCAGACTGTATGTAAACTTGGGAGCAACCTCTACAGAAATTTCTACCTTTATCTCTATTATGTCATGGTCTATAGGGAGTAAACAAGTTTCCACTCCTTGTGGCAATAGTCATAGACAATGACTTAAGAAAAAGTTTGATCAAGAATCACACTAGAATGTTGTCTCAAAGTGAGTAAGTGTGTTGTATATCTATGTACAAATAGTCTAAGAAATGGCTAGAATAACCAAGAATTTTGACTATCATGATGCAAGGTATAACAAACACAAGAGAACAAAATAGGACAACCACATAAGGAGACTAATTCATACGCAAATCACAAGTGATCAACTAAGAAAGAAGTTTGAGTTTTATATTGTTGTAAAAAAAGTAATGACTAATTTTTTTCATATACAAATTAGATTTGGATTGAGTTTGACAAAGGCGCTCAAAATAGCTCACTATTTTTGGATAATTTTGGATAGACTCAAGCAAGGAAATCACTTTTCAGCAAGAAAATATAGATAACCAGGTGAGGAAACACCTCTAGCAAATCAATTTTAACAATTTTAAGAACAAAGTTTGCATGAGGATTCACACAAAGCCATGCAAGGAAGTAGATTTAACTAGTTAAGAATTTGGAACAGCAATTTTGCAAGTACCTTCTCTCGCAAATATTTGGACAGAGTCGCATGAGGAATTGACAAGTTGATAGCAAAGACCAGATTTTGACCAAAATTTTAGTGTTTAGTATAATTTCACATGAGGATTCTTAGATTTATGTGCAAGGAAATACAAAGAGCCATTTGAGGAAATGCAAACTAATATTTGTAAAGATGTTTTCTTGCACAAAGTTGTAATATCCTCCCCTGATTTGAACTTTGACTTGCAGAAATTTAACTTAAGGAATATTGTCAAACACTTTGTATGCAAACTCATAAAGCTGATTTCCTCAATAAATTGCTTTCCAATGAGTAGATTTATGAACAACTATGAAGTGACATTAAAATGCATAATACACATCATAAAATTTTCACAAACACTTGGCACACATTCAATAGTATATGAAAAATTTGGAAACTCTTTCAATCTGCTAATAAAGGGTGATTTTTCAATGTAGATGTGCACTTACAGCTGCCTTAAAGGCTGTAACAACTATTCAGACTTGTATTCAACAATTATTATGCAAAATATAAAAATTTGACAGAAGAAACCTGGAATTAGTGGCTGTTGTATTTTACAGATGTAGTCGGTCAGCCCTCCAAACTTTTAATCAGCCGAAAAAACAAGTAAACTTGATACCAACACTGTTCACGCCGTACTGTAGCAAAATACTATTCATGCCGACTGTAGAAAAATACTATTCCTGCGGCACTATAGCAATAACTAACTTCAGATCTGCATCTCAAACCCTTTTAAATTTCTTTATGCAAACGCCCCAAATGAAACCCAGTGTGTTTCCTGAAGTGAAAACACCCTTGATCCTCCTGACTGTGTCTTCCAACAGTGAAGAGAATGCTAGCAAAGAGGGATTCCGTCCTCCAAGCCCGATAATCAGATATCCAGCAACATAACATTAATCTTCATCTAAGCATACAAAAAAAAAGCTCTTCCATTTCTTTTATAGTGTTCTCACAAGAGCTCAATCCTTCGTTTTCTCAATTTGGGATAAAACATAACTCCCTTTATGTACCTTATGTCTCCAATGTGTTATAAAAATAAAGGGAACTCTTTTAATTTAAATATTTCCCACAAACTATAGTTTATGCATTAATAAAGTTAAATATTTAAATTTAACTTTATACAATGGCTTTATCAATGCATAACAAATCTTATCAATGATAAATAAGTCTTCCTGTCGATTTTAAACAATTACCATCGACATACCACTATGACTGAATGTCCGGCCATGTCTAAGATGACTTACTATAAATAGTAAGTATGGCCAAAGTTTCCTCAGAACCCCTCAGAAAGACCTGCAACTGAAACTGTCTAGGCCAAATGGCCTCTAAGCCCCTTTAATGTCCTAGTTAGCCTACGGGACTGTGGGGAAATAGGCTAATGACAAAATCATGCTATGAATGCTAGAAAGGGGACATTACAGTCTGCCCTTCCCAAAATTGCTTGTCCTCAAGCAATTTCAGCTTTGGATGCTGCAATATCTGCTCATTTTCCCAAGTAGCATCCTCGACAGGTAGGTTCCTCCACTTCACTAGATACTCCCTGATAGTCCTCCTGCGAAGCACCCTCTCCCTGGAGTCAAGTATGGCCTCGAGAACCAAGATAAGCTTCCCCTCATCATCAAGAGGTGGAAATACTATTGAAGGCACCACATTGTGACCCAATGCCTTCTTAAGGCATGACACATGGAACACATTATGCACTTTACTGTTTGCAAGCAACTCCAACTCATAAGCTACTTTGCCCGCTCTCTTGATTACTTTGAATGGTCCATAGTAGCGTGGTTTCAATTTCTCTGCTCCACTCTTCTTGAGAGAGGACTGTCTATACGACTGTAACATGAGGTACACCATATCTCCCACCTCAAAAGACCTCTCAACCCTATGCTGATCAGCATGTTGCTTCTGCTGATTTTGTGCCTTTTGCAAATTTTCCTTCAAGGATCGCATAATGTCCTGACACTCCTGCAAAGTATCCTTGGCCTTAGGCACCCTGCTGTCCCCAAATAACAAATCCAAAAAATTAGGAGCATCATACCCGTACAGTGCCATAAAAGGGGACATTTGAATAGACATATGGAAAGAGGTATTATAGCAGTACTCCCCTAGATGTAGCCACTTCACCCAAGCCTTCTGCTCTCCTGCAATGTAGTTTTGAAGGTACCCCTCAACCCATTTGTTCACTATCTCTGTCTGCCCATCAGTTTGGGGGTGGTAGCTGGTACTCGGAGTGAGCTCTGTTCCACATAACCTGAACAACTCCTGCCAAAAGTGGCTCATAAATCTGTTGTCTCTATCACTGACTATGCTCTGTGGTATCCCATGTAGTCTGAATACCTCTCAAAAAATTAGTTTTGTTGTTTGTGCTGCTGAATATGTAGACGAAATTGCAAAGAAATGTGAAAATTTCGTCAATCTTTCTACCACAACAAAGATACAATCCTGACCCTGTGCCTTGGGGAGGCCTATGATAAAATTCATGGAAATGCTATCCCACTTCTTCTCTGGTATGGGTAGGGGCTGTAGTAAACCACCCGAAAAAAAATGTTCCTGTTTGTTCTGTTGACACACAAGGCATTCCCTAAAAAACTGAAGAACCTCTGATTTGAGTCCTTTCCAAGTGAAGCGCTCTCTCACCTGCCGATATGTCTTAAAGAATCCAGGATGTCTTGCCATTGGTGAATCATGAAATTCCCTCAAAATCTTCTACTTCATAGCAAACCTGGGTACTAAATAAATTCTTTCCTTGTAGATAATCAGATCATTTACGACAGTGTATCGACTATCTTGAATAGCTCCCTCAATAATGCTAGATGCCCAACTATCCTTAGCATATTCTACCAAGATCATCTCTCTCCAATCATCCATGACTATCCCAATAGCAAGCAAATGAGGCCTTCTAGATAAAGCATCTACAACAATATATTTCTTCCCTTTGACATATGCTATGTCGAAATCATAGGCCTGTAATTTACTCACCCATTTCTATTGCCTAGAATTAAGGTCCTTCTATCCAAGGAAATGTTTCAAGCTATTATGATCTGTTTTTACTGTGAATCGGCTTCCCACTAAGTACTGCCTGAACTTAGCTAGCGCGTGCATGATTGCTAGCATCTCTTTGTCGTAGATGTTGTAGGTTCTCTCCACACCTCATAATTTTCTACTCTCATATGTGATGGGATGTTTGTCTTGCATGAGAACAGCTCCTATGCCCTCTCCCGAGGCATCACACTATAGCTCAAAAGGCCTAGTGAAATCTGGAATGGCTAAAATAGGACATGTACTCATCAGCTCCTTAAACCTATCAAAACAATCCTGAGCCCTATCTGACCACTTGAAACTATCTTTCCGTGTCAAATCTATAAGTGGTGCTGCAATCTATGAAAATCCCTTCAAAAATCTGTGGTAGAACCTACAAAGCCCGAGAAATCCCTTGAGTTTTGAAGTGTTCCTCAGTGGTGGCCAATCTAGAATGGCCCTGATCTTGTCTGGGTCAACTCGAACACTTCCTGCACTAATAATATGCCCTAGATAGAGCAACTCTGTCATCCCAAACTCACATTTACTCATCTTGACATATAATGACTCCCTCTCTAGAATACTAAGAACTGTATCAATATGCTTCAAATGTTCCTCCCAAGTACGGCTATATATCAGTATATCATCAAAAAATATCAACACAAACTTCCTCAACTAATTTCTGAACACTCTATTCATACAGGACTGGAAAGTGGTAGGGGCATTTGTCAACCCAAACGGCATGACTAAGAACTCAAAATGTCCATAGTGGCATCTAAAAGTTGTCTTCTCAACATCCACCTCTCTAACCCGTATCTGATGGTAGCTGGATCTCAAATCAATCTTGGAGAAGTAGCATGCACCATGCAATTCATCAATAAGCTCATCGATGCGCGGGATAGGGTATCGGTTCTTGATTGTCTTCTTGTTTAGCTCCCTATAATCAATGCACGTCTTCATTGTACCATCCTTCTTCTTCACTAATACTACTGACGAAGCAAAAGGACTTTTTCTTGGCCATATGTGCCCCATGTCAATCAACTCCTTAATTGCCTTTTCTATTTCATCCTTATATCTCTTCGGATGGTAGTAAGGTGTGATGATAATTGGCTTAGCCCCTTCCTCTAATTCAATAACATGCTCAATTCCCCTATCTGGGGGTCTCCCTGGAGGTATCTCACCAAAAACCTTAGTATGTTTGGTTATTATTTTTTGTACATCAGGTGGATACTCTAGTTTATGATGCTCTGTCATCTCAGGCATTACTCTAAACTCTACTGCCCACTGCACCTGATCATGTCTAAAGAAACTCTGCATCCGCTTGAGTGACACCACTCGAAGTCTCCCATCTGAAAAACCTCTGAGCACTATCTTCTTACCATTTTCCTCAAACCTCATTTCCATTTTCTCAAGGTTAAATGTAAACTCTACCAGAGACTTCATCCAGTTCATCCCAAGCACCATATCCTAATCACCAATGTTGACCCCAAAGAAATCTTCTGTCATGTCATAATCTCCCAAATGAAGCTGCAAGTTGGAGATTTTCTTGGTACATTCAATTTTGAAGCCATCGGAAACCATCACCTTAAATCCCCTATGCTCCTCTGTATGTAGCCCTCTGCGTGTCACAAACTTCTCATCAATGAAGTTATGTGTCACCCCTATATCAATGAGTGCCACAAATCTCTGTCCATCCAAGGTTCCCCTAACTTTGAAAGTAAAGGCCTCCTGTATACTTGACAACTGAGCTATTGTGCTATCACCGTGTGCTTCCTCCTATGAAGAACTATCATCATCTCCATCTGATTCGGATGACTGCTCTGAATCTCCATCTACTGACTCTTCGGCTGAAAAGTACTCCATCTGCTTAGCTTTTGCTTTCAATGGACACTTATGTGACAAATCCCAAGGCTCCCTGCAATGAAAACAAAGCTTCTTCTTCCTGAGATCATTAAGTGTCTCATTGTCCAACATCTTACTTTCTTCCTTAGTTGGTTGAACCTCTTTATGAAAAGGTTTCCTGTCCTTATCTTTCCTTGAAGGGAAACTCTTTGCGTGGAATTTATTTTTTGAAGATGAAGAGGAATCCATGTCACGAGCTTTCTTAATGGCTTCCTGCAAAGTGGGAGGGTTGAGAGCTTTAATCCACCCTCTCAACGGATTGGCTAACCCATCCATAAATAGAACTAGTATCCTCCATTCAGATACATCTGTTACTAACACTGCAAGTTTCTAAAACTCTGAAATGTATGTTTCCAATGATCCTCACTATTTAACTTGAGCTAACTCCTTGAAATGGAGTTCTGGATCCTTCCTATCAAAATGTTCAATCAGCCTCTCTATAAACTCCACATATGAGGTAATGTGTGCATGTCCCATAGTGACCATACTATGATGCCACCACTCGTGTGCTAACCCATCCAGATGAATTGTTGCATACTTAATAGCTTCTTCCTCGGGCATAGGGTTCAATTGAAAGTATGTGTCAAGATTTTGAACCCAAGCTCTTGTTGTAGACTTTCCTGACCATCATAATATGGTAACTCAAGTCTCCCTACTTTCTTTCGTAGCTCATAGCTCTGGTTCCTGTCATGTCCATGTGGCATATGTTTCATCCGCACATCCATATACTCCCTAAAGGTAATTGCAGTAGTAAAATCTAGCCCTCTGGCTTCCCAATCTCTCCTCAACTGGTCCTATATATCAGTAATCTGGGGCTCTGGTACGAGCTGCTCTGGAGCTCTAGGAGGAAATGTAGGAATCATGGGCCTTGAACTCACTGTCCTAGCTCGCTGGGGTGCATGACCGAAATTGTTCCCAACTTGTTCATCTCCATTATGTGTCCCATCCTGATCATTTCCATTCTGATTGTTACCATTCTGATTATTTCCTCCACCCATGTTAGCATTCAACCCCATTTGACGAGTCATTATCTGCATCATAAGATCCAATCTCTGATTCTGTTCCTGTGCCCTTTGTTCTACTACTCGCTGACCCTGTACCAAGGTCTCTAATAACTGTAAGAATCTTTCCTCTCCAGGCTCTGGACCGGCATTCCCACCTCCACCTAATCTTGTATTCATGTCATCTCGGTCACCCATATTGCTATCTTGATCAAAGAATACCTCCGCTGTGTCTGTATGACTGGATTCTATACCCCCCTGTACTGATGAACTAGACTGTTTGCTTTGCAGGTCTGAACTCTTACTTTATCTTGCTCTGGTATTGCAGAAATTATAAGGCCCCTGTCGCATGCTCAAACATAAATGCTCTGATTTTAGTGTTTTGACATTTCATCAAACACTTTCCCCTCTATCCGCCAGTTCCAAATTTCCTATAAGACCTCCACAGGATGGCAGGACTTATAGCTCTGATACCACTGTAATATCCTCCCCTGATTTGAACTTTGACTTGCAGAAATTTAACTTAAGGAATATTGTCAAGCACTTCGTATGCAAACTCATAAAGCTAATTTCCTCAATAAATTGCTTTCCAATGAGTTGATTTACGAACAACTATGAAGTGATATTAAAATGCATAATACACATTATAACATTTTCACAAACACTTGGCACACATTCAATAGTATATGAAAAATTTGGAAACTCTTTCAATCTGCTAATAAAGAGTGATTTTTAAATGTAGATGTGCACTTACAGCTGCCTTAAAGGCTGCAACAACTATTCAGACTTGTATTCAACAATTATTATGCAAAATATCAAAATTTGATAGAAGAAACATGGAATTAGTGGCCGTAGTATTTTACAGATGTAGTTGACCAGCCCTCCAAACTTCTAATCAGCCAGAAAAACAAGTAAACTTGATACCAACATTGTTCACGCCATACTGTAGCAAAATATTGTTCATGCCGACTGTAGCAAAATACTGTTCTTGTGGCACTATAGCAATAACTAACTTCAAATCTGCACCTCAAACCCTTGTAAATTTCTTTATGCAAACGCCCCAAATGAAACCCAGTGTGTTTCCTGAAGTGAAAACACCCTTGATCCTCCTGACTGTATCTTCTAACAGCGAAGAGAATGCTAGCAAAGAGGGATTCCATCCTCCAAGCCCGATAATCAGATATCCAACAACATAACATTAATCTTCATCCAAGCATACAAAAAAAAAGCTCTTCCATTTCTTTTATAGTGTTCTCACAAGAGCTCAATCCTTCATTTTCTCAATGTGGGATAAAACATAACTCCCTTTATGTACCTTATGTCTCCAATGTGTTATAAAAATAAAGGGAACTCTTTTAATTTAAATATTTCCCACAAACTATAGTCTATGCATTAATAAAGTTAAATATTTAAATTTAACTTTATAAAATGGCTTTATCAATGCATAACAAATCTTATCAATGATAAATAAGTCTTCCTATCGATTTTAAACAATTACCACCGACATACCATTGTGACTGAATGTCCGGCCATGTCCAAGATGACTTACTATAAATAGTAAGTATGCCCAAAGTTGCCTCAGAACCCCTCAAAAAGACCTACAATTGAAACTGTCTAGGCCAAATGGCCTCTAAGCCCCTTTAATGTCCTAGTTAGCCTACGGGACTATGGAGAAATAGGCTAACAACAACATCATGCTATGAATGCTAGAAAGGGGGCATTACAAAAGTTTTGCAAAACTATGAGAAAAGGACAAAACTAACTAGTTTGGACTGTACTTGAAGAGATTTCTGATGATTTTGGTAGTTTCTGGATAAAGTACTGATAGTATTGGTATGTTTTAGGTAGATATGAATATAATTTTTAGATTTTGGACATCATGTTGGTTTGTAAGTAGACAATTATTTTTCAGACAAGGGATGCAAATAGTAGTTATGAACAATCTAATGACAAAGCAACTTAGAAGGATGGGGAAGTCTTGACCTTTTATTGTTAGAATGATTTGGACAATTTCTAAACTCAAAAAAGACACTCTTTTATCCCTATAACCAGAAATGGTAGAGGTAGAAAAAAATTTATCTCACAACTAATGCACATGCATTCACTTTACACAATCGTGTCACCCCACTTGAGGGCTTCCATGTTTTTGGTGTATTCCAAGGACTCAATAACATATATGCTAAATGAGAACCTTTTTGGTAGGGCTCAAGGGGATATACCATTTTTTATCATCTAAATACATGCCTATGGTGAGGATCTATAGGAGAGATTCTTCCCCTACTTGCAAAAAGATTATGCCCCCTTTTGAAGGTGAACCGAGTAGAAACTCTCTAAAATGTTTTTACTTGGCTTCTGTTCATATTAATCCCTAGTAGCTTCATGAAAAAAGTTGAGGCTAGTAGCTCACATGACATATGTAAGTGCATACACTTGACTAGTAAGACTAAAGGTGGCACTGCCTAGTGCAACAGACATAGCCTTCTCTTGATATGCGATATCAAATCAAGAAGAAGAAATTAACATGGCCTTGAAGTATTTCTCTCTATAAATATTCTTTATTATGTTGAGTTGAAATCACCAAAAAAAGTGTGTGCTCACTTGGGTCATTCCCTGAGGTTGGATCACTTTGGGAGTCCCTCTAAAGATTGACTCGGACTATAGTTCAAATTCAAGGGTCAAAGTTTTTTATTTTCCCAAAGGGACAAGAGCACACTCCTCTACCTTGTCACCTTACCCAAATACACAAAACATGTTCATAACCAAGTTAGTTATCAATCCCAATGTGTCTATTTCCAATATTTTGATTTTCTGAAAAGGATGCCTATTAGATTGTGGTGATTGATCAGTGAAGTACTATACATACTCCATAATTTTTTGTAGGGGTTTGGGGCTAGGCCAGGGCCTAAGTGGGGGTTTGGGGGCAACAGCGCCCAATACAACTGGGGCCAATAGGCCACAGCTATCTGGGAGTTTGGGAGTAGAGCCCTTGAAAAGAAATTTTTGGACCCTATTTTATCGAGATTTTGGGCCAACATGTAATTATTAATTGTAACCCTAAAGCAATAAAAATACTTGTATAAAAGGTCTTAGGATTAGGGATTGTTTCATAAGGTGATGCAAAAATTGGTTCTTGCAATGATACTGAGTTGTAAGGGATTATGGATTGTAATCAAGTTGTAATTACTAGATCATAATAATATTGGACTTGCTATTTGGTAGATTAGCCCAAGGATTGGGTGAACCAAGTTAAATCTTGGTGTCTTGTGTTCTTTTTTGTGTGATCTATTATTTTTTGATATTGGTTATATTTGCATGTAACTATTATTTTTATCAGTGGTTTAATCCTAACAAGTGGTATTAGAGTGAGGTTATTTTTTCAGTTATCCTCTATAGGAAATTCTCACTATTGAGTGGGAGTGATGGAAGATGAGGGTAAGCTGAGGGTTGATAGGTTTAATGGGTTGAACTTCTAGTTATGGAAGATACAAATGGAAGACTATCTTTATCAGAAGGATTTATGGAAGTCATTAGAAGGCAAAGCCAAGAATTAGGGATCTATGTCAAATGATGAATGGGATCTATTAGATAGAAAGGCACTTGGAAGCATTTAATTATGCCTAGAACCATTGATGGCATTTAATATTACAAAAGTGAAGACAACAGAAGAATTGATGCAAACCCTAGCTAAACTATATGAAAAGCCCTCCACTTCAAACAAGGTATTTCACATAAAGAATTTATCTAATATGAAAATGGTAGAAGGTGGATCTATTGCAAATCATTTAAATGAGTTTAATATTATTACTAGTCAGTTATCTTCTATGGGTATCAATTTTGATGAAAAAATTAGGGTTGTCTTGATTTGGTGTTCTTTTCTTGAAAGTAGGAATGGCTTGGTAATGGCTATGAGTAATTATATTCCTGGATCTAGTACCCTAAAATATGATGATGTGATTGGTGTTATTTTGAGTGAGGAAACTCATAGGAAAACCTCAGATGGATCTACATCAGGAAGTGCTTTGAATGCAAAAGCAGGGGTAGAATGAATGAGAGAGGAAGCAATTCTAAAAATCATGAGAAATCAAGAGGAAAGTCAAAGGGGAGGAGATCTCAATCGAGAGGACCAAATGATTGCTGGTACTGTGGGAAACCAGGGCATAAAAAGAAAGATTGTTGGAATCAAAAAAAAAATGAAGGAGATAAACCAAATGGAGACAAGGAGGCAAATGTGGTAAGTAACAAATCTGAAGAGGATGTTTTGCTTCTATCTTTAGAAAGTGTTGATGATTCATGGGTTTCAGATTGGTGCTTCATTTCATGCTACACTTCATAGAGGTTATTTTATTGATTATGTCCAAAGGGATTTTGGACTTGTTTATTTGGGGGAGAATGAAACCTGTCAAATTGTTGGAAAGGGAAAAGTTAAGATTAAGTTGTAAAATGGGAATCATTACCTACTACATGAGGTAAGACATGTTCTAAGGCTGAGTAGGAATTTAATTTCAGCAAGGCAACTCAGTGATGAGGGTTGTGTAGTTACTTATAATGATAAAAATTGGAAGATTTCAAAAGGTTCCCTTGTAGTAGCAAAAGGTGTGAAAGTTGGTACGTTATATCTTTGTACTAATCATATTGTTCCTTCTACTTTAATTATTTCAGAGAAAAATGAATGTTCAAGAATAGTTGTTGTAGTTGAGAAAGGATAACAAATAGCTACTATAAATTCTAATACAACATTGTGGCACAACAGACTTGGGCACATGAGTGAGAAAGTTATGAAAGTACTTCATTCAAAGAAAGTTTACGAGGTCTAAAATGTGTTAATATAGATTTCTATGAAAGTTTTGAGTATGGAAAACAAAAGAGAGCACGAGTTTTGTGAAGACTGGGAAGGAAAACAAAAAGGAGAAATTAGAGCTTGTGTATACCGATGTATGGGGACTAGCTCAAGTATCTTCTCTTGGTGGCTCTCATTATTATTTTATATTTATTGATGACACAACTAGAAAAGTATGGGTTTATTTCCTTAGACAAAAATCTAATTTGTTTCAAACTTTTAAGAAATGGAAATGCTTGGTTGAAAATGAGACTGGTAAGAAATTAAAATGTCTTAGATCTGATAATGGTAGTGAGTATTGTAGTCATGAATTTGAAGATTATTACTCCACTAATGGTATTCATGGACAAAAAAATATTCCAAGGACTCCACAAAAAAATGGAGTGGCTAAACGTATGAACAAGACTATAATGGAGCGCGCAAGGAGCATGAGGTTACATGTTGGGTTGCCCTTACACTTATGGGTGGAGGCTATCAATACTATTGTATATTTGATTAATAGAGGTCCATCTACTCCTTTGGGTTGTGGTATTCCAGAGGAAGCATGGATTGGTAAGAAGGTGAGTTATTATTTTCTCAAAACCTTTGGTTGTGAAGAATTTTCTCACATAGATTCTGAAAACATAACAAAGCTAGAAGCTAAGTCAAAAAAATGTGTATTTGTTGGATATGGCATTACTGAACTTTTCTATAGGCTTTGGGATTTTGAAAATCATAAAATTGTAAGAAGCAGGGATGTCATATTCAATTAGAAAGTGTTGTACAAAGATCTATTGCAGCGACATGAGAAGAAAGAAGTTGATTATGTAGTGTTGGATGATACTCCAAAAGATGATGTTTCATCCATTTGTCATGATGTACAACAACCGCAACAACAAATACCACACACACTAGTGAATGTTAGATATTCAACAAGGCAAATTAGAGCTCCAAAATAAATTTCTCTCTTTATATTCAATTTTACTTACTGATGCTGGTGAACCTAAATGTTATGATGAAGTTGTGCAGGTGGATACTAAGATTCAGTGGGAGTCTGCAATGAAAGAGAAAATGGACTCTTTGCTGAAGAATAAGACATGGGATTTATGCAAGTTGCCTACAAGTAAAAGAGCTTTACAAAATAAGTGGGTTTACAGGTTAAAAGAAGAGGATGGAGGTAAGAAAATATTTAAAGCCAGGTTAGTTGTAAAAGGATTTGCACAGAAAAATGGCATTGATTTTGATGAGATATTTTCTCCTGTTGTTAAGATGACTTCTATCTGTATTATTTTATGTATTATGGCTACTGAAGATTTGCATTTAGAGTAGCATGATGTTAAAATAGCCTTTCTTCATGGTGATTTGGATGAAGAGATATATATGGCTCAACCACGGGGATTTGAGGTCAAAGGTAAGGAAAACTTAGTGTGTAAATTGAAGAAAAGTTTATATGGCTTGAAGCAAGCACCTCGGCAATGGTATCTAAAATTTGACAATTTTATACATGAGCATGGATACAATAGGTGTCATTTAGATCATTGTGTTTATTTTAAGAGGTTGGACGATGACAGCTACATTATTTTATGTTTATATGTTGATGATATGCTTGTAGTTGGGTCTAACATGGATCATATTAAGGGGCTAAAATGCCAGTTAGCACATGCATTTTCTATGAAGGATTGGGGGGCAGCAAAAAAAATCTTTGGTATGAAGATTTGTAGAGATAGGAAGAACAAAAAATTGATGCTATCTCAGGTTGATTATGTAGAGAAGGTGTTGTAACATTTTTTATGGAGAATGCTAAAGTTGTCAGCACACATTTACCTGGTCATTTGAAGTTGATTACGGAGATGTGTCCCAAGACACAAGAAGAGGAGGATAAGATGTCCAAGGTACCCTATACTTTAGCTATAGGAAGCTTGATGTATGCTATGGTATGTACTAGGCCAGATATTGCACATACAGTGGGAGTTGTTAGAAGGTATATGAGTCATCTAGGAATTGACCATTGGAATGTAGTCAAATGGATTCTCAGATATTTGAGAGGGACATCCAATAAGTTCTTACACTTTGGGGGCTCTACTATTGATTTATAGGGCTATGTTGATTCATATTTGGCAGGGGATATTGATACCAGATGGAGTACTATAGGTTATGTCTTTAATGTTGGTGGGGTAGCCATGAACTGGGTTTCTAGGTTATAGAAGGTTAATGTTTTATCCACTATAGAGGTAGAGTATGTAGCTGCTACAAAGATAGCCAAGAATATGATATGGCTACAATTCTTCTTGGAAGAATTGGGACACCCTCAAAAGGATAATTATTTATTCATAGATAATCAGAGTGCCATTCATCTTACCAAGAATTCAATTCTGTATTCCAAGACCAAACACATATAGTTGCGGCCATTTTATTTGGTCAGTTGTGGAGGATGGACAAATAAAGTTGGCCAAGATACATACAGATGAAAATCTAGTCGATATGTTGACAAAGGTAGTAACAAGGGAGAAGCTGAATTCCTCTTTAGATTTAATTGGTCTTCTAGGCTTAACATGATTAAAAGAATAGCAAAGTCTAGGGTGATTTGATCCAGTGGGAGCCTCATGGAGTAGCAGCATAGCTACAGGATCAATCTCCAAGTGGAAGATTGTTGTTTTGTGTGGAGTCTAATTAGTCCCCAAGTGGGAGATTGTTAGATTGTGGTGACTGATTAGGGAAGTATTGTACATCATAATTCCTTGCAAGGGTTGAGGGCTGGGTCAGGCCCTAAGTGAGGATTTGGGTGCAGCAACCCCCAATACAGCTAGGGCCAATAAGCCATGGTTGTCTGGGAGTTTGGGGGCGAAGCCCTCGAAAAAAAAATTGGGCCCTATTTTATCAAGATTTTGGGTCAACATGTAATTATTAATTGTAACCCTAAAGTGGTAAAAATACTTGTATAAAAGGGCTTAGGGTTAGGGATTGTTTCATAAGGTGATGCAAAAACTAGTTCATACAATGGTATTGAGTTGTAAGGGATTACAGATTGTAATTACTGGATCATAATAATATCAAACTTGTTATTTGGTGGGCATAGCCTAGGGATTAGGTTATATTTGTATGTAATTGTTATTTTTGTCTATGGTTTGATCCTAACAATGTCATCATCTCTTCATAAAAATTTGCTCGGGAGAACTGCTAACTTTCTTGCCTCCCTCGGGTACCATCTTCCAAAGGTGTCTAGGTTTCTAATTTACTCTTGGGCATCACTTCCAAGTAGTAAAGAGCATGCTCTCCTCTTCATTTGTCTAGAGCCCTACAAAGTTCACAAGCCCTATTAAACTATGTGTGTATGAAAGAATTAAAATAGACACATTGTTTGAGTAGGTTTGAATATATTGTTAAACAATCGAATCTTTGATTAAACATTTAGCAATCAAACTGTTAGTATTGTTTGTATGTTTGTAACAAGGTGACTTCAACAATGGATCTGCAAACCATTGTTAAGCTACTTAAAAAATCAAAAATAAAAAACAAATGCTTTAGAAACAAGTGTTAGATCAAAGACAATTTTTGAAAAATGGAATTAAAAATTGTAAATTTTCCTTTACTGGTGTCAAATTTCATGCGAGACTTTGTAGGGTTTCATGCAAGGAAGTATTGTGTACCATGTAAGAAATTTATTTTTACATTCGAGAATACATTTTCTTATGCAATAAATTATAGAGGTAAATGCAAAGATTTAGTTTCTTTGCATGAGGATTGATCTTATCGTGTCAGAATTCACTAAATTATATAGATAGAAATGTCAGAATGTCAAAAAAAAAAAAAAGTTGAGGCCAGAAAATTGATTTTCTACCTCATGATGGGCACCACAATATGAGTGCTAATTATGGGTCTCTAAATCCACACACACTTCAACATGATCTTTACATGTCAAAAACATCCCAAAATGAACATGGGATTGTCCATTTAGTATGACTGAACAAAGCAATTTTTTGCCTTCTAACGAGATGGGATTTTTCTATTCACTCTTAGAATTGAGAGATAAGTAGCTAGACCAAACTAGTACAAAGGATTTGAAATCATGCAAATGCAATATAATCTATGTTTTTGATGTTTTTCAAATGCAAAAAGACAAAGATTAATCTAAATTAAATTGAAACTAGTCTAAGAGCAATTAAAAATAATAACTAGATGAATGCACTTTAATCTAAATGATGAGCATATGAAAGCAATAGAAAATTTGAATGCAAGGCACTTGAGTAATCAAATTAGCATTCATTCGATACTTTTTATGTGCATCCTCCAAAATGAGAGGTTGAAGGTTTCTTATATAGAATTCTAGAATTTGATCAATGGTCAAGATTGAACTGAGTGTACAATCTTGATTGAAGATAAAATTGAGTCCTCCATTTTTTATGGAGTTGAATGAGAGGAAATAGGAGATAACAATGATCCATTCAAATATGTGCTCATAATTAAATTTTTTAATTAATTAATTAGTTTCAACAATTATGAGGACATATTTGAATTAATCAATATTATTAATTCCTTTTTAATATGAGATGAGATAGGAAAGAATATTGATTTGTTCAAACATGTGGTCATAATTAGATATTAAAATTAAATAAATAAATAGTTTCAATAAGCATGACATATATTTAATTAAACCAAAGTATTTTAATTCCTTCTTTATGTGTATTAGCTAAAGGGATTGATTTAATTTAATTTAAGTACTTAGGACTTATAATTAAATTAAGAGATTTAATTTAGGTAATTCAATTAATATTTAGGAATTAAGAAAAGCAAGTGATTAATATAGATTAATGGTTTTATATAATTGACACTTAGGTCAAGTAGAGATTATCAAAATCTAAATTGCCTAGTACAATAGGACTTTAAGTAAGATTGATAAACTGAAATTGGTTCATAATACCAACATGCCAATTTAGGGGTATTACACCTCCTAATGAAATTCCAAGCTCCCTCTGTATCTCAATCTCCCTCTTCATTGATGGGATCAAAAATTATGTTTCCTTTCCTTCTTTTGAACTTCCCTCTATGTGGCAATCTTTTCACTTTCTATGTTTAGTGTCATTTTTTTATTTAGGTTTACATGAGTCTAATGGCTCACCCACTTGGCTCATATGTCTTATTTGTGTACAATCCCCTCCTTATTTTTATGTTGTGAAATTTCCAAGAAGAATAATTTGCAACTTAGGTAGAATGGCAAGTAAGTTGTGGAAACTACTCAAGAATATCAATGGCATACGTGGGATTCCTTCATTCTCTACCCATAGTTTGGTAGCAAACATCCTCTTCAAATCACCATAGAAAGACAACTTTCCAAATATGGTGGTGGAAATAGTGAATAATAATGTCACTGTCATAGTAAGAGTGATTAGCATTTTTAATAATGTGAATAATCCAGGTGAAGATAGAGGTGTTGTGCAACCACAATTAATTCATTCTAATTTTTTAAGATAACATAGTATGGCAAGGTCTTCTTAAGTATGCTTATAAAAACAATCTTTCTTAAGGGATGTGTATATTCATTAATTTAGTATTTAATATTAGTAATCAGACAATAGTAATTATAAGGTATTATAAACACACACAAAAAACACATGCACACATAGATTAATTGTCTAATGATTGTTAAACATAATCAATCATACCAATGTATCTCATGGTTAAACCAATCTGACCAAAGCTACAACATTAACAGGTGTATATAAAGTACACTTTAGTGGAAATGAGAGAGAGGGAGGTAGAGAGGAAGAGAGAGGAAAGCCTTGGATAATTTCTTGTGTGTCCAAGACTTTATTTCTTGTATAATAATATTTGGTTGGTGAATATTAAATACACTTTAATTTTCAATGATAGAGATAGATATGGAGAGGGCGAGAAATAGGAGGCAAAGGTTTGGATGATTTCTCACTTGTGATTGGTGTATATCAAGTACACTTTAGTGTCTAGTGTGTGAGAAAGAGAGGGGGGGAGATAGAGGAGGCAAAGGATTCAATAATTTATCACCTATTCAAGACTTCATTTTTTGTATATAATCATGGTTCGTGTCTATTAGATACACTTAAGGGTGTAGTAAGAAAAAGGAAGATGGAGAGGGGGATTGTAGTGCTACTCCAACCCCATCTTGATAAGAAGGTAGTATGGTTTTGGACCTTGGCTTAGATGCAATACAAGGTAAGTATATAGTTGATACTAAATGCTAGTTTTTGTAGCTAGAAGTATATGTTGGTAGTAAGTAGAAAATTTGTAATGTTAATGGATGATTGATGAGGATCTTATATACATATTTGATTTATCTTGGGAAGCTTCATTATGATATTTGCATTTGTGCAAGTGTACTTCTCTTGTGTTAAATTGGGTTATGTATTATGATGTCATAAGTGTGAAGACTATGTGATGTTGTATTAGCACTTATTTATTGTTATTTTTATGGTTAAGAAATTTATGTTAAGATGGTTACTATGATTAATGGTATCTAATGTTGTTATTGATCTTTGATGAGATTTTATAGTTCTTGTTGGTCCCAACCATAGGTTAGTATACTTGAGAGACAGGGGATGAATCAGTATACTTACTATTTATTTATATCACACTCCTCCTTAATCTACAAGTTAGTGTATGTAGTAACTCAATTGGTTAGAGTTAAGAAAAAACACATCACATGAAAACACCACACACAACATAGTATTTATCTCATGGAAACCTAGTTAGGGTAAAAATAATCATGTGTGAGATGATCCTCACAAACTTGAACTCTTCTAAACTGTTCTCGGTCAAGAGCTTATCCCTATTCAAATATTACAACAAAACTATGATGTGTCACCATTTTAGGGTATTTTAATGAGGCTTGTGAAGATCTTTCTATGTCAGGAGTGGCATGGTTAAAGGACTTTGGTACACAAGTTAGTTTGTCACCATGTTAAGAAACTTGTACAAAGGACTTGTTAAGATCCACCCTCAATGGAATTCACTATTGAAAAGGTAAGTAAACAGTAGAAAGATGGTCTAATAGGTTATCTATTTAACTTATCTTTATATAGATCCTTGATTGACTCTCTTGACCAGTCTGTTACTATTCTCTTCCTTATCTAGGATTTCCAAATCCAATCTCTAATCACTTGTGTGCTTTTTTTACTTTACTTGATCATGTGATACTCTTTGTTTTATTTAGGCTTGATCTCCTCTTCTTAGCATCCTTGAAGGAGTGATCTTCTCATTGATCACACTTATTTTCTCTATGAGATTCTACTTTCATCTTGGCTCTTCTAGCTCTCAGGCTAATCACTTCACAATCTAACCATCTCTCCTTCAACTTTGTTTCCTTTTATATTTTTCTTCTTTCTTCATGTCAAATATTTTTCCCCTAAGAATTCAAAATTTTAATTCCTACCCCATTACCAACTCATTCATGTGTTGCAGTGGTGCATCACTCTTATCAGGTTATGGCATGTTCGTGCAAGAGTCATCAGTATCATGTGTCTTCAATGTCTTGCATCTATTAGAAAGAATTCAAATTTGAAATCTTTTGACTATTTCTTGGTCCTTTCTCTTGTCACCATTAAATGTGACATTGAGTGCATCTTTTCCCTCTACATGAATAGGAAATCATGGGTGTCATGCTTCATGCTCTTTATGGTGATTCATCTCTCTACTTTATTTTTTGTTTCTATCATGTGTCTTCCTTATACTTTTGTCGGCTTCACTTAGAAAACTTAGCATGCTATGTCTAAGTGTATTATATTTTCATTGTTTCCACTAGTTGGTCTTGTCACCTTTCCTTTCTTTCCTTCCAAGTCAGGGTCACACATTAGTGTTTCTTATTAGTTATTTCAATCTACTAGTTTAGATCCCTTAGCTTGTGTTTCTAGCAATGAAAACACCTTCAATGATTAAGTATATCATTCTATCTAATGGTTGGTCTTCAAAATTTAGGCCAAAAATCCCCACCTTTGGCATTGATGGAAAAACTTAGTCATTTTGGCACTTTATGTCATTTCATTCTTTCATTGTCTCTCCCTAAGATAGTGCATTTTCATGCTTGATTTTCTACAGCCTATTTCCTTTCTTCTCTCAACTTCTCTCCTTTTGCTAGAAATTCCAAAGGAGACTATTATTCCTTGCATGTTTCTTTATTAATTACTCCCCAAATGGATTAGTCTTATGTTCTCATAAGTCCACTTTGAGTTTGTTGTGTTTCTTGATCATGGATTGATGTACTCTTGGGTTTTCTTAGTTCAGGATGGATAGGGCTAAGACCCTTAACCTTTCTTATTGATACTCAAATGTATCAAACTAAAGAGGATTGGTGAACATATCTACTATTTTTTACTTGGCTGGTACATATTTCAACCTATTCCCTCAAATATGGCACTTGGTCCCTCAAAAATGGCACTTGTTAGATATGTGCTTAGTCTTCAAATACATTACCAGAATTTTGGATATATTGATACCACTTGTGTTATCACAATTGATCACTAGTAGTTCCTCCATTTTCTCCTAAATTTCTTCAAGAAGCTATTTGGTCCAAAAACATTGAGTGCAATTCATAGCTATAGCAACATATTTTGCTTCTACATTCAATTGCGATATGTAGTTTTGTTTCTTGCTAGTCCACACCACCAGTCTTCCTCTAAGGAAGAATGTACATCCAGCTATTCTCTTCCTATCATCTATGTTACTTGTCCAATCAGCATTTATAAAGACACTAAGTTCAAAGTTACATTTGTGAGGATACCATAGTCCATATTTTTTAGTACCCTTCAGATACTTGAAGACTCTCTTTATAGCCACAACGTGTGATTCCTTTGGGTTGGTTGAGAATCTTGCCACTAACCTAACTGCTTATATTATATTTACTCTACTATGTACCACATACTATAGTTTTCCAATCTTCGATAGTTAAAGTGTTGCATTTAGTCCAGGGATTTCATCCTCATTTAATAGTTTGTAACTTGTTTCCATTAGAATTTCTACTGGCCTTGCATCTTCCATGGCAATTTTTTTAAGAATTTCTTAGACATAATTGGCCTTCCCTATGAAAATGCCTTATTTTACCTAGGACACTTGTAGGACACTTGAAGTTCACTGAATAATTTGATTTCTCCAATAATTGACATTTCAAACCCTTTTGTCATGGCTTCTGCAAAATCAGCACTCAAATTTTTATCCTCACCAAAGATGATATCATCCACAAAGATTTTGGAAATTAGTAGGATCATTTATATCTCTTTCTTTATGTATAGACTGCATTTATCACTAGTTCTTACAGACCCAATCTTTATCAAGTATGAGTGCACTTTCTCATACCATACCCTTGGTGCTTTTTTAGACCACATAAGGATTTCTTTAACCTACACACCTAATTTTTCCCTTCTTCATTCTCAAATATTTTAGGTAGTTAAAATTTAACTTCCTCTTCCATAACTCCATTCAAGAGTGTGAACTTTGCATCCATTTGATATACACTTTGAAGTTCTTTTGTGGTACAAATGTTTGGAATATCCTAACTCCTAGTCTTGCCACTAGTGAAAATATTTCTCTATAATCTATACATTCTTCTTGTGCATATCCCTTGAAAATAAGTCTAGCCTTGTTTTTGACTACTTAAACATCTTCATTTATTTTGTTTTGAAATACCCACTTTGTGTCAATTATGTTCGTGTCATCTAGTCAGGCTACTAAGGTCTAGGTATCATTTTTTTCACCATCTGATCAATCTCCTCTTCCATAGCCTTCCTCCAATCTTTGTCTTTTAGGGGGCCTCTCTTATGACCATTGGTTCCATATGTGAAAGTAGAAATATTGTCTCTCTCACCTTTCTCCTTATGATTACTTTGGCATCCTTGTCTCCAATGATCTGATCTACTAAGCGGTGTCTTCTCACATATTTTTATAGCACTTGTTCACCTTATGGTGCATCTTATCTTTTTTCTTCAAGTCTAGCTTCTTCTTCTTGAGTGAGTACAACTTCTATCATATTTTTTGCCTTAATTGGAAACCTCTCCATTGTATCATTTAGTGGGATGTGCTCACATTTTTTGTAGTCTTTTGGTTCCCTACTATTGCCTTCCTCATTTTTCTCTAAGAATTCATCCACCTTAACATTGGTTGATTCCACAATTTTTTTTGTCCATAGATTCAAACACCTACAAGCTTTGTTCTTGGTACAATACCCCAATAAGATGCCTTCATCATTCCTAGGCTCAAAACTTCCCTTCGTATTCATCTCTCTTAATATAACTATTCTCAACAAGATTGCACACTTGTGTTGAAGTTTAACTTTCAGCAATCTAGTGAAACATGGGATGATCCTTGGCCTGTGGGTATGCAATGTTAAGGATCAACCTCTAGTACAAAGGGCCAACAACCTTGAATCACCTCTTGAAACTGACTTTAACTTGGTAGGAAAAGGGGAGAGAGAGAAACATAACATAAACTTAAATTGGAAATGAAGGTGATTCACCAAAATTATGAGGTGATGCAACTTTGAATGAAACCCACAACTAGAAATGAATGTAATAGCTTGATCATAGAAAGACCCTACTAACATTAAGTGCATGAAAATGTAACTAGGTGCAGATATTTAGAAGAAGAAAACCATGTTCACAACTTCAAAACTTGATTACACTCAAATTACGCTAACTTATCTCATAAAAATACTTACCATATGCCTCAAAAACACTTAACTTAAGCCAAGGATTAATTTAATCACACTAACTTGAAGTTAAAAATTCTCAAAAGACAATGAGAAACTCATAATAGCACCAAATAGGATCACTATTATATTATTTTTAGAAGGAGCAAAGGCTCTAAAACTACATCACAATATAGACATGAGCTTGCATACAAGTCTATCTATGCAAGGGAAAAATAATGCCTCTTGAAATGAGATAGAATGTCAGAACTAACTGGAATAATGCCCAAGAATGGGGTATAAATAGGTTCACAACCTACAACCTACATTATTCCCAAAATTGGAAACCAATCAATGATTTCCATCAAATCAGTTGAAGACTACAAACTTTCATCCTCATGAATCATGCCACAAACTGAATTTGGAAAACTGTCATCCCCCAATAAGTCCACTAGTAGGTGTATGCAACTTTCCCTTTTATGAAAATACTTCTACCCTTAATTTTGGTAAAATTGAATCAAATCATTTCCTTCATGTTTTTCATTTTAAAATCATATTTAAATGGGATAATTTATAACAACATTACCCATTTAAATCAAATGCAAAAATAAAACATCCTTTGTACGCTTAATATTTTCAATCTTTGCAAATTTTAGTGTCCATATGATAAAATTTCCCCTCTTGCATACTTAGAGAAATAAAATAAAATAAACTCTCCCCATAATGCACATTAAAAGGGCCCCCATTTGTATGAATTTATTAATGCATACTTTATATGTTAATATTAAGACTATGAAAACCTGTTGCATGAATTTTATAAAAAAATAAGCCTTTTGAAAATACTCATGCCCTAGCTTGATTTGTGCATTGGAACTCATAAGTTTTGGGAAAGTTTCCATTTTTGCAGTGGGATAAACTAGCTTTCTATAGTATCACTTATGGAAAAATCAGTAACTTTGAATGCATAAGGGTAGGCATTTGATTTCACTTCTACTATTAGGTTGATTGGCTATCAAAATGGAAGGGTCTCATGGCTTCCTTTCTTATGGTTATTTACTATTAAATACTTTCATTTTCATGGTTATTTTCTCTTGTTCGTGTTGCTAGTTAAATCCAAAAATATATATGGAGGGCTTTGGCTTCATTTATACTAGTTTTTTCATTATTCTTTTCATGTATGATTTTGCATTTTACTAGCATTGCAATGCGTAACTTGGCTCCATTTATTTTCTTCATTTCTTTATGGGAATAAATTTGAAAAAGTTGCAGCTATATATTTATTTTCTACTAATGTATGCTACAAGAAATTTGTATTAGTTTATTTCCTATCGCCTCCCTACTAAAACAATGAATGAGGGTTTGAATGCTAGAGCTCATGGCTGCATAATATGGGTAGGGAATCATCTTCAATATGGTGCTATTGTCTTCATGTATGCATGTCATCCTTCTTATTTTGATGGTAGAAACCTTGTTTACTATGGATTTTTTGTATGCTGCAGGAAGAAAGGCATGATTTTTTTACTGTCACTTTTCTTGCATACATGATGAGGGTTTGAATGTAACACAGACCTGCATATATAGATTAGGGCATTGTTTTTTTCACATAGTGTTTCTAATCCAATTTTGATTGTAGTCTATGGCTTTCATATCCCTTTGTTCTCTCTATTTTGATATCTGCATATATGAATGTTTGTCTTTCTTTAGTAGTAGTGTCATGGGCATGAATCTGGACCTCCATATCATGACCATACATATGACTTCCTTCATCTTGTGTTGATCAAAAATTCATACTCAGGGCATAGTTGTATTTACATTTCCATGTGAACATATGCAAAAATGGGCTTTGAATGACCCATGACTTGTAGCATGGCATCATCTTCAATGGAGAATCTACCTCTTATTATTTCTAATGTAGACATGTCAAAATTTAAGGAAAATCTGATTTTTGATAGTATAAGCATGCTTACTTGTTGAGTATTCATTTATTTACCATAAATACATGCTGAAACTATATGATGCATATCCTCAATGTGTTATTTTCATGGTATTGGTTGTATTCATACTTATTTGTTTATTTTCAGCACTACTTTATTTACCAACATGCTATTATGCTCATGAGGTAGCAATCTCATTATTATGTATTGGCTTTTAGACATGCATCCATATATGAATTTTTCTATAACTTGAATATGTGCATGCATGTATAAAATTCAATAGGCCTCATTCCTTTGATTCTCTTATCATTATGTAGCAAATGTTATTCTCCTTTAAAAGTCATACTTATGATAGCTAGAAATAAGATGCATGCTCAATCTAATATTAATTTTACCTTCACAATATTAGCCTCTTATTGCATTCCCTTCAAAATATCTTGACACACTTTTATCTTCTACATGATTCCCTTTACTTTCTACCACAAAGATCCTGTCGCACTTTATTTGTTGCATTCTTCATTCTTGGTCATTGCTACAAGAACAATACTTAGTGCCATTTTTAGAAAATGAATAAAATGATCCCTTAGATCTCTATAAAAAATTTATTGGAAAGAACAATGTCTATTCACCACATCAATATCTAACTCCTCACTAATTTGTAGGGTTGTAGGACTTCATATGTGATCGTACCATTTTTTTAAAGTGGCTATAACAATGAAATTGCACACTTCCTGTAGCATAGTTGATCTCCTATAGCTCTTTTGTAGTACTTCTAAAATGCATGATGAATCACTTTGGATGCTATAATAGTGATCTCCTAGACCTCCAGTGGAATTTTCTCTTGGCTGCAACAGTGAAACTTCTTAGTGCTAGAGTCAACCTAGAAACTCCTAATGAGGGAGCTTCCAGTCTGCCTCACAACATTGATGTGTTGTATTGTAAGGAAACTTAGAAAGAAATAATCAACATCTTCTACCTGCACATGGAAAAAATATTGTCATATTAAAAACATGGTACTTTTCTCTTTTGCATGGTTTCCCTATTGATCATGCACTTTGACTTGGGCATGAATAGCTAGATATCGCATGTTGTAGGGATACATATATGTATGCATGACTATAGGGTTGAATGTATGATATCATACATTGCATAGATATTTTCAAGATCTAACCCCCCTTTTCTCCTCTAAAACTCATGCAAGTTATGCAACATTTAGACAATGGTGAGATGCAGGGAGCAAAAACAAAGGGGAAACTCTCCAAGGTCTACATAGGCAATGTCTAGTACCCTATACTTCTCCCATTTTTATGAATGCATGTATTTTTCCTTATGATATTCAATATGTGTTTGGCTATGCTCATAGCCTATGTGAGCCCATGTGTTTTCTTTGATGCTCTTTTCATGTATCTTACATTATGTAAAAATTGATTCATCTAGAAATATATACATAATGTTTGGTTGAATCTCTTTCTCTTCATCTCCCTTTAGCATGTCTTGTTACATTCATCTGTTCTTTTCATTTTATGCAAAATGAATAACAAATCTTAAATAAGATCATTTAACAATCACAAACTAGGGTATCATAGAGAACAAATACACCTAGTAATTAGGCCTCGAATGGCACCAGAATGAATGAACACAAAAAATGGTAACATTTCTAGAAACTTCTAATGAATTCTTGCTTGCTAAGCATCATGATCAATTTTCATTTATTATCCATTGGGGCATAGAGTCTTGATAGCTTAGAACTGATCTTCAAAAATGGAAACTATTATTTCCCAATGTGCTTTTTTTGGTCTTCCTCTATAAAATATATGTTTACTGATGCAAAAATGCCTCACTTGACTAACTTAGAAGAGAAAGCCTCAAAATTAGAAACAACAAAGAAAAAAGTGAAGCCAAACCAAAATGAAACTAAATTATTCTCTAGAACTTAGGGAAAAAGAAAATTGAACTGAACTAAAAGATAAAAACTATGCTCCACACTTATTGGAAACAACAACTAACTACTATGGTACAAGGGTAGGAAAAACCTCAATAGTAGGATTTGAGGTGGATCCCATTAACTAGGATAGGGAGCTCTTCTCCCTCTAGATTAGAGAGCTAGAAAGAATTATGTGCTTTATATGCTGAGTTCATAAATGGGCCACTCCATAATGCATCAAACTTAGTATGTTTTTCAGGTTTACTTTTCAATTCATCCCATTTAAGTACTAAGTCTCCCACATTATAGGTCCTAGGAACTGCTCTCTTATCAAATGTCCTTTTCAACTAAGCTTGGTTACCTTCTAGATTTTGTAATGCTTTCTTCCTCATCTCTTCTAACTCAACCAGCTCTACAAGTCTGACCTCCATAGACCCTTTTCCATTAATTCTAATTATTTAATCAAACTTAAAGTAGGTAAGTTGATTAAAATGGGTAGTATTTATTCTCTATCATACACAAGAGTATAGGATGAGTTACCTGTTAACCTTTTTGGAGTTATCCTATTAGTCCAGAGAGCTGGCTTTAGCTTAGTGTGCCAAGCTCTTTGATTATCTCCATTCTTCTTATAATCTAAATTAGATTTGTGTTTGTCGATTCAGCTTGACCATTACCCTATAGGTAATAGTTAGATGAGATATTCAAATAAATATTATTATTCAAATCCCATTCTAAAATTTTCATACCCATAAAAGACAAGACATTATTAGAAATGATGGAATCTAGGACACCAAACCTAGCCATAATATCTTGATAGAAATTTAGGACTGAAGTGTCATTAGAATCCTTAAGGGCTATAGCTTATGTCCACTTAGTGAAGTAATTAGTGGCTATTAGGATCTATTTATGTCTAAAATTAGGAGGGTTAATAGGACCAATAAAATCTAATTCCCACTAAAGAAATGGTTTCTCAACTTGAATAAGATGCAGGGGAAGGGCTACTAGCTTTTGCTTACCAGTAAATAGAGCACATTTCTTACATATCCTTACCCATTTGAATGCATCCTTGTAGAGGTTAGGCCTAATATCCATCTCTCATGGTCTTAAGAGTTGTGGTCCTAGGAGTGAAGTATCTACCAGCTGCTCCACCATTAAATTCCTCCAAAATCTTATCAATCTATTCTAGTTCTACACATCTCAATAGCACTCCATGATAATCCTTTATGTATTAAATATTATCAATTACTAAAAATGGAATGGCTTGTAATCAATAATACATCCTCTTTGCATTGTTCAAACCTTGAGGTCATAGGCCTATTAGGAGATAATACTTCATTTCTATTATTTAACTAGAGGTATTTGTTACCCCTTGGTTCTCTTATGCCTCACCATTCATTAGGACAACATTTTCATCTTTTGGTTCACCATCAATAGGTTTTCCAACTAGTTGTTCACATAAGCCTTTTCCTCGAATTAGCTTAGTAATCTTAATCTAAATATCATACTCCATGACCTTTGTAATCCAGATAGCCCTTTTCTGGTTTAGATCCTTGTTCAATAGAATATCTTTAATATTAGGATGTGCAACCATAAGATGAATATTATTATGTGAAACCAAATGTATGAACTTTTTTAGACTTCTAATGATAGCCAAAACATGCTTTTCTACAAAATTATACCTTTTTTCATACCCATCCAAACCTTGGTTGTAAAAGGCTATGGGATGCTCCAAATTATCATCATTCTTCTGAACCAACAATGTAGAAATAGAATCTGTGCTTCCAAAAGAATACAAAAAAAAAATCATTAGAAAAAATAGGATTAATGAGAGTAAGTGTTTTAGCAATAGCTTCCTTTACCTATTCAAAATAATTTGTAGCTTCTTTAGTCCATGTGAATGTTGCATTCTTATCAAACATTTGAGTCACACCCCTTAGCAATGTTGCAACATTAGGAATGAACCTTCTAACAAAGTCAATTCTACCTATGAAACTTTGCAGTGCTTTCTTGTTTTCTAGAAAGGATAAGGATAGGATAGCTTCTACTCTTTCATGATCAATGGTAGTTCCATGCTTAGAAATGATATACTCAAGCAATTTGCCTTCATAGATAAAAAATAAACACTTCTTAGGATTCAAAGATACTCCATGCTCCCAACATCTCTCAAAAATCTGCCTCAAGTGCGTAAGATGCTCATTAGTATCCTTATAAAAAATAGCAATATCATCTAAATAAACAAGTACAAATTTTTTTATCAACCCATGAAAGGCATCTCCATTGCCTTTTGGAAATTTGCACCAGCATTGGATAACCCAAAAGGAATTTTTTTGTATGCCATAGTTCCCCACTTAATGGTGAATATAGTCTTATTTTTTTCCTCATCCTTTACTATGATTTGATTATATCTAGAAAATCCATCTAGTTAAGAAAATCTATCATATCCTAAAACTACTTGCAAAGTTTGTTCCATTAAGGGGATTGGATGGTGATTCTTAAGAGAGGCCCTATTTAGGTCTCTAAAATCTACAAAAAAATTTATCTCACCATTTTTATTTCTAATTAGGACCAAATTAGATACCCAAGAAGTGTGTTTAATGGGAAAAATGATGTTACCCTCAATCATCTTACTTAGTTCAGCCTTCATGAGTGATTCCATCTTAGGATTGAGGGGTCTTCGCTTCTATTACACTAGTTTTACATCAAGAAAAAATTCTATAATATGTTGTGCTAATAGAGGATAAAACCCTTTCAAATCATGATACTCTCATGCAAAGACATCACTAAATTCTTGGCATAAGGAAACAAATTCTTTATGTTCATCTTCTGAGCATACCTTACCAAGCTTCAAATACTTATCTCTAAGTACCTCAACTGGTTGGTAGTGTTCTTCTTTTATCGTTGTGTTTTCTTTATCCTTCCTAAGTTGATCATCATCATTGAAAATAGACTCAAGGATGACCAAACCCTTCGGTAACTAGTTAGATTTCAGCTATAAAATTTTATCACCATACTATTGCTCTAAAAAAAAATTTATTTCCTCTAGAAAATTTAGCTTCTTCCATTAAGAAATTGAGAATTTGTTCATCACTTTCAAATACTTTCCAACTAACCTAATTGTCTAGAATTGAAGGCCTCATGACAACATTCATATATCGTTGTGTCTCCACATTCTTGACCTCCTTGGGGATGTCAAACTCAAATCCCATAGTAACCAACTTATTTGCATGCTTATACTAATTTCTAGACACAAAAATAAGATTAAAAGCATCAAAAGATTCTATCAAGCCCCATACTCTATGCTTATACATCTTAAGTGCATCATTTTTAGTGATATTTGTGTTTCATACTTGATTAACGATTAGCTCACTATCTCCAAAGCCTTGTAAACACTTTATACCTTTCATCCTAGCCTATTCTAGGTCATGAATAAGTTACTCATACTCTATTGTATTATTTTTACAACTAAAAGTAAAATGAGCAGAAGAGTAATACCTTTGTCCTTTAGGTGAAATCAAAATAGCAACTCCATCAAAACCTACCTTGCTCCTTGCTCCATCAAAGAACAATTTCCATAAATCCCCATGCTGGTTTTTAGACTCTTGTACCTCTCCTTTGACCAAATTGGAAATTAAATCTTGTTGTTCATGCATGATATTAACACCCATTACAGCAACTTCCATGTGTCTAAAGGGGTCATCTTCTTGATTTTTAGATGTCCATTCATCTAAAGCCATATGTAGTATATTTTTAGTAGGGGTAGTGGGATCTAGAAAAAAAATGTCTTTCTTATGAAGCATTACATTAGCATTGATTAGGTTAGTTGTGAAAGGCTCAAAATAGTCATTAGCAAATGCTTCATATTTCATATGGACTCTAGTACCATACCTAGTTTTAAATTATAAATGAGACCAATCTACATAAACATACCCACCAATATTAGAAGTAAAATCCCTACTCAGGCATATAGCAAAGAGGGATAATGCATTAATAACATAAACATCCTATGGAATAGAGAAATTAGGATAGTCATGCAAGGTAAGACTCAAATCTTTAACTATTCTAACTATATTAATAGATGAACCATCTAGCTGAATAACACCCTTTTCAAGAAGCTTGTAAGTCAAACCTAGCTTATTAGAAAAAAATTTAGGCATGATTGAGCTACTAGAACCTAAGTCTTTCATGAAATTATGGACAAAAACCTTAACAATGATTACTCTGACATAAAATGGTGGTGGTTTGACTTTAGGATCTTTTAGGTCAATTTGTAGCTAAGGTGTATTAGCAACTAAGACGTTAGATTGATCTAGATTAGGCTCAATATATGCTAAAACTTTAGATAAAGCATCAATCATAACCTCCTTTTGTCAAGGTAAAGCTAAAGCATCCAACGTAGAAATACTTACAGAGATCTTCTTTATTTGATCCACAATGTTGAATGAACCCAAACTCACTCTTGGTTGTCACTTACTAATAGTAGTGTCTACTTGAGTTGCCAATGATATTGTTGTTGTCTTTATAGGGTCTTTATCTAGCAAAGGTTGATCCTTAAACAAAATATGAACATCCTTAGCCTTTAGCACCATAGAAGGGACTCGTTGGCTTGTAGAAGTTAGTTGTTCTACTTCAATGGCACTCTTCTTGGATCTAGTATTTTTTGAGATAGGGGTGTAATTTAGATTATTCACAATTGGTGAGCTCATCCCAACAAATTCTTCATGTTTCCAATTTATAAAAGTTGTATCATGCATATTTTGTTCACTTGGAACAATGGATTGTTCTTTCTGCACTTGAGTATCTTAGGTTGCATAATGCTAAGGTACAACACTATTCTATACCATTAGAGCTTGCTCTTGCTACCCTCTTAGACAAGAATTTTGATCATGTTGCTGACCGCATGGATAGCACCATTGGTAATATTGAACCATATTATTGGTTATAGGCACTAACTCCTTAGAAATGTTGGGTATGTTGGGATTGTAAGGTTGACTAGCTCTAGCATTGTAGTTCCTTCCTTGACCATGTTGGCATACTGAGTAAGAGGCTCTATTAGGTGGGAAAGGGAGTTGTTGAAAGCTATTCTTTCTAAGGATAACCCTCTCATTACCTAGGTTTTTCAAATCTTTCTAAAAGTTTTGACTATGCTCCTTAATCTTCATCAACTCCTAAGATTGATTTGATGCATGAGGGGCTATAGTAGCAAAGTAAACTCTTTGGGGAGAGGGGGGGCAAGGGTGAATCATCGCATAAAACTTTCAACCTCAAAAATATTCACCACACATCCACCTCACAATATATACATATAAACTTAAATATAAAAATTAAGCATATACATCCATTGCATGAAAGTAAAATATTCAACACTTGTATGACACAGTCTATTTGGTTACCTAGAAACCCTCCAAGGAGAAAGTAAAACTAGGCTGGGGATGACACCCACAAATATTCACTATTGTAGTAATAAAGTGTATCCAATGAAGGTTACAATGTTTTGATCATGAAACATGATCTACGTTGTGAAAGATTTTTCCTGTTAAAGGGTTACAAGATTGTTAGATCTTACCGTGATAAAGGATTTCAACACACTGTTAGAAGTGTTCCTAGTAATAAAACTTTAACTTACAATGAAGTAAGCACCCTATTAAAGGATTTAAAATGGCCTATTAGGATTACTTGGTTAAGAGATTTAACTAATTCAACTGTTAGAATGTTTCTACAATGATCCTTCAGTTAGCACTCTATTGCTTGATGTTGGATCACCTCTACATTGATGTGTACTTGATCCTTTCTGATCAAATGTATCTCTATTGTCTTCTAATTCCTTTCCTCTATTCTCCTTTAATTATTTTTGCAATGGAACTCAAATCATAATACCTTAATCACCATGAATTTTTTATTTGCGCATGCAAATCCTCTTTAATTCCCCTTAAGACTTCTTAGAAATTGTAGGGTTTTTCCTCCTTAAGAAGACCTCGGTGACTTAGGGTTAGGTGTGAATCAATGATTGTGATTCACCAATCTAGCCACTTAATCCTTCTATTTTTCTAATTGGATGCATGTAACACATAAGGATTCACAATTAAGATTCATCCTTATCATCAAAATATCATAAAACAATCCCTAAGTTAGCCCAAAAATGGTTTACATAGAAGTTTGTTTCATTACAAACAACTATGTCAAAACTATGTAACTCAGCATCAACTAATCACTCGGTATCTAAATAGCTTAACACATACCATCTACTTGGAACTTGAGTGACTTGGCACTTACTAGTTACTTGGCTCATTCTAAATATATATCACTCAGCATACACTATCTGACAACTTATGCTCGACATGTATTACTTGTTTAGGATGAACTAAGTAAATGACCTAAGTATATTGTCACTCATATGTCAAAACCAATCTGAGATTAATAATATCCCCCTTTGATATGAGTGGAAAAATACATTGTCATGCATGAATGATCTTTTGCATTTCAAGCATAACTTAGATAATATCCACTTACAAAACTTCAAAACTTCAAAATTTTATAAAAACTTATGACTCGTCAATCATACCTCAAAATTCAATAACTCCCTCTGAGTTGAGTGTGATGCTCTATATCTAAATCAAAATCATTCCTCCTATTGAGTAGATTTGACTTTTTTCCTTTTCCATTGACAGCTCCCCAAAAAAATATTATCTCCCTTATTCTTCTCATTTCTCCCATACTTCTTATTGCTCCCCCATTTTGACACATATGTCAAAGTGTTATAAACTAAGATTGTGTTTATCCAAAAAAAATTGTGGACCTCAAGAATTATTTTCAAAGTAGTATCATGATTATCACAAGCTACCTCCAAGGACTTAATTTGGATGGCCGGCTTGGTAGGCCAGCTTGGTAGCAAGGTGAACTAAGCCTTCATAAGTAGAAATATGTGGACCTTTCTTCATGAGTGTTTCAACAAAGGCTAGTTCCTTGTACAATATCTCCATATGTGGATTCAAGATACACTAGATGTTGATTAGTTTAGCCTTAATGTTTGCTTCATCTATATGTAGCATTCCTAATTGACTCTAGGAGTTCAAGAGGTTCCTAAAATGTTTCTGAATCTAGGATGGAGATTTTGGTACAATATACCAGATGACTATATAAGAATCTCCAAATGCAGTATGTGTAGGCTGAGCAAAAAATTAGTTGGAGCTAAGAAAATTCAACTTCAATAACTGAGTGATACAGTGTAAGTTGAGTAAAGTTTAGTTGATGTCAAGCACCAGTAAAAGGCTATCTAAGAAGCATGATGAGTGCCCTACATCAAAAAAATTGATTAAAATATGTTACACATTGATAAAGTTAATCCTACTTTAGGAGTTTCCTAAAGTAATCAAAGAGTTGGAGTTATGAATTAGTCACAAGCTGAGTGACTGAGGGAGAAACTAAGAATGTTCATATCTACATATTCAGATGACAAGTCTTTTGTTTACTGTCAAAGAGGGAGATAGTTTATCGAAGGAAGATATTGTTGAGGGAGATGAGGGAGAAATCCTAATCCTCCTAACTACTAAAATCTAGAAAGAGAAACATAAAGGAAGATAGAAGATACAGATAGAAGACACATGGAATATCTACTCAGAGGAAGAAAGTGTACTTGCTAATTATATTTGCCTAGTAAGAGGGAGTTAATGTTTAAAGGATAAATAAGAAGTGATCAAGAGGGAGTCATAAGGATGAGTTGATTGATTTTCTATTGATCATAATAGAAATTTTTAACCTATTTAGAAGATGAAAGTTGTTTTTGATAAGATAAATAGGTTTTAAGGGATCTTGAAACCCATAAGTTTTACAAAAACAAGGCTGATAATAAGCAAGAGAAGCCCAGCCAAAACAGAGGTCCAACAGCTGTAAAAAAAGCCCAAAGGCCCACAAAAAGGCCAGAAAACAAACAAACTAAACCAAACAACAGAAAGCCTATCCAAAAGCCAAAAGCCAGGAAGACGAAAAGACAAAAGACAAGAAAACTAGTCTTCAATTATATTCTCCATTTCTTGCATAGTTTGAGCTGCCTCAACTATCTTTTGTTGCTCCTTTGCTATTTGATCCTGGACCTTCTCCATGCCTTGATCCATACTGGTGAGTGTACTGATTGTGGCCTTGTCATCATTCATCCTGGCCTTATCCCTGTTCTATCCTCCCTCCTCCACCAGCAAGCCCCTGTCCTTAAGTTTACCAGCAAGGGATTGGATGTTGTCATTCATCGAACTCAGGAGAGAAATCATCTGACTTGCCAAGTTGTGGTTGTAATTTTCCAGATTTCTTAATCTCCTTTCATTTAAGCTTTCTTTGTTATCCTGGTCCTCCTGGCTATCATTATCTGTCTTATTCTTAGTACTTTCCATCTAGGATACCCTTTCTCTAACTTCCTCTAGCTCATAGAAGAGCCATTTGATTGATCTGAAGTTGTCAATCATACTACTGCGGGCATTATTCAGAAGGTTCATTACAGTCTCCCTTGCATTGTCTAAAATGGCCAGGATAGTAGGGTCTAGGAGCACATTGAGCCTAGGTTGCTCCAGGTTGTCCACCAGGATCTGAGGGTTCATTACTTCCCTATAAATCCCCATAGTAGCAGTTCTCACATTGAAATTTTTCCAGGCATTTCTTCTATTATTGACCTGCACTTCCCCCTTGTTCTCACCAGTGATGACGTTCACTTTTTCCTCCAAAGGAGGTTGAGACTGGACAGGGGAGAGGGGAAGAGGAATAGCATCCGTCCTCTGATTTCTAGTCTCCTCAACTCTCACTACCTCCCTCTTCCATTTTTTCCTAGGTTTCTCCTCTTCCAACTCCTCCTCCGACACTTTGTTAGAATCTTTTGTATCCATTTCCTCCTCCTCCTCAGCATAACCCTCTTTAGCTTGAGCATGGCCATGATCCCTAGGGCTTTTCCTGCTGGGAGTTGTAGCTATGGACTGTTTCCTGTCTTGACCTTTTTTCTTCTTTCTTGAGGAAACATTCTCCTCCTCCGAGCTAATGCTCTCAATGTCATCAGAGTCTGTAGAAAAATTGGAGCTGCCTTTGTCAACATCCTCAACTTGAGGAGGGTTATTGCATATAGACTGAGCTTTGAAATGCTCATGGATGAGGAGCAATAATCCCTCATGTAAAGTAGGGTTAACAGTGGCTTTCTTCTTAAAACTAGAGATTTCCTTGTTCATAGAAGTGAGAAGGTAAAAGGGAATGGAAATGCTACTCTTATGGTGAAAATGATTTAAAATCACAAAATGGTGAGTTATGACCCGACTAGACCTAGGGTCCAGGGTAACATAATCCATGAGGGCATATAAAACATACCTCCAGAACTTCTTTATAGTCTTCGTCACAAAGAAAGACTCTTTCTTTACCAGCTTGTTCATCTCTGCAGAATTTTTCACGAACTCCTTGATAGCATTGGACAAAAGTTTCTTGTCCCTATAGAATTTGAAACCCTCCATAGGGATACCAGTGACCTCCACAACCACCTCCTCTGTGATTTGGAAAGAAACCTCGTTCACCTTGACCTTGCCATTGTTCCACGAGTTCACCATGCTGTTGGTGACCTCAAGGTCAAAACCATGGAGTTTCTCAAAAAAAATCGCAACCCCGCCCTTTTCTAGTTTGTTCCAGACTTTGCTCATATTCTTCCACTTCTCCACTTCACCCACCGGCTCCTTTCTACTCCATTCTCTAGTCATTACATCCATTTTTTCTTCAACTATTCTCATGAGCACCAATCTCTACAATTTTTTTCCAGCCATGATTTTGGCTTTGTTTCTATTATTGGGTTTGTGATCATTCACCTCTTTGATACAATAGCAAGTGAAAATGATAACGATCCACCATACGTGTCTTAATGGCAGAAGAAATCCCTTGAGATTACAAAAACCAAGAAACTTATTATGGCTTGTGCCTACATGCAATCTTTCTTTATTAAACATGATAACAGTTAGATTGACCTGTACTTTCATGGATTTTCTCCAGCTCGATTAGTGACTTAGCCTCCATCCGAAAATCTTTTCTGGAATGCCAGATCATCTCTTTGTCTGCTCCCACCCCTTTGTTAGCGAACCAGTCAACAACTGGGTTTGCCTCTCTAAACGCATGAGTGAAGCGGACCTTCTCAAATTTTATGAGGGTGGCACGTGTCTCATCAATTATATTTGCAATCGACCACGATGGGGGGGAGATTCTATTAATATTGTTAATTATGTTTTTGGAGTCCCCTTCAAGCCAAAGTTTGAAAATGCCAGCTTAGAAGGCCAGCTTTACCACACTGCACGCGGCTCTGGCTTCGGCCAAATGGTTGGTCTGGGTTCCAAGCGAGAGAGCAAAGGCTGCAATCCCCTCCCCAAAACTGTTTCTTATAATTCCACTGCTTCCAAAGGGGCTAGGGTTTCCCTTTGAGTCACCATCAAAGTTGGCTTTTGACCATCCTTCTAGGGGTAGAATCCATCTAGCATCCTGTCTTTTGGGATTCATGTATTTTTCTTTAACTGTGTTCCTGTCCCCTATATCAACTTCCCCCTCCTTCATCACTTGAAGGTTTTCTTTTATGTTTTTCAATATCTTCCTTCCCAGAATTATTGTTGGCTCCTCTCTATCCCTAAAAATTATGTTGTTCCTTTCCTTCCAGATGCTCCAGCAAAAGTGAGGCAAAATCCAAGCATAATTATCTTGTCGGCCTGCAATTTTACAAAGGCTTTTCCATTGACTAAAATAGTCAATAAGGTTATTCGGCCAGCACCAAAGAACCTCCATTTCTTGATTAAGAGAACTCCACACCTCCCTAGCAAAGTCACATTGAATGAAGATATGATTTCTCGACTCAAACTGGTTTTTACAGAGCGGGCATCTGTTGGGCATAACATGGCCTCTCTTCATGAGATTATCTTGCGTTAGGATTTTTTTCTGAAGGGACAACCAATAAAATATTTTGATCTTTGGAGTGAGGCCTGTGAGCCAAGCATCTGTGCAAGGGGGTTTCTCCTTTAACCCCCAGAGAGAGTTGTAGCCAGAAGCAACAGAATAACTTCCATTGGGATTATCCCTCCAAACCAGCTCATCCTTATTATTACTAGGGATCAATGAATTAAGCATAGTCATTATTGGTTTCAAATCCTTGGAAATGAGGGAAAGGTCTCTCCATTCCTGACCAACCCTATAATTGCTTACTTTAAACCCATATAGCTCTGTGCATTCTTGCACCCATCTCTCAAATATTGGGTTGTTAGAAAGTGAGCCTTGACATAACCACCTGTCAGACCAAAACTAAATATCCTCCCCATTGCCTAGTTTCCAAGAGACCCTCACCTTAGCCAGGTCCCTGGCCTTCAGGATACCATTCCAAATAATCGATCCTTTAGGGATATCCTCATTAAATAAAATAAAATGAAGAGAGGGTCTTCTGAGGTATTTATTTTCTAGAATGTCTCTCCATTCACCAGTGTTATTGAAGATATGCTAGATTTGTTTAGCAAGAAGCACCTTATTGAGAAGGGTAAGCTTTTTGATGCCTAGACCACCATACCTCTTGGGGAGGTAGACCTTCTCCCAGGCAACAAGAGGGTACCTTTTCTTTCCTTCAAGTCTGGTCCATAGAAAGTCTCTTTGGATTTTCTCCATTTTCTCTACAAATTTCATAGGAATTCCAAAAAGGCTCAAAGCATAAATGAGAAGGTTCTGAAGAGTGGATTTGACCAATAAACATTTCCTAGCCTAGCTGAGAGAGGCACCTTTCCATCCAACCATCTTCTTGTTGAATCTATCCAGAATACCATTCCAAAAAGAGTCAGGGGGAGAGGAGCCCAAGGGGAGCCCTAGATTGGATGAAGGGGGAGAGCCCACCCCATAGACAAGGATTTTGGCAATTTTCCTTTGTCTGACTTCAGGGGTGTTAATAAAGAAGGTCGAGCTTTTTTCTAGTTAATTAGTTGTCCAGTCCCTTTGGAGTAAGTATCAAGAACCTCTTTCAAAGTCTTAGCTTCTTTCATAGAAGCTTCCCCCCCCCCCATTATAGTGTTGTCCACAAATTGTTGATGAGTGAAGGGGACATTTCTCGAAGAAGGCTTAATCCCTTTAAGACTTCCTTCAGACTTTCTACATTCAATAAGCCTCCCAATGCATTCAGCTAAAATAATGAAGAGGATAAGAGAGAGGGGGTCTCCCTGCCTGAGACCTCTAGAAGGTTTAAAGAAATCAGAGGGGGCTCCATTAATCAAAACAACAAGAGAGGAGGTAGACACCAATTGAGAAATGAGTTTACACACTTTATAGTCAAAACCAAAGGCTTGAAGGACCTTCCCAAGAAAGGACCAGTCCACCCGATCATAGGCTTTTGAAAGATCCAGTTTGAGCAACATACCTTCCTGCTTGGAAGCTTCTAAAGAATGAATAACCTCATGAACCATCAGCACCAAGTCCAAGATTTATCTCCCAGGAAAAAAGCCAGATTATTGCTACGATATGATCAAATGCAAGATTTTAAGCATTCTGGAAGTGAGAACTTTAGAGATGATCTTGTAGAAAGAGTTGTACAGATTGATAGGCTTGAACTTGTCGAAAGAGTTAGCCCCTGGGGATTTAGGGATGAGAACCAAGAAGGTAGAATTAATCTCCTTAAGAATGCTTCTAGCTTCGAAGAACTCCTAAACTGCCTTAACCACATCCCCCATCACCACCGGCCAGTACATTTGGAAGAAAAAGGTGGGAAACTCGTCCGAGCCAGGTGATTTGTCACCAGGTAGGGAGAAAAGGGCCTCTCTAACTTCCAAATAATTAGGAATAGCATAGAGAAGTTTATTATGGTGGGGTTAAATAATCTGAGGAATACAAGAGATGATATCCTCTTGGTCCACCTTGGAAAGCAGGGGGTCCTCAGAGAGAAGAGAAGAGAAGAAAGAGACCGCTTCAGCTGAGATATATGGATCTTCAAACAACAACACCTGCCCCTTCTTGATTCCAGAGATCCTGTTGTTAGCCCTATGATTTATGGTGGATAGATGAAAGAACTTCATGTTCCGATCTCCATCCTTAAGCCATGTGATTCAAGATTTTTGCCTCCAGAACTTTTCTTCCCTGTTGATGATGTTATGAAGATCAGACAGGATCTACAGATCAAAAGTATAAGTTGACATATATTATACTTAAGATATATTTTAATATATGCGACAAATCTTTTGAGATAGGTTTCAGACCTCCCTAGGATAAGGTAAAGATTCTAGGAAATTTAAGGGTTTCAAAAATCTAGACTTAGCCAAATTTCAGGGCTTCAAGATTTTACACTTAGCCAAATTTCAGGGCTTCAAAATTTCAAACTTAGCCAGATTTTAGGATTCATCTCCAGTTTTGTTTGAGTAGCTAGTGTGTCTTTACTATGAATTGTTAACTCTACAGACTAATGTTTTCTTATTTTGTAGGTAAAAATGACATCCTCAACTTATCGAGGTCATAACTTTTGACTCGAGCCTCAGAATTCAAAACCGCTTACACCATTGGAAAGAAGAACTAAAAATCCAATTTTAGTCCCTAAAATAAGGAGCCTTTGGCTAGCCAATTTTAGGGACCAACGAAGGTTTTGACTTAAAATTTTGAGCAAAAGAACTCCAAAAAGGTCATTTAAAAATGCCTAGAAAATTTGTGAAAAAATATGAAAAAGTTGCAAACATTTGATCATCTTGGATAATTTGGATCACTTGGTTTCTTGCTGGGAAGGATTAGACAGGTGGAGAGAAGACAAAGGTCAAAGATACAGAGGTTGGACACATAAAGAAAATCAGGTTCCTCATCTTGTACAGCTATTGGGGACAAGATTCAATGTAGGTGCTTTGAGATTTTTGATTGAAGAAGCGGAGGGAGTGCAAGTTTATGAAAGTAATTGGATATAAAGAAGGTTTAAATCATCAGAAAGGGGCATGGAGCATATACAAAAAGTGATCTAAAACCTCATTTGAGAAAAACCCAAAAATCATTTTCAAATTTGAGAACTTTGATTTTTTGGCGAATTGAGCTCTACAGCTCTACAGGTACGCAGGTCTGCAGCTCCGTAGCTACGTAGGTTCGCAGCTCTACATTTTCATGCAGGTCTGTAATTCAGAGGTGCACCGATAGTTGACTGCTAGTTCCAAAAATAGCACTTTCCATGCATTGAGAGCACATTTTGATGGCAAGTTAACTCCAACACACATCAAGTGAAGGGCCAGCTTCTATTTTTGGTGTCCCCATGTACTTCTACTTTGACTGATGGCTTCCTCCTACTTTCTCTCTCATGATTTCATTATTTTTTGATATGTAAAGGGCTCATGCATCCAATTAATGAATAAAATATGGATGGAGTCCCTCTAAGCACCAGTTAGATTGATAGCTTGTATATATTTAGTTTGTTTTTATTGTTAAAAAGCATTTTATTGCATTAAGATATCACTCACTCTCAACACAAATTGTGGAGATGATTTCTTATAAATACCCCATTGTAAAATGTAACAAGGGCCGTCGTTATTATGCAATAAAGTTATGCTTTTCGTGCTAGCATTTGGAGTGTAGTTATTCTTGCCTGAATGTGTCATTGTTTTGTGAATTTTATTCATGAGATTGTGATTGAGCCAAAGGTTTATTGCGTTGTTTCTGGTTGTGCGATCTTTAGTTCTGGTGTTTGCTATAGATATATGAATTCCATTGATGTAATGAGCTTGAGAAGAGATCACCCAATTGTGTCTACATAGCTTTTTGTCTTGCATGAGCGCACTTTTCATGGCCTTGTGATTTGATGAAGAGTGAAACATCATTCGATTTGTTAAAGATTCTCACCAATGATTGCATCAATGGATTCTAGGAAGCGTTGCTCCTATTTTCATTGGTTTCCTATCGATTTCTTCAAAGGTTTAACTCGTAGCATGTTGTGTTCTATAGCTTATGTCTGTTTAGGAATTTCAATTTCAAGTTATTTGATTTCATGTTTTTTTTTTCAGTTTCATTATTTTCTTTGCTAACCCCCTATTAGAATAGGACCTCATAGTAGCTGCATTGTTAGAGTTGCATTCATTGAAAAATAGAAAATACAAAAATATTGTTCTTTTGGTGTGATATTTTAAGACAGCAAATGGATTTTACTTCGATTCTAAGATAAAAGGGTTTTAGAACCAGCAAAGGCCTCTTTGTGAACATTCACATTTATCTTCTATTGAGCAAATTTTGGTACGTCGCAAGACAAACACTGAACCTCAGAGTGAATCCTTACAAAGATTTTCCTTTCAAGAGAGGAATTACACTATGGATTCCTATCATTAACCTCATGCAAAATGAATACCCAAGCGCTTGCTTGTGGCACTAGCGTCACAGGCGCTCAGCGCTCGGCACATGTGACGCACGGCGTGAGCATCACAGGCACACGGCGCGCATCGTGCAAGTGTTGTGGGCACATGACGTGTGGGTTACACAAGCGTGCAGTGCCCTTTTTTTCTCTCTCTGTAAATTTTTTTTTTTTTGTGTTTTTCAATTTTTTTTTTTTTTGGTGATTTTTTTGAATATTTGACTATAAAATTATAAGGTCTAATAAAACTCTTCTTCTCCCGACTCCCAAACTATGAGTTTGGGAGTCAAAAAAAACTAGGGGGTCCCCATTCCTAGTGAGGAATGGGGTGTGTGTTGTGGACACCACAATAGTCTGCCAAGCTTAACCATTTGCATAGTAGGTGCCAAGCAAAGTTAGTGTAAGCCGAGTAGAAAATTAGCTAGAGCCAAGCAAAGTCAATTTTAGTCCAAGTCAAGTGATACAATGTAAGCAGAGTAAAATTTAGTTGATGTCAAACATGAGTAAACTTTAGTTTGTGATGAGTGTTTTGATAGAGGATGTCAATCAATGTAGTATGTGCCTAGCATCACAAGCCAGTTAATGTCGAGTGTCAACATTATTAGAAAGATCAAGAATTTGATGAATCTAAGCCAACAAGTTTGATTTCTTGGATTATGTGAACCATGTGGAAGATAAGCTTGATGAGTTGGTGGCATAGAATTCAAGATAAACCACTTTGAGGAAAATTCAAAGAGGATTGAAGGAGAAGTTTTTAGAAGGGGATGAAATGAAAAGAAGGTTAGATTCATTGAATCTACCTAATCTAAACTAACCCTAAAATGGATGAAGGAGGATGAATGGAAAAAGATCTTAATTTTCTATTTATAGAGATGGTTGGTTACAAAAAAAGGTTGTCAAGTGCAAGAACCTAAGGAAGACAAGTAGTCTACGATATTGCTTCATTTAGTGACCTAAGAGAAGTGTCTACATTGGCAAGCAAAGCAAGAAGGATTAAGGGTATGGATGCTTGAAGGGTGAACAAGCTATTAGAGATGAAGTGTGTGATAGCCAAGCATAATGGAGGACTAAAATAGAGATTTTTAATTTGCAAGTGTGTTGTAAGTTGTTATTAGATTAGGCCTTACTGTTACTTTTTAATCATTGTATCAGTCTAGGGTAAATCATTTGGATTAAGTTTGACCTAATAGTCATTTTTAAATCCTTTAACTGGGTGACATTCCAAGTGAATAATCTAAAGTCCTCTAACAAGGCTCACTCCTAATTGGGTGATTGAAATCCTTTAACTAGGTCACATTTAATAGTCTGCATTGTAACCTATAATAGGGTTGGCCTTTCACAAGGCATCACTTCAGAAGAGTGAGAATGAGTAGCATGTTATTGGTGGTTTTTTCCAAATTGGATTTTCATGTTAAATCATCATGTCAAATGTGTTATTGAATCTGTTATGTTTCATGTTTACATTTATGCAAAGTTGATTTGGCAATTTTTGGAAATACAATAGGAAACGTAAACTTCTGAGGGTGGGGGTGTTGAATTATTAGTTTAAACTTGGACACATAAAAATTTTACCACACATCTATCTCATACATTCAATGAGTAAACTAAAATAACATGTAAAGCATATATTTCTAAATCATGTAAACATGTAAGCATTCACACAAATAACACTAAATATGATTGCCCAAAAACCCTCCTAGTTATAACAGTTGTCATTGTTCCTTACCTTTGTTTGCTTTTTTGATGACCACATGAGTTTTAATTTTCATTCAAAAGCTCATTGTCCATACTTCTGATAGTTGTAGCAATATCCTTCAAATCTTTGTGTATGCATGGTCCTGGTTCTACATTCATGTGCTTAATGACCTTGCTTGTTGCACTTATGGTAGTGAACCATATTCTTGGACTTGATATTTTGATTTTTAGTCTTACTCCTAAACACATTAGCAATATGTCCTTTCTTACCAAAATTATGATAAGTAGGTTTAGAGTTCTTACCCTTTTTTTTCCTTTCTTCTGCATTTTTGGATGATTCTCCTTCTTCAGTGCTTGTGTAACCTAGTCCTGATGTATCATTATTGGATCTAGGGGATCTCAATAATAGCTCAAAGTATTTGATGACTTCATTTGGTTTGTTGAAACTTTCAACAAATTCCTTTTCCCTCTTTAGATTACTCTACAACTATTCATTCTATAACTTCAATGTAGTTATCTCAATGTCCTTGACATTTAATTCATAATTGGCATTCATCATTTGACTTAGAGTATCTAATTGCATGTTGAAAATATTAGTTAGTTCTGATGATTTTTCTTCTAGTTTGTTAGCCAAAACCTTTTTAATTCTTCAATCATGGCTTTGTCTTCCATGTCTCTCTTCTTTTGTTCAACCACTTCACATAGCAATATAGCTTATGATTCTTGTTCTAATTTGAGATTTTTTATTTCCTTAGCTTGGGCTCTATTCTTTACCATTAGATCTATAATTTCTACATCAAATTCATTTGAGTCTCCATCTACAAATAGCTTAGTAGTATCTATCTCTTTATATTGTGTATCATTCTCAGTAATGGAAATTTCTTTCCTTCTCTTCAAAGAATTCTTTAGGTCTTCTCTTGCTTACTTTAGTTGATATAGTATGAGATGTATTTCAACCTCCTAGTTCTCAATAGTCTTTTCCAATTTGTAGATTTCCATTTCAAGATCTTTTCTCAAAGTTGTAAAGCTTCTCTTTCAGAGAACAAGGCTCTGATACCAATTGTTGGAAGTACAATAGGAAAGGTAACCTTCTGGGGTGGAGTGAATTAGTAGTTTAAACTTGGACCCATAAAACATTCACCACGCATCTATCTCATACATTCAATGAGTAAACTAAAATAACATGTAAAGAATATACTTCTAAATCATGTGAATATGTAAGCATTCACACAAATAACACCAGATATGATTACCCAAAAATCTTTCAAGTGAGAAGGTAAAACTAGGGTGGGGATGACACCCACAAATCTTCACTATTGTAGTAATAAAGTGTATCTAATAAAGGTTACAATGTTTTGATCGTAAGTCATGATCTACCCTATAAAATTTTTTCCCTATTAAAGGCTTACAAATATTGTTAGGTCTCACCTTGTTAGAGGATTTTAACACCCTGTTAGAAATGTGTCTTGTTAAAGGAATTTAACTCACAATTAAATAAGCACCCTATTAAAGGATTTCATATAGCCTATTAGGACTACTTTGTTAAAATATTTTGACTGAAATCACCTATTAGAATGTCTTAGCATTGATCCTATGGTTAGCACTTGATTGCCTGATAACAGATCACCTTTAAACACTTCTCTTCTTGATCCTTCTCGATCAGATCTCTCTATATTGTATACTCTTCTCTATCCTTTGTTCTACTCTGACTGATTCTATAATATACCTTCACATCATAACTTCTAAGCCACCATGAATGCTCTATTTGCACATGCAAACTTCTCTCTTCGCTCCTTCAATTCCCTACACACTCATGGAGATTTTAGGGTTTCATCATCCTTAAGAAGAATTAGTGGCTTAGGGTTAGGTATGAATCTATGGCTAAGATTCATCCATTTTGCCACATAGTCCTTCCCATTTTTTGATTGATTTCATGTAATTGCATAGGGAATTCAACTTGAGATTTGTCCTTTCCTCCAAAATATCAAAATTCAATCTTAAGTCGGCTCAAAAATGGTTTACATAGTTGTTTGTGCCATTACAAAAAAATATGTCAAAATTGTGTCGCCTAGCATCTGAAGTCTTTGATGCTTGGCATGCACTAATCTTTCTATTGTGACTTAGCACCTACATTGCTCAGCATCCATTGTTTACTCAACTCCTATGTTACTTGGCATTTATAGTCTACTCAGCACTTAAGTGACTTAGCACATGAGTGGCTCGGCACTCACTATGACTCAGCTTGGTCTATGATTTTCTCAGCATATGTTACTTATTCGGAATGAACTAAGTAAATTAAGTGTGTTGACACTCACTTATCAAAACCAATCTGAGATCAACATTAGTAACATACTAAGTTTAAGTGAATGTATGATCTAATGGATGTATGCATTATGAAAATGTCTTATGGATATAGGTTCACTAAGTTGTGAAAAGTTTTAATTATACATCTAGACCTTGGATAACTTATTCACCCCCCCCCCCTCTCAATTATTCTAAAGAATTCCAATAATTAAGCATATACATCCATAGCATGAAAGTAAAATATTCAACACATGTATGACACAAGATATTTGGTTACCCAGAAACCCTCCAAAGAAAAGTTAAAATTGAAGTGAGGATGAAACCCACAAATCTTCACTATTATAGTAATAAAGTGTATCCAATGAAGGTTACACTATTTTTATCATGAAACACGATCTACCCTATTAAAGGTTTACAAGATTGTTAGATCTTACCCTATTAAATTATTTCAACACCCTATTAGAAGTGTGCCTAGTAAGAGGACTTTAACTTACAATGAAGTAAGCACCCTATTGAAGGATTTACAACATCCAGTTAGGACTACTTAGTTAAGAGATTTAACTAATTCAACTGTTAGAATGTTTTAGCAATGATCCTTCAGTTAGCACTTTATTTCTTGATGTCAAATCACCTCTATACTAATGTGTACTTGATCCTTTCTAATCATATGTAACTCTATTATCTTATGATTCCTTTCCTTTGTTCTCCTTTAACTGATTCTATAATGCAACTCAAATCATAACACCTTAATCACCATGAATGCTCTACTTGCACATACAAACTCTCTTCAATTCTCCTTAAGCTTTCTTAGAAAGTTTAGGGTTTGTCCTCCTTAACAAGACCTAGGTGACTTAGGCTTAGTTATGAATCAATGATTGTGATTCACCCATATAACCATTTAAACCTTCCCTTTTCTAATTGGATGCATGTAATGCATAGGGATTCACAATTAAGATTCATCCTTATCAGAAAAATATTGTAAAAAAATCCTTAAGTCAGCTCAAAAATGGTTTACATAGAAGTTTGTGCCATTACTAACAACTATGTCAAAACTATGTAACTCGACACTTGAATTCCCTAATGCTTGGCATCAACTATAACTCCAATGTTGTAACTTGGCCTCTGAATGACTTGGAATCCATTGATCACTCAGCATCTAAATAGCTCATCACATACCATCTACTTGGCACTTGAGTGACTCAGCATTTACTAGTTTCTTGGACCATACTAATATTTGACGCTCGACATACACTATCTAACAACTTATACTCGGCATATATTAATTGGTTGGTGTGAACTAAGTAAATGACTTAAGTATATTGTCACTCATATGTAAAAATCAATTTGAGATTAACAATCTCCCCCTTTGACATGAGTGGAAAAATATGTGGTCATGCATGATTAACCTTTAGCCTTTAAAGCATAATTCAAATAATATCCACTTACATACAAAACTTCAAAATTTTGCAAAAACTTATGACTCATCAATCATATCTCAAAATTGAGTAACTCCCCTTGAGTTGATTGTGTTGTTTTGTATCTGAATCAAAATCATTCCTCCTATAAGTAGATTTGACTCTATTAATTTCCATTGATTGTTCCTCAAAAATGATATCCCCCTCATACATATTCTTATTTGTCCCATACTCCTTATTTCTTCCCATTTTGACATTTATGTCAAAGGGTTATATACTTAGAGTGTATTTGTCCAAAAAAAAAATTGTGGACCTCAAGCATTATTTTCAAAGAAGCATCCCAATTCTTACAAGATGCCTCCAATGACTTGATTTGGATGGCTAGCTTGGCAGCAAGGTGAACTAAGCCTTCATGAGTAGAAAGATGTGGATCTTTCTTCATGAGTGTTTCAAAAAAGGCTAGTTCCTTGTGCAATATATCCATATGTGGAGTCAAGATAGACTAGATGCTTATCAATTTAGCCTTATTGTTTGCTTCATCTATATATAGCACTGCTAACTAACTTTGGGAGTTTAGGAGGTTCCTAAAATATTTCTCACTCTGGGCTAGAGATTTTGGAAATGTTATACTAAATTATTGTATATGACTCTCCAAAATCAATATGTGGCACCTTATTTCTTGTGTAAAGAGTGTTAGATTGCACAATTTGGTGGATAAAGAGAAAATGTTCTCTAGTATTTTCTTGAAATTGTCAATTTTGGTTGCTAGCTCAACCTATGATAGTGCAATAGCACTTGATATCTTTTCATCAACCTTGTGTTGAAACTTTCTTTCAGAACATTCAAGTAAGTTTACATTTTAATCTAGTATGCATCATTTACTTGTTCCACTATGCTAGTTAACTACTCTATGATAGTCTTTGTTGCTTCTAGTGCTGGCAGGCTAAATGCATCAAGAAAAATATCCTTGATATCTTTCAAATCTTACTTCTTCCTATGCTCATGTCTAAGTAGTTCTTGGTTATTCTTCTTTGTAAGAGCATCCTCTAGTATGCTCATCTATTCAATAGTGATGGTTTCAAAATCAAACTTGGGCAATTCAATCACTTCATCCAAGCACACAACAATAAATGATGTAACTTCCTCTACCTTAGATGTGCTTGGATTCAGCCTTGATGATCATAGGAGTATAGCTTCTATACTTGGCCTATGAAGAGCTTGAATTGGAGGAGTAGTAGATTGCAAGTTGCTCCTTAGGCTTTGTAGTCATACCTAGTTCTTTAATCTTATCCTTTGCTTGCTTTTTATTCATAGATGCACGTTGATCTTGTATTATAGGTGCAAAAGTATCTACCTAACCTATTGCAACTTTTTTTCCTTCATTCTTTTATGTTTAATCTTTATGTTCTCCAATTGTCTCATTCTTGTCATTTTCATCTTCCTTTAAATTGACTATGACTAGAATACCTAGTACCAATGTACTGATAGTGGATGCTACTATCTCCTTCCTTTGATATATCACAATAGGTAATGTAGGTTACACAAATGTGAATTGAGGAGGGGTTGTAGATGTCACTTGTTTCTATACTTCCTCCCTTATAGATGCCTAGTTTGCCTTCTCAATTTCATAAACACTCACCAATATAGGATTTTCATAAAGTTTATCCTAGGTAGTGGATTCTACCAGTATCTTCTTTACGTCTTCCTCTATAAGGGGATTGATGTTCTAAGTGATAGTATTAGAAACATCCTTTATCTTTATAGTATCACTTTATGTATTCAGCTCATGTGGAGGATTGGTACTCAGCACTAGTGTATCTAGTACACTCTATTTTGTTTGTTGCTCATCCTTAATTGGTGCTTTTGTTTCTTCATGTGTCTCAATGCCTTCCTCTTGTGCAGCTATCTCAGTGTCAATTATAGTAACCTTAGTTACTTGTTGGTGTTCATCTTTGTCCTCACCTACCTCAATAGGTTCCTAGTCAATTGCCTTGGGTGTTGTCAAACCATATAGTAATTTCCAAATTTGAGTGGCCTTTTGTAAAACATCCTCAATATCATTCTACAATATGTGGAATGCCCTATATTTTGGTGAAAATTTCTCTGCATCCTTCTTTAGTGCCTTAGACACTGTCACCCTATCCAATTCTAGCATCACTTGTGCAAGTCTAGTCTCTATGATTTGTCTTTCTATATTGAGACTATATTTCCACTTATGCTCAACTCTATCAAATAATTCCTTTGGTAGAGAATTGGCGATCTCAATTGGAGTTTTTTTGAATTGTTCCATCATGGCATATATTGACTCCTCTACTTGGTTCATCTCAACTTTTCCAAGTTTTTCAAACTCAATTTGTGTAAGACTAGATAAATCAACATTATTCCTTATATTCTCACATATATTTTCTAAATCTGAAGAAGGATGGTGACTTACCACATGGAATTGGCTATTGTCATTAGAATCAGTCTTCTCTTCATCAGATCTAGTTAGAGCTATATATGTACTTTCTCCTTAATCTCTTCTTAGACTCATCTTCCTTGGTAGCTGATATAGCCTTCTTCTATTTTGGTTTATCTACTTCTTGATCCTTTTTGGTTGTATCCCTTGTAATCTCTCTAGTAGAGGGAACTGTAGGCTTAGCTTTTGCAACCTTCCTTGGTTTGCTAGCTATTAGGGCTCTAGTTTTCCTCTTCTTTGTCATAGGTTTTTCACTGGCTTCTTCTCCCTCGACACCTTATTCAATTTCTACTTCTTCTACTTGATCTTCTCCTTGACATTGAGTAAAGGCTAGTGGTGCTTGAGCAGGTATATCTTCTTCTTCTCTATCTTCATCATCATCTTATTCATCATCATCTACTTCTTTGCCAAATTTTCCTTTAAGTTTCTTCACAATCTTGTTCTTTTTCCTTATGACTATGGTAGTCTTCAAATCCATCATTATCTTAGATTTTGCCACATCATAATTCCCAAAGGCAGTAGCCTTAGCATCTACATCTTCTACAAGTAATGTTGTGATTGCTGCAAAGACCTCATCCACACTGATTTCAAAGCCCAATGGCCTTAGCCACCTTACCCTTGGAACTCCAGCTTAAACATATGTAAAATTAGTGTCAACTAGAAAGAAAACATCATTGAAATGTTTGTAAACTAGTGAAATTGGTAATCTCGGTCTTTCCTTCTTTTATTGCTTAAAATCGTCAAAGTACCTAGTCATAACTGACTTGATATTATTTCCAAGTTACTCAATAAATTCACCTATCTACACTGCAATAGATCTATTTGTTTTCCATGTAACTTTACCAAAATTAAGCAATGTGTAATGTACATAAAAGACTATACATACAAGAATTGAACCAAATTTACATTGTACACTTTTTTGTCTTCCTTATTTCTCCCAAATTTTTTGACAACTATTACATCTACAACTTATGCAAGGTCATAGGTGTTATGAATAAGGTGTATCAACCTTGGATAATTCCTATTCTTAATATTTATTTTGTAAATATATTTTTGCAAATAATGTAATTAAGTGTGAGTGTACATGTCTAGTTGGCACGTTCATGTGTCACTCCACTTGTATGTGTCAGCATCTTGAATTGTGTGTAAGGAAATCATGGTTGAAATGGCTATAACAGATTCCTATGATGTGTAAGAGCTATCTCTAGAAGACTTGATGAGGGATGAAGACATAAAGACATGTAGCAATTGATCTTTGGGTACTATACACTTGAGTCTCCATCTAGCACATTGTTGGTTGTTATTGGATTTGTCTTTCGTGTCCTAAAAGAACTTGCATTACAAGTGTGTTGTAATCTTTGTGTTGAAGATAATACATTGTATAGGTTTTGGAGGGGTGGGGTTGTTTTACCAAAAGGTTTTTCCCATTGGCATATCTTTGTGTTTATGTGTTTTCTTTCTCTATCTATTTTTTGTATTTACGGTTGATTGCAATATTATTGTTTATATAATATCAAATCTTAAATTGTAAGGATTTAATAGGAATTTGCATGATAATTTCCTTAAGGGATTAGTGTAGGAAGTTTTTTCTACACTTGTGTTTCCTTAAAAGTGGTATTAGAGCTTGATCAACTTTTTATCCTAGTTGTTGGCTATGGTTTTTTTAGCTAATCTCAAGTTGAGTGGGAGTTCTGTGTAGAGAATTCCGAATCTTATTTACAAATTTAAATGGCTAGTTCATCATATGGAAAAATGAAATGTCCCTTTTCTGATTTTATATGATATTTCAAGCCTCCAATTAGATTTCCAAAATCAAACAACCAATATTACAAAGATCCACCAATTTCTCAATAAACCCCAAATCGGGTATGTCCGAAATAGTGCCAAAAACTTCACAACTTCACATATTATTAATAAATCTGAAAATGAACATTCTTAAAGAAATTTCAGTAGCATAACAGCCAAAAAAATGACATTTCCAGATCTGTATAGCATTTACACAACAGCTCACAAATGTAGGACAAAAACTATGCTCATCGAGCTCACGAAATTAACACAAAACAGCCCGAAAACACCATAAAGACACTAATAATCTATCATAGAAGTATAATCACAAAAAAATACATATATTTAGCTTTATTTTAACATCTAAATGTCTGATATACAGCAGCAACCCAAACTAATATGAAATACTCAACCGAAAACACCAAACTCTTACAAAAAAACACACCCGAAAACTCACAAATCTGCACTGTTCAGCACAAAGGCAAACTCTGCATGAGCATGCACATGGAATGGCTTCAAACTCCCATCCTTAGCCTTCCTAGAAACCTGAAAACTCCCATTCTTGGGTCTCCTTCTCCATAGGTTTGGCAGCCTCTGAAGAACAACAAAGCAATGCGCAAAAATCAAGTTCTGGAATGAGCCCAAAATGCCTCCAAACCCCTTAAAAGAGGGCATAACCCTAAATCACATCCAAGAGGGGTTAATAAAACATATTTTAATAATAATTTTCATTTATTAGTCCATTAGCTTCCAAAGATTATCCCCTTTTTTTGAAACTTCACCTTTTTGGGCCTGCTTGCCTTAGCAAAGATTATTATTTTTAATTATTTGAAAAGGGGACATGACAAGTCCTCCCCTTCCAAATATTGCTTGTCCTCAAGCAATGGCTGAACAATAAACCAATCAATCCACCTGGATCCCAAATATAGTCATGAACTATACTATTGTCAATTAACATAGGCTCCTACAATATCCTCTACAATATAACCAAGAGGAATCCATAATCTAACTGACAATTACAGCTCAACCAAACTCCAAAATCACAACTTCCACAATTAGAAACCCACGAGACACAAACTCTTAGAACATCAAAACCCAAGTAAAGTGGACAAATCAAATTGCCAACACAGTAAATACCATCAACGCATCCCACTAGCCTATACGGAATGTACAATCCAACTCTGCAACAATGGTGAATGCTCCTGAATGAAACTATACCAAGTATGGAGAATCCACACACTATACAACTCCTACAGTCAATACAACTCTGCACATCACCGGCCACTATCTCATAACCATAACTCCCATGCACCTCTGATGGTGAAAAGCTATCACAAGATAAATAGCAAGAAATGGAACCCAAACCAAGTTTGTTTGCCATCAACTCCTCAGCACAAGGATCAAATGCTAACTGATGTATATACCCTGCAATATAATGTTGATAAAAAAAACCAACCTTAGTCAACAGCTCACCATGAACAAGTGATACAACCCACTGTGACTGATAACCAGCTAAGTCAGGAGATGTCATAGCCAAAGGAGTAGAATCAATAACAACACCCGCTAAAGCATCACTCCAAAACTCCTGCTCTAAGTCATGTATTATCAAGCTGTCAACTGCAGGACCTATCGCCATGTCGTGCCCATCACAACTCTCATCCCGAGGCATCAAACTATCCCATAACTGATGATAAGCACTAGGAACCAAAGTACATCTCTGTATCATCATCTCATCAACATGGTCATCAAAGGTGAATTGATGAGCATACTTTACAATGTAATGTTGATAGAATGTGCCAATCTCAGTCAGTGGCTCAAACTGCAATCCAGATGTAACTAACTGCAATTGATCACTAACCAAGTTGGAACTGACTACTACCTCTGAAGACATCACCAAGGGAGTAGTATTACTAGCAAGAACCATGCCAACTATCAGCTCACCAACATCACACATGGTCTTTGATACATCATCTCTAGTCTTCATGCCATTAGTACTAGATATCACCACCATGTCAGGCATACCACAATAATCTGTTGCAGCACCCAACTCAACTGAACCTAACTCTAGTGGGGACAAACCCGATATGCCAATGTTAGTATCAAGGATGGATGCATCCCCATCTCCACTATTTTTGACAATCTCGACCATGGACATCCTCGGATCACCAGACATCATAGCTTGTGACTGTATAGAATCTGGTAAAGACTGTAGTTGTTCTAACTCCATGGTCACCTTAGCCAAATTAAACTATGACTCCTTTAAAGTCAACTGTGTACTCTCAAGAATCTCAGAAGTCACCTCAAGTTGCTGAGTAAGCTCACTCACCTCATCTTCCTTGGCCAACAATGCATCGTATGTTGTACTGCCCCACTCCATAAGATAATCTCTATCGGCTACCAACTACATATAATCTTGTCTCAAAATTTGGATAGCCTCCCATAAAGAGTGGAACTCTGTCAAGGAAAGATAACTGCCTCCCTTCTCATCACTAGTAGGAGAACCCCATCCATAAACTGCTAACAACTGACAAGTAGCATCAAAATGCTGGCAAGCGATAGCAATGTCTTGCTCACTAACTCTCAACTAATTAGACACGTGATGGCACTGGCTAGACTATCTCCTACAAACCTCCTCTTATGCACTATCTAAAGGAGTATTCTCAAAGTTATTAGCCTCTAGAGTATTACCATCCATATCCTGTGAATCAACTCCAAAGCTCATATCAACATATGGAGTATCAAAAACTGTAGCATTGATGTCTAACTCCTCTGTACCAAAAGAAACTGCCAAGGAAATTAAGTCTTCAAAACTACCCACTGCATCCTCCTAGATGTCATCAATGCCAATATGATCCTGGGACTCATCTATACACACTAGCAAATATGAAAGATCATTAACACATTCCAGCAAGTATGGTCGACTGGATATATGAACAAAGCCCAACACCGGTGTATAAAAACTAATACGAGCATCGGACAAGCTACTGGCACAAGAAAAGACAACACTATGCAATCTACTAATCAAATCCATGATAGCACCCAAACAAACACTGCTACCAAAAAGTGTTAAAGATCTCCAGTCAACTGAATCTCAAACACCAATATAACAATCTCAAGTCCATATCTGTAAACTAGAATCAGTTGGTAACTCAAGAAAACTCCTCACCTGAGTAATATGACCAATACCAACTAGCTCCACATACCTGTCATGATGAGATAATGAAGTCACAATACTATTTTTGTTCACTTTTAGCTAGTTGGACAAATCATGTGAAGTACTACCAGCCTCAACCTCATGTGTCAAAGCATCTAACTGTGCCTGCTACTCTTTCTCAACAAAGTCATGAATGCTCAATGTCTGATCATCTCTACCAGGTATCTCACCATCATGCACAACAACATCCTCATAATCATCATCTGAACCCACTATGTTGTAGTCACTACCTGTTGTAACTATACCATCTTGAATACCTGTGACATCACCCTTTGATGACCTGTATACAATTGTCTCAATTTGAGTATCAAGTTGACCATTATTATCAATCTATGTAATATCTTTTCTTACTACCTCCTACGGTGGAGTAGAATCTGAGACCTCGGCTTGGCTATAAGCTAGTTTCTCAAACTCCTCATCCAATTTCTTGGTAATTGTGTCATCTGCCCTGTGAGAAAATCTACCAAATAGAAATCCAGTCAACTTATCCACCTTAACTGGGTCGAACAACATGTCATTCATTATACAGTGGTGCTCAACCAACTATTCAGACATGTCATGGCTTATTTTCCTAAGTTTATCTCGAATGTCTGAATAACCATCCTTTCTACTGTTCTGACTCTGGATATCAATTGTCCAAGATCATGTCCTCTGAGACTCTGTACTATACCTGTCCATTCTGGATAAAGTAGAGTGTAACCCCAATAGGTTATAACTTCTTCAAACACCAAGAACTAACATGCAATTTATTAGAAGTAGCATGCAACCATAGATTTTGACATGCAGCTTATTAGAAGCAACATGCAACCACCAAATTCACCAAGAACTAACATGCAAATGATTAGAAGTAGCATGCAACCATAGATTTTGACATTCAGCTGATTAGAAGCAACATGCAACCACAAAATTCACCAAGAACTAACATGCAAATGATTAGAATAGCATGCAACCATAAATTTTGACATGCAAGATTTGGGTAGTTGTCAAAACTAACATGCAAACTTCTACAAACCCTCAGGCTGGCAAGATTATAGCTCTGATACCAATGAAATGTCCCTTTTTTTATTTTATATGATATTTCAAGCCTCCAATCAGATTTTCAAAATCAAATAACCAATATTACAAAGATCCACCAATTTCTCAATAAACCCCAAATCGGGTATGTTCGAAATAGTGTCAAAAACTTCACAACTTCACATATTATTAATAAATCTGAAAATGAACATTCTTACAGAAATTTAAGCAGAATAACAGCCAAAAAAATGAAATTTCCACATCTGTATAGCATTTACACAACAGCTCACAGATGTAGGACAAAAACTATGCTCATTGGGCTCCCGAAATTAACACAAAACAGCCCGAAAACACCACAAAAACACTAATAATCTATCACAGAAGTATAATCATGACCAAATACATATATTCAGCTTTATTTTAACATATAAATTTCTGATATACAGCATCAACCCAAACTAATATGAAATACTCAACCGAAAACACCAAACTCTTACAAAAAACACACCCGAAAACTCACAAATCTGCACTGTTCAGCACAAAGGAAAACTCTGCATGAGCATGCACATGGAATGGCTTCAAACTCCCATCCTTATCCTTCTTAGAAACCTAAAAACTCCCATTCTTGGGTCTCCTTCTCCACAGGTTTGGCAGCCTCTGAAGAACAACAAAGCAATGCGCAAAAATCAAGTTCTGGAATGAGCCCAAAATGCCTCCAAACCCCTTAAAAGAGGGCATAACCCTAACTCACATCCAAGAGGGGTTAATAAAACATATTTTAATAATAATTTTCATTTATTAGTCCATTAGCTTCCAAATATTATCCCCTTTTTTCGAAACTTCACCTTTTTGGGCCTGCCTGCCTTAGCAAAGATTATTATTTTTAATTATTTGAAAAGGGGACATGACAAAAAATGGATGTGGAGAAATTTAATGGTAGTAATTTCAAGTTGTGGAAACTCAAGATGGAAGACTTTCTTGAAGATCATGATCTATGGGAGGAGCCTTCACTTGATGTGATACCCATAATAATATCTCAAGGAGATTGAGAAATCAAGGATCGAATTGCTAAGAGTCTCATTAGACTCTATCTAGTTGATTCAGTTCTCCTGAATGTTCTTGGTGAGAAGACTACAAACAGTTTGTGGACACGGCTTGGGTCTATGTATCAGGCCAAATTTTTGGTGAACAAGTTGTTCTTGAGGAATAATTTGTATTCTCTAAGAATCAAGGAAGGAGGATCTACTATAGATCATCTAAATTCTTTGAATTTATTGATTGCATAGTTGACATCATCTAGTGTCAAGATAGAGGAGGAGGATTGATGTATGATCCTATTTTGTTCCTTGTCAGACTCATGGGACCATCTTGTGATGGCTCTTGGAAGTACTTTATTTACTTTCAGAATGGAGAATGTGGTGTCTTCATTGTTTTCTGAGGAGATGTGGAGAAAGTCTTCAAATTCAACTAAGGAAGCTCTCGTTATTCATAGTAGATCCAACAATAGAGAGAAGAAAAATGATAACAAGTCTAGAAGGGGTAAGTCTAAATCTCATGGAAAATTAAAGACTCCTAGAAAATCCAAGGAAAAATGTTGGAACTATGATAAGATGGGGCACTTCTATAAATATTGTAAAGAGCCAAAGAAGAAGAAGATGGCCTCAGATTCATGTTCAAAAAAATCTCAAGAAGATGGTGATGATTTCATTATAGCCATGGCGGTGCATGCATCTGATGATGTGTTGTTGATAGACTCGAGTGCTTCTTTCCACATGACATCTCATCAAAGCTAATTGTCAAAGTATGAAGTTTTTAATGGTGGAAAGGTGTCCTTGGGTGATGAATCTCACCTAAAGATAGTTGGATGAGGATGGGTCAATATAAGATTCCCTGATGGATGAGTAAAGGGGATAAATGGGGTAATGCACATCCTTAATTTTGCATGAAACCTATTATCTGTAAGTATATTGAATGATGTAGGTGTGAAAGTTTTTTTTTCTAAAGATGGATGCAAGATGATGAGAGGAGCTATGGTGCTTGCTAAGGGTACTAGGAGAGGTACTCTATTTCAGCTTGATGCATACATTTCTCAATGCAATAGTTCTTTTGTTTCAAAGAAGAAAGTAGCTATCACTTCATTCCCACCATATGAATGAGTAGTAAAGAAGACGATGGTTATTGGTTCCAATGGTAATGCAACATGTGTACCTAAGGGTGCAAACATTGGAAGGAAAGCTTCCTACAAAAAAGACAATGTTGTGGCATATGAGATTTGGCCACACTGGTGAGAAGGGTCTCATAACCTTAAAAAAAGAACCTCATTAAGGGGTTAAATGATTGTAGTCTCAAGTTTGACTTCTATGAACATTGTGTCTATGGTAAAAAAATTTGTGTTCAATTTTACTCTAGTTCTCACAAATCTTCTGATGTTTTGGATCTTATTCATTCTGATGTATTTGGTCCTATAAAAGTTCCTTCAATCTCCAATTTTGTATTTTTTGTACCTTTCATAGATGATCATAGTAGAAGGACATGGATTTATTTCCTAAAAAGTAAGACACAAGTCTTTAGTCGGTTCAAGGAATTTAAAGCTCTTGTAGAGAATCAGACTAGTAAGAAGATTAAGTGTGTGAGAACTAACAATGGTGGTGAGTTTTGCTCAGCAGAGTAACTCAGGGTATTTTTTAGTCGCTAATAGTCATCAATTGGCTAATTTTAGAAAGTTTTGGCTAATAATTTAGTAACCAAAAATATTTAAAATTACCACATTTTTATAAATTTTAGTTCTAAAAATATTTAAATAATGTAAGATTTGCCAATATTTTTATATCCTTTTCAGGAGAGGGGTTGCTTAAAGTTTACCCTAGCAAAATTTGAATAGTTCTATAAAGAATGAGGTATTGATAGGCATAAGACAACTCCTTATACCCCATAGCAAAATGAAGTTGCAAAAAGAATGAGCAAGACACTGATGGAGAAGGCTAGGAGTATGCTTAGTGGAGCTAGTCTTGAACAAAGGTTTTGGGATAAAGTTGTGGCCATTGCTTTCTATCTAGTTAACATATCTCCTAGATCAGCCCCTATTCATAAGACACCCATGCAAGTATGGTCTGGTATGAATCCTTCAATTAGACATCTTCTTGTTTTTGGTTGTGAAGCTTATGCACATGTTCCAAAGGAGAAAAGATCTAAGTTGGAAAACAAAGTTGTCAAATGTATTTTCATTGGATACAATGTTGGTATGAAAGGATAAAATATTTGGGACCCTGTGACTAGTAAGGTGTTGTATAGAAGAAATTTTATTTTTAGAGAGCTAGAATCTTCTCCTATTGTACCACAACTAGATGAAAAAGAAAAGAAGGAAGATATTGTTTAGTTGCCTCCTACCCTTGAGAAACTCAAAAAAAAGACCATGTTGGGTCTAATGATGAGGAGAGCTCTAGTAGCTCTAATAGTTTAGAAGAAGAGGAAGAACAACCTCAACCTTAGCCCTTGAGGGGATCCACAAGAGTAAGAAAACATCCATAAAGGTTTAGTTATTCTATGTTAGATTCTAGTTGTGTCTTTGCTTTGATTACTAACATTGATGATGATGCAGGAGCATCGAGTTTGAATTTTTGTGGGGGCTATTCTTTTCATGATTAGTTATGTGTTGGAGACATATTAGGGAACCTTTCCTCATGATTTCATATATATTGGATGGATTGAGTTGAAGTTTGAACTATTTTTACCTTGCTTTTGGAGATATATTATTTTGGTGCCTATTTCATTCCATGTAACTAATTTTCCCCCAATGAGTTAGAGGATGAAAATTTGAAGGGTTGAATAGGATAAAGATTTATGTTTATGGTTCAAATCATGAGTTCTAATTCAATCACAGCTAGGAGATATCGCAATTTTACTCAGACATTGATTTTGGGCATTTAACTGTTGTTGTAGGCTGACTTGTGGCATTAATTTATGTAGTTGTATTTAATTTATGTTATGGGCTGACTTGTTGCTTATATTTTTATAATTAAGAGTTGTGGGGAAGTCTTTAGTCATTATTCATCTATCATTGAGAAGAGGAGTAGCTGAAGAGCGAGTTTTCTTGAGTCTGTAAACATAGCACCAAATGTGAGGCAATTTATAGTAGATGGTATCAATGCGAAGGTTGTTCCTAAACATGTAGATAGATCATTGAAGCTAAGGTAGTTTATATAAGGAATTGGGTTGGAGATCTTGATCTAGTGGTGTATTACTCTTTCTAGAGTCCTAGATCTCTTGGTTGTGAGGTGGCAGATCATGGTTTTGACTTGCAATTGCAGAGGGCTTATAGATGGATTGATGGACGTGAAGATGGAAGACTGATCTTGTTGAGGCATGATCATAGAGATTTTGTGGATTGTAGATCCATGGTCATAGACTTTTGATGTGGCTCCTAATTATTCATGTGAGGTGGTAGGTTGCAATCTAACTTGCAAAAAAATTGAGCTTGTCACAAGAAGCATGGGAAGGATTTGTTGCAAAGGGTTTGTAAAGATCTTGGAAGATGGCTCTAAGAGGATTGGACCCTAAGATGATTATGAATCTCCCTTATGTGGTGGAGAGGAGGTTTTCTGAGATGTCTACTCAATTTGAAGCTATCTTAGCTAATCAAGTTAGGGGTGGGGTGAGGAAAGAATTTTGTACGTGTTGGTGGAGCTAGAGTCTATCGATCTAGAAGAGAGTTGTTTTGCTAGTTAAGAGACTTGTTCGTGAAAGAAGATGGCATACCAAGGTCAAGGTGGAAGGGGTTGGTTTTTTTGATTAGTTTGTAAATTTTGATATAGAACTTGCAAAGTAGCTAGAGGTTGTTGCTAAAGATATTCCTAACCTTGTTGATGATGGGACAGAGGTTGGTTTTCATGATCAGTTTATTGGATCTAACATGGAAACTATAGAGTGCTTGGTCATAGATGATACAATTGTTGTTGGTGATGAGTTGTGTGTTGTAGAGCATCTTGTTATGAGCAATCAGATTACTAGGGTTGTGAGTTTGGCATGTGTTGATGGAAATCTACATGTTGCTACTGATATGGAGTTTTCTACTACTGATGTGGAATTTGTTGCTACTGGTGTGGATTCACTAGTTGCTGACATGGATGAGGATTTGTTGATGAAGCATTATGTTTAGTTTGTCCTTGGGTGTGAGCATGTTGATTAGGTTGCTAGTATGTATTTGATTCTGATGCTTTAGTGGATGAAGCATAGATGGTTGATTTTCAGATTTATTCTATTGACTTTGATGAAGTGGAAGCCTTTGGTGAAGATGAAGTTGGTTGATGATCTTCCTTTAGGCATCAAGTATGGGACATACTTTTCTATTTACCTGGGGAGTCTGATGCAAGAGCATTGAGTTTTTATTTTGGTGGGGGCTATGATTTTCATGATTAGGGATGTGTTGGAGACACATTGGGGAACCTTTCCTCATGATTTCAAAGATATTGGATGGATTGAGTTGAAGTTTGAACTATTTTTACCTTGCTTCTGGAGATATATTATTTATGTGCCTGTTTCATGCCATGTAACTAATTTTCCAAAATTAGTTAGAGGATGAAAATTTTAGGAATTGAATAGGACCTAGATTTATGCATATTATTTGAATTGTAAGTTCTAATTCAATCAAAGCTAGGATATATCACAATTTTACTTAGACATCGATTTTGGGCATTTAATTGTTGTTGTAGGCCAACTTGTGGCATCTAATTTATGTATTTGTATTTAATTTGTGTTCTAGGACAACTTGTGGTTAGATTGGTATAAGTAAGGGTTGTAGGGAAGTCTTTAGTAATTATTCATCCATCATGGAGAAGAGGATTAGCTGAAGAGCAATTTTTCCCGAGTCTATGAACAGAGTGCAGAATGTGAGGCAGTTTATACTTGGATCTTAGATGAAGTTAGAGAAGAGCTAGTAGTTGGGGCTTGGAAAACAAGGAGATTTCTTGGTGGGCTTTCAAGCACAAGTTGAGATCTTCCTTTTGTGGACTTGGACTAGCTAGGTTTTGATTTGGATCTTGAGGGATCTTATAGAACTATTATTTGCTTTGTATTTGATCATAACCTAGAAGGCCTTACAACCTAACACATTGCATGTAATCAGTTATATTTTATGAATATATTATTGTAATTTGGTACCAAATCTTGTATTATTGTTTCTTTCTATTATTTTTCCATTGCATGGTTATTTGCTAGGGGCTAGGACATATCCTTTAGGGATTCTCCTACCTTGTACTACGTCAGCTGAGCCTAGATCTATGAAAGAGGCTTTGGATATGGAAGATACAAGTTCCTAGATTGAGGCCATGAATGATGAGATGGCTTCATTGGATTAAAAAAAAACTTTTGATCTTATACCTTTTCCTAAAGGATGGAAACCTGTTGGTAGTAAATGGGTGTTCAATAAGAAATTATGTGTAGATCGTAGTGTTGAAAGGTACAAAGCTAGATTGGTTGTAAAGGGGTACTCATAGGTAGAGGGAATAGATTATGGTGAAATATTCTCTCCTATTGCAAAGTTGACATCCTTTATATTTTTGTTATCTCTTGCTACCTCATATGATTTAGAGATAGAACAGATGGATGTGAAGATAGCCTTCCTTCATGGTGATTTGGAGGAAGAGATTTATATGTCACAGGCTAAGCACTACATTGTTAAAGGTAAAGAATCTTTGGTTTGCAGATAAAGAAGTCTTTGTATGGTTTGAAACAATCTCCTAAGATTTAGTACCTTAAGTTTGATTCCTTTGTGTTGTCAATTAGATTTGTAAGATTGAAATCAGATCATTGTGTTTATTTTAGAGTTGAAAATAATCGCCTTCTTATTTTTGCATTATATGTTGATGATATGTTGTTGTTTGGGAAGGGTAAGGGTATGATTTCTAATTTTAAATCTTAGTTGTTAGCATAGTTTTAAATGAAATATCTTGGTGCAAAAAGTTACATCTTGGGTATGGAAATTTGTAGAGATAGGTCTAACAAGAAACTTTGGTTGAGTTAGAGTAAGTATGTGAAGTCTATGTTGGACAGGTTCAGCATGGCAGATTGAAGACCATTGCATGTTCCTATTTCTATGGGAACAAAGTTGTCTACATATTATTGTCCAGAATCTCCTAGTGAGGTCGAGGAAATGAGTAGAGTAACTCATTCTAGTGCAATTGGAAATCTTATGTATGCTATGGTCTGTACTAGACCAGATATTTCCCAAGTAGTGGGAATTTTGAGTTGGTTTATGGAAAATCCTAGATGAGTACATTGGGATGTAGTTAAGTGAGTATTTGGATATTTGAGGGGTACATCAGATTACTCCATTTGTTATCATGGTAACGCTTCTGGAGCTCCACATTTAATTTGTATTCATGGGTTTGTGGATTGAGATTGGGTAGGTGATATTGATAGCAGGAGATCCACCAGTGCTTATGTGTTCACTATGTTTGGTGGTGCCATTAGTTGGATGAGTAAGCAACAACCTATGGTTGCTTTGTCTAGTATAGAAGTTGATTACATGGCTATTACTCATGCTTATAAGGAAGCCATTTGGCTTATGATATTGTATTATGATATTGGTGTTGATGTAGGATATATTGCTATTTGGTGTGATAGTCAAAGTGTTATTTGCCTTGCAAAGAATCCAACTTGTCATGCTAGAATGAAACACGTTGATGTGCAATTTCACTTTGTGAGAGATATAGTCAAACATGGAAAGGTAAATTTGGAGTAGATACTATAAATAATTTTATAGATGCATTGATGAAAATAGTGGGCATAAAGAAGTTCAGATGGTGTTTGGAGTCTATGGGCCTTTCAGCGCATAACAATTAGTTCTTGTTATGTTCATGTTGCTCTTACAAGGTGTTCAACGAGTGGGAGGATGTTAGGAATAAAGTGTCTCAACCATGGATAATTCCTATTCTTAATTTTTTTTTGTAAATGTATTTTTTCAAATAGTGTAATTAAGTGTGAGTGTACATGTCTAGTTGACATGTTGACGTGTCATTGTTGTATGTGTTAGCATCTTGAATTGTGTGTAAGGATATCATGGCTGAAATAGATATGACGGATTCCTATGATACGTAAGAGCTATCTCTAGAAGACTTGATGATGGGTGAAGACATGAAGACATGTGGAAATTGATCATTGAGTACTATACACTCGAGTCTCCATCTAGCATGCAGGGTTTGAGGCATCACCTTGAAAAAAAAATTGGGTTCATACTTTTCTAGAGAATGGTAAAAACCTAATACATATGTTCTTTGGAAGTTTCCCTAAAAATGGAACACACATTATATAAGCATTTTTAGGGTTGCAAATAGGAGACAGTAAAAAGTGTATTGTTGATTTCTACTAGATTTTTCTTCTGTGTCCTAAAAGAACTTTCATTTCAAGTGTGTTGTAACCTTTGTGTTGAAGATAATACACTGTGAAAGTTTTGGAGGGGTGGGGTTGTTTTATTGAAAGGTTTTCCCCAATCGGCATGTCTTTTTGTTTATGTGTTTTCTTTCTCTATCTATTTCATGTATTCATGGTTGACTACAATATTATTGTTTACATTATATCAAATCTAAAATTGTAAGGATTTAATAGAAATTTGTACAATACTTTCCTTAAGGGATTAGTGTAGGAAGTTGTTTCTGCACCTAAGTTTCCTTACAATAGGCATGATCCTTCTTAACTATCTTATAGCCCATGTCAATAGCAATACATTGTACATTGTTGAGCTTGCCAAATTGATATAATTTATGTGCTATAATCCTCACTAAAAAAGAAATTAGGGGTTCTATGACACAAGAAAAGGAATGAATAACTAGGGCCAAAGGTACACCTAGCTATCCAAATGTACCCTATGAGAGTTAACACAGTGGAAAACACAACACAAATACAACACCAAGGAGAGAGAAAAAGATATCTTTATTGATTCTTCAAGTAAACAAAAACAATCTTTCCTCATCTTAATCTTCCTCAAGTTTTGGATTATGGTTTGATGCTACTACTTCATCATCACTTACATCATCAAGATGTGCTCCTCTCCTCTAGGTTGTCTCCACAGCATCCAATTTGGTTGCAATTTGTCTCAATTGATCTAATATAGAAATATTAGCATTATTTCCTCTACCATGAACCATCTTCACAAATTAGGTTCGTGCAAGATCATAATCCTTTGCAAGTTATAGGTCAAATCTGTAGATCTACCACCCTGTAACCAAATCCAAATCAAGCTTCTTCACAAAGATGAAGCTCAAGCTCTGATACCACCTAACACAGGTAAAGGAATGACTAACGATGGCCAAAGGCACACCCAGCTATCCAAATCTACCCTGCGAGAGTTAACATAGCCAAAAACACAACACAAATATAGCACCAAGGAGAGAGAACATAATATATTTATTGATTCTTCAAGTAAAAAACATACATTCCCAATTGTAAGGCCTTTTTGGTTACGGCCAATACAAATTACAATCTTCTAATTCACACTTTCAAGCACATATCTTCTTTTCACAATCTGACTCTAGCTTATATCTCCCTATCCTTCACTACCCCTAAAACCTAACCTTAGACTTCCTTAAATACTTTCCAAAATAGCTTACAAAAGATTCTAGAACATAGAAAGGCTACAAGTTGGCTCTTTACAAATATTAGCTACCTAACAGAAATTAAATGCAAGTAGAGTCGGCCCAAACTGGAACCAAACATAGACAACTCGGCAAATGAAAATTGGCACTTGGCATCCACATGAGCTTGGCATCCAAAGGAATCACTCAATAGTAACTACGAACTTGGCATCTTGTAATGCTTAGCAACCAAAGAAAATCACTTAGCAACCAAGGCACTCAACAACCAAAGGATTCACTCAGCATCCAAAGAATTCACTCAACAACCAAAGGAACTTGGTAGCAACTAAGAATGACTTGAAATCCAAAGAGTTCACTCAGTAACCAAAGGAACTTGGTAGTAATTAGTAGAAAGAGAAAAAGTGCAGGATTGCAAGGAAACCTAGGATGCTCCTGCATCATTCTGAGATTGTATCAATTGTCATGCCTTGTTTGTTCCACACTACTCATGTATTCTTCTCAATGACCTCTTTAGATTCACTCCTCATCGTTTTAGGTTGGTCAAGTGTTGGATACCCTATTACTCTATGTACAAATTTCTTTGTAATATTTACCAATCCATTATCCAACCATATATAATTGTCATAAATTCTACTCAAAACTATTTTTATCCATTCATTTTTTAAGACATTAAAGAAATCTAGGGCATGGGTCAACCCTTTTCTCTCTACAATTTTGAATTCTTCTTTCAACATTCCATTTTCACACAATTTCTCATAGGTTTCCCTAATCTCCATGTCACCTATGCTACCTACCTTGCATGTGTAACATCTTACATCTTGAACCATTGAAACTTGAGGTGGTATCATTGACAATGCACTAGATGGATCTTGCTTGTAAGAAATGTCAAGAATGGCTCTAAAGTTTGGTTGTCTGATCTCATTGCTTACCAATTGCACATTCAAAACTTCTTTACCCTCTTCAACCTTAAGACCTAAAGAACTAGATGCCATTATGTAAACTAGGGTTTGCAAAAATTTAAACTATGTAGCTCGACACATGATAAATAGCTTTCAATATCTATTATGATGGTGTCAAGTGACAACTGAATCTACTTGCAAAATCTAGGAATGATTTCTTCAATTACCCCTTCACTCTTCATACTCTCCTTCAAATTTGAATGATGTCAAATGAGTATAAATTGATCATATAGACCTTAAAACTTCACATTTAATGCTTAGTTCTTATATAGTTGTAAATTCGGCTTCAATAAAGATTTTGACTCACTCTACTTCCATCAAGTTTCCTTTTTTGCTTAGCAACCACTACGAGCTCAATCAACACTATCACTTCTGATAGCTTGGCATCAATGAACATTTCCCTCGACAACCATAGTGAAACTTTTCATGCTCGGTAGTAACACAAAAACTAACAAAACTTAAAGATTTCTTCTAGATTCTTAACAACACTTTGCATCTTTCTTGTTGCAAATATTATATTTTCAAAACTAAATACTCAAAACTGATGTATAGTATATCTTTTAAATATTAGTCCCACACATACCTCTTGATTTCTCAATTGGAGGTGGTGTGATCACCTAACCCATTGGGTGAAGTGATCCCATCTGAACTTGATGTGATGCAATATTCCTTTCTCTTCCATGTCTTATTCATCTCATCTCTGACATTCTCAACATATTCCTTTTGTTTTCCTTTTTTGAACTCACTTCTTGGTGCCTTTGATAGCTTTTGGATGATTTTCCTTCTTTAGTACTAGTGTAACCCAATCTAGAAGTGTCATTATTGAATCTATGGGATCTCATCAATTGCTCAAGGTACTTTGTGGCTTCACCTAGGTCTTCAACTAAACTTTACTTGGCTTATATTGTATCACTTGGCTTGCACTGAAAATGACTTTTCTCTACTCCAACTAATTTTTTTCTTAGCTTGCACTAACTTTTCTTGACACCTACTATGTAGATTGTTAAGCTTGGAAAAAAAAACTTCATTTAACTTGTTCTTCTAAACTTAATCAATGTAATCATCCTTTGTAACCTTAAGTAGATTATCGATGCACTATAATATCACTATCTTAATTGATCCTTGTACTCATTTTTCAGATCATAACTCATCCTTTCTTCTAGGTGTTATTTTTACCTCATTTGATCAAATCCTCTTCATCAATCAAACAAATGATAGTACTTAAATCATGTATGAAATTGTCTTACTAGTAAGTAGCAGGTTTGACATCAGTAATAAAACAATGACTGAAACACATATTCATACTTGTATCAATCTATTTTCAACAATCTCCCTCTTTGGCATTAATGAAAAACCAAATTGACAAAACTTAGTCAGTTAAACTAACAAAATACCAAAAAGAAAATAATTCTTTGTATCAAAATATCTCCATCTATTAGCAACTTTCATCTTCTGAATAGGTTACCAAATTATGTTATGATCAACAAACAATCAATCAACTCATCCCCATGACTCCCTCTTGATCACTTCTTATTTCTCCTTTGAAATTAACTCCCTCTTACTAGGTAAATGTAATTAGTAGGTACACTTTATTCCTCTAAGTAGATATTCCATGTGTCTTTTATCTCCCTTTATGTCTCTCTTTCTAGATTTTAGTAGTCGGGAGGATCAGGATTTCTCCCTCAACAATATCTTCCTTCAATAAACTATCTCCCTCTTTGACAAAAATGTAAAAGACTTGTCATCTTAATATGTAGATATGAACATTCTTAGTTTCTCTCTCAATCACCTAGCTTGTGACTAATTTGTAACTCCAGCTCTTTGATTACTTTAGGTAACTCCTAAAGTAGGATCCACTTTATCAATGTGTAACATATGTAAATCAACTTGTTTGATGTAGGGCACTCCTCATGCTTCTTAGGTAGCATTTGATAGGGGTATCACCCTTACTTTACCTCTTAGATACTCATGAGCATCCTTAGGTAATGTTTTTGTGAAGATATCAACTATTTACTCTTTTGTGTTAACATATTCCATCTTCACCTCTTTATCTTGAACTAATTCTCTCAAGTAATGATACTTGATTGTAATGTGCTTAGTCTTCATATGCATCATAAGATTCTTTGATATATTTATAGAACATGTATTATCACAATAAAGTATCATAGGTTTAGTGATTTACTCCTTCATACCTTTAAGTAGTTGTTTGATCCATACAATATTTGTACAATTTATTGCAGCAGCAATATATTTAGCTTTAGTAGTAGATTGAGAAATGTTGCTTTGTTTCTTGGTATTTCATGTAACTGATGCAGGAGCATCTTGCATGGAAAAATTATTGGCAAAAAAAAAAAAAACTAGAGGAGAGAGAAAGTGACGAAAATTAGAGGAGAAATAATTAAAAAATAAAAAATAAAAAATAGGAAAAAAGGGAAAAGAGGAATTTCTATTTTTGAGATGCATGGGTGGCATAAATAAGAAAAATAGTTGTCATTACATTAATCGAGGTGTGTAGGTGGCATCTTAGAAGCTTTTGGAAAGTTTCTTAAATCTTGCATTTAATATTTGTTGTGATCCATAAATGAAATGTAATTTTCTAATTGGGCCACATGGTGGTGCTTAGTTGTAATTCTAGAAGGTTATGGAAGTTGTAGAAGGTTGTGGAGGAATTCTAGAAGGTTGTGGATAAGTCATGCATGGGGTGGTAAGTGCCTATTTAAGCAAGGCATATGAGCATTTCTAAATCAAGCTCAAGGGGAAGCTTGAGGAGTAGAAGCTCAAGGGCAAGCTCAAGGGGAAGCTTGAGGAGTAGAAGCTCGAGAAGGAGAAGCTCAAAGAGAAGCTCGAGGAGTAGAAGCTCAAGGAGAAGCTTGAGGAGGAGTAGCTCGAGAAGTGGAAGCTTGGGAAAAGTGTGAAGGCTTCAAGGTGTGAAAGAGAAGGAGGAAGTGAAGAGTGAATTTTCCTGAGTCTGTGGACAGAGCGCCGAATGTGAGGCAGTTTACAGCAGGATTATGGTGGACTTGTGAGTGTGTAGACAGAGTGTCAAATGTGAGGCAGTTTACACTTGGATCTTGGATTAGGTTGGAGAAGAGCTAGTGACTACCGTTTAGAAACAAGGAGGTTGCTTGGTGGCTTGCGAGCACAAGTTGAGATCTCAGAGGTTTCTACCAGAGTGTGGATCTAGGCTAGCTTGGGTTTGGATTGGATCTTGAGAGATCTTGTAGAAATGTTATTGTAATTGCTAACGATTTTCAAATTTAATTAAATTTCTTGGGAAGCATTTATTCTCTCTTTATCTCCATATTGTTGCAGTCTTGGTTGTGAGTTGGTAAGGGTGGTGTGGCCCTTCGTCAGTGGTATCAGAGCTATACCTTCATCAGTAACCAACCTTTTTCCTAAGAAAAATGTGCCTCCACTAGTGCTCTTTCTATCATCAATATTTCTAGCCCAATCAGCATCAATGTAGGCTCTCAATTCAAATTTTTTATTTTTCTTATAGTATAGACCATAGTCTATTCCTTTCAAATATCTCATTATTCTCTAAACTTCCATCAAATGAGTGGAATTAGTAGATAATCTTGCAATGATCCCAATAGATAATGCAATATCAGGTTTTCTATATACTACATATTGTAATTTTCCAATCATAGACATGTATAATGTTTGATTCACCTCAGCTAAATCATCATTCTTTGACAATTTATGGCTTATCATCATAGTTGTGCTTACTAGCTTGGAATCCTCCAATCTTAAAAAAAATTAATATCTCATTAACATACTTTGACTAAGTGACATATATACCATATTTTATTTGATGTACTTGAAAATCCATAAAGAATTTGATCTCTCCAAACATAGACATCTCAAATTCATGGTTCATTTCATTTGCAAAAGCTTTAAACAAAGTATCCTAACCTCCAAATCTCAGATAGTAAAATACCTTTTCCTTTCTCTATCTTCAAGTATAGATTGTTGTTATCATCAATCCTCTCAAATCCAATCTTCACAAGATAATTATGAAACCTCTCATACTACGCTCTTGGTGCTTGGTTCAAACCATATAAAGCTTTGTGTAATCTGCATACTATGTTCTTGTTGTTAGCATCAAAAATCCTTCTGGTTGTTCTATATAAAATTCTTCCTCTAATATATAATTCAAAAATGCAGACTTAACATCTATTTGATAAATTTTAAAATATTTGTATCCCGAGTAAGCAAGCAGAGTTCTTACTCCTTCCAATTTTACAACAAGGGAAAATATTCTCAATAGTCTATCCCTTCTTTTTGTGCATATCCTTTACAAACTAATCTTTCCTTGTTCCTTATGACTTCACCATTTTCATCTAACTTGTTTCCATATACCCACCTAGTACCAATCACATTTTTATCTTCTAGTCTATGAACTAGACTCCATGTTTTATTCTTCTCAATTTGTTCAATCTCTTCTTCCATGGCTTTACTCTAGTCCACATCTTCTAAGGAATCTTTCACTATTTCTTGCATGCTCAGCAAACATGTATCATTTATCAAATTGTTCCTTTTCATTGGTCTAGCATCTTTATCTCTAATGATTTGTGTAGCAAGGTGATGTCTCCTGACATACTTATTCAATCTTGGTTCTGCTCTGGTTTCTTATCTTGGTCTCTCAAATTCTGAATCAGTATGTACATCTCTATTAGGTAGTTCAACATCTCTTTCATCTACACTCATCTTAGAATTAGAATGTGCCTCAACTTCATTCTGTAACTCAACATCTAAAAGTAACACAATTCCTGAATGCAACTTGGCATTCATAGTATGTGACTTGGCAATCACTGAGACTTGCTATTGGTTTTCAACTTGATTTTGAGCATCTTCATCAGTAGACATACCTTCATAAAAGTATACAAATAATTTGTATTCTTTTGGTTCCTTCATAAGTTCAACCTCATATACTTCTGTATATTCATCAAATTTCACATTTGCACTTTCCACAAATTTATTAGTGTTAGTATTTAAACACTTATAAGCTTTACTTCTTGTAGAATAACCAAGGAACATACCTTCTTCACTCTTTGTAACCAGTTTACCATTCCTAAAATCTTTGAGAATATAACAATTGCTTCCAAATACCTTAAAATATTTTACATTGGGTGAGTATCCATGTCATATTTCAAAAGGTGTTGAGCGATTCTTGACTTACACATAATTCAAGGTATATATAGTTTTACTTAAAGATTCTCTCCAATATTTCAAAGCAACATTTTTCTCCATCCTGAGTGTCCTAGCACAGTCCATTACAGACCTATTCCTCATTTCAGCAATTCCATTTTGTGGAGGAGTCCTAGGATCAGATGTCTATTTTTTTATTCCACTATCATTACAAAACATCTCAAACTCATTTAATATAAATTATCCTCCTTTTTCAAATATTAAACATTTTAGACTTTTACTTTTTTCCTTTTCAACTCTTGCTAAGTAACACTTAAACATTTAGAAAGCATCAGATTTCTATTTTAGAAACATAACTATCATCATTCTAGAATAATCATCAACGAGTAGCATAATGTACTTATCTCCTTTGTAGCTTTGCACTTCAATTGGTCCACACAAGTTAGTATGAACAATTTCTAGTATTCCTTTAGAGGTATGACTCTTACTCTTAAAACATGATTTTGTCATTTTTCCTGACTGACATTGTTTGCAAATTATATTATCAGACTTCTTAAACTTAGGCAAACTTAAAAATCCTCTCATGTTACTGATACTAACCAAGTTATCAAAATTAACATGACATAACCTTTTGTGCCATAGCCACGCATTATCAAATTCTACAATTAAATAAGTAGCATCCTCTATATCAAGGTAGAATAGATTATGTCTAGTTTGATCACCTTCTCCAATTAGTTTTCCATCAATATCATATATTTTAACAATCTTATTTTCAAATGTAACCTTACAACCTAAATTGTTTATTTGTGACACACTCAACAAATTATAGTTAAATCCTTCAGTATAATAAGCATTGTCACATAAAAATATTTTATATGAGTTTGATAAAACCTTTTCCTTTTATCAAACATGGTGCATCATTACCAAACCTTACACTATTTTTATCATAATAATTCAAGGTAATGAGCTTAATTTTATCTCTAGTCATGTGTTGTGAACACCCACTATCAAAGATCCATCTTTCATTCTTGTTCATACAAGACACTAGTGCAGTTGCTACATCCTCATTAGATTCATCCTTCATTACAACATAAAACACTTCATCATTGTGATCGTCAAATTCATCTTTTGTTTCCTCTTCAAAAATGTAGCAATACTTCTTATCTTTGTCTTTGTAATCTTTGTTGTCTTCATCTCTTCTACTTTTGTACTTGTCACCACCTCTGTAATTCTTCTTCTCTGGACATCTAGCAGCAATATGACCAACCTCATTGCAATTGAAACACATGATAGGTAACTTACCTTTGAACTTACCTTTACCTCTATGAAATCTCCTTGATAGTAATGCTTCAAGTCGATCTACATCTTCCTTATCTGTATTACTATCCCTAGACACATATTTTACCTTTTTCTTCTTCTTCTCATTAGGTTCCTTCAATGATAGCTTAGCCTTGAAAGTAGATTCAATATTTTTATGTTTGTAATTATCAAAATTAGATAGCTCAAATGTAGTGAGCATACCTACCAGACCTTCAAGAGTGAAATCATTCCCTGGCATACATCTCAGTTCTTGTATTGCAAAAACTCTAATACCATAGATGGGAAACAATGTTCTCAAAACTTTTCTCAGTATAGTATCATCATCTATTTTACTAGTAGATCCTCTTATTGCATTAACAACATCTTTTATCCTAGAGCAATATTGAGCAATATTCTCACCTTCTTGCATTCTCATGTCATTAAACTTACCTCTAAGACATTCAGCTTTGGTTGTTACAACATTTTATCACCTCCATAGATAGTGTGTAGAGCATCCCATATTTTCTTTGCACTTTCACAACCCTTGATATCATCAAACTAGGCATAACTTAGGGTAGAGGTAATTTTGAACATTGTCTGGTTGTCTTCTTTCTTCCTTCTTATATATTTTGCAATTAGGACTCTAGCAAGATTAACATGCTCAATAGAAATAGTAGATTACGCATGATCTCCAAGACCTCCTAGGTGTAGCTTTATTAGACTTTTTCATGCAGGAAAGTTATCTCTATTAAGCTTGGGCACCTCTCCTTTTGACATCTTGATATGTTTTCTTCTAGTACCTTCAAACTAGTCCTCTTAACTAAATGGCTCTAATGTCAATTGTTGGAATTCTTTAGAATAATTGAGAGGGAGGTGAATTAGTTATCCAAGGTCTAGATGTACAATTAAATCTTTTCACAACTTAGTACCCATATCCATAAAACATTTTTATCATGCATGTGTCTATTAGATCATACATTCACTTAAACATGTAGTTTACTATCAAATCAACTTTGCAGAAATGTAAACATGAAACATACAAAATTCAAATAACACATTTGACACAATGATTCAATGTGGAAACCCAATCTAATAAAAATCACCAGTGACATGCTACTCATTCTCACTCTTCTAAAGTGATGCCCTATGAAAGGCCAACCCTATTAAAGGTTACAACTCACACTATTGAATGTGAACCAGTCAAAGAATTTCAATCACCCTGTTAGGAGTGGACCTTGCTAGAGGATGTTAGATCATTTGCTTGAAATGTCACCTAGTTAAAGGATTTACAAATGACTATTAGGTCAACCTTAGTCCAAAGGATTTTCCCTAGATTGGTACAATGACTAGAAAGTAATAAGTAAGGCTTGATCTCATAACGACTTACAACACACTTGCAGATTATAAATCTTTGTTTCAATCCTCCATTATGTTTGACTTTCACACACTTCATCTCTAACAACTTTTTCACCCTTCAAGCATCCATATCATTAAGCCTTCTTGATTTTCTTTCCAATGCAAACACTTCTCTTAGGTTACTAAGTGAAGCAATACCCTAGACTCCTTATCTTCCTTAGGTTCTTGCATATGACAACCTTTTCTTCTAACCAACCATCTCTATAAATAGAAAATGAAGATCTTTTTCCATTCATCCTCCTTCATCCATTTTAGGGTTAGGTTTAATTAGGTAGGATTCAATGAATCTACCCTTCTTTTCATTTCATCCTCTTATAAAAATTTCTCCTTCAATCCTCTTTCACTTTGCCTCAAAATAGATTATCTTGAATTCTGTACCACTAGCTCATCAAACTTATCTTCCACATGGTTCACTCAATGAAAGAAATTAAACTTGTCGACTCAAATTCATTGAATTCTAGATCTTTCTCATAATTCTAACACTCAACATTAATTGGCTTCTAATGCTCAACATTTATTGTATTGTTCAGCATCCTTAATCAAAACACTTGGCACAAACTAAAGTTTACTAGTGCTCGGCATCAACTAAACTTTACTCAACTTACACTGTATCACTCATCTTGCACTGAAATTGACTTTTCTCAGCTCCAACTAATTTTTTGTTTGGCTTACACTAAATTTTCTTAGCACCTTATGTGTAGAATGTTAAGCTTTGTAGACAGATTTTATTTAACTTGTTCTTCTAAACTTAATCAATGTAACCATCCTCTACAACCTCAAGTAGATTATCAATGCACTATAATATCACTATCTTAACTAGTCCTTATACTACTTTTCCATATCATAAATCAATCTTTCCTCTAGGTACTATTGTTACCTCATTTGATCAATTCATCTTCATCAATCAAACAAATGATAGTACTTAAATCATGTAAGCAAGTAGCTTACCAATAAGTAGTAGGTTTGACATCAGTGAAAAAATAATGATTGAAACACATATTCATACTTATATCAATCTTTTTTCAACAATCTCCCTCTTTGGCATTGATGGCAAACCAAACTGATGAAACTTAATCAATTCAACCAAAAAAATACCAAAAAGAAAATAATTCTTTGTATTGAAATCTCTCCCTCTATCAGCAACTTTCATCTTCTGAATAGGTTACAAAAATTATGTTCCGATCAATAGACAAGCAATCAACTCATCCTTATGACTCCCTCTTGATCACTTGTTATTTCTCCTTTGACATTAACTCCCTCTTACTAGATAAATGTAATCAGTAGGTACACTTTCTCCCTCTAAGTAGATATTCCATGTTTCTTCTATCTCCCTTTCTATCTCTCTTTCTAGATTTCAACAATTAGGAGGATCAAGATTTCTCCCTCGTCTCCCTTAGAAATATCTTCATTTGATAAATTGTCTCCTTCTTTGATAAAAATTCCAAAAACTTGTCATCTTTAATATGTAAATATGAACATTCTCAATTCTCCCTCAGTCACCTAGCTTGTGACTGATTTGTAACTCTAGCTCTTTCATTACCTTAGGCAACTCCTAAAGCAAGATCCACTACATCAATGTGTAACATATGTAAATCAACTTGTTTGATGCAGGGCACTCCTCATGCTTCTTAGATAGCCTTTGATAGGGGTATCTTGCCTAGTTTACCTGTTAGCTACACATGAGTATCCATAGGTAATGCTTTTGTAAAGATATTAGCTATTTGTTCTTTTGTGTTAACATATTGATCTTCACCTCTTTATCTTGAACTAACTCTATCAAGTAATTATACTTGATTCCAATGTGCTTAGTCTTTGTATGCATCACAAGATTCTTTGATATATTTATAGCACTCGTATTATCACAATAAAGTATCACTAGTTTAATGATTTTCTCCTTTATACCTTTGAGTAGTTATTTGATCCATACAATGTTTGTACAATTTACTACAACAACAACATATTCAGCTTTAGTAGTAGATTGAGAAATAAAGCTTTCTTTCTTGCTAGTCCATGTAACCACCCTTTTACCTAAGAAAAATGCTCCTCCACTAGTACTCTTTCTGTCATCAATATTTCCAACCCAATCAGCATTAGTGTAGGCTCTCGATTCTAATTTCTCATTTTTCTTATAGTATAGATCATAGTCTTTTGTTCCTTTAGATATCTCATTACTCTCTCAACTCCCACCAAATGATTCTCCCTAGGATTAGTAGAGAATCTGGCAACTATCCCAATAGATAATGCAAAATCAGGTTTTCTATGTACTACATATTGTAATTTTCCAATCATAGACCTATATAATGTTTGATTCACCTCAATTGAATCATCATTCTTTGATAATTTTTGGCCTATCACCATAGATGTGCTTACTGGCTTGGAATCCTCTAATCCAAAAGCTTTCAATATCTTCTTAACATACTTTCACTGAGTAATTTATATACCATATTTCATTTGATGTACTTGCAAACCCACAAAGAACTTGATCTCTCCAAACATAGACATCTCAAATTCTTGGTTTGTTTCATTTGCAAAAGCCTTACATAAAGTATCTTGACCTCCAAATATGATATCATCAACAAAAATTTAGATAGTAAAATACCTTTGCCTTTCTTTTTTTTCAAGTATAGACTATTGTTATCATCAATCCTCTCAAATCCAATCTTAACAAGATAATTATGAAGCCTCTCAAACCACGTTCTTGGTCCTTGCTTCAAACCATTTAAAGGTTTGTGTAATCTACATACCATGTTATTGTTGTTAGCATCAATAAACCCTTATGGCTATTCTATATAAACTTCTTCCTCTAATATATCATTCAAAAATGTAGACTTAACATCCATTTGATAAACTTTGAAACCTTTGTATGCAAAGTAAGCAAGGAGAGTTCTTACTCCTTCCAATCTTAAAACAAGGGCAAATGTTTCCCCATAGTCTATCCCTTCTTCTTGTGCATATCCTTTACAAATTAATATTTTCTTGTTCCTTGTGACTTCACCATTTTCATCTAAATTTTTTCTGTATACCCACTTGGTACCAATCACATTTTTATCTTCTAGTCTAGGAACTAGACTCCATCTTTTATTCTTCTCAATTTGTTCAATCTCATCTTCCATGGCTTTACTCTAGTTCACATCTTCTAAGGCATCTTTCACTATTTTAGGTCCTTGCATGCTCAGAAAACATGTATCATTTCTTAACTTGTTTCTTTTCATTGGTCTAGCATCTTTATCTCCAATGATTTGTGCAACAGTGTGATGTCTCTCGATGTACTAATCACATTTTTATCTTCTAGTCTAGGAACTAGACTCCATGTTTTATTATTCTCAATTTTTTCAATCTCTTCTTCCATGGCTTTATTCTAGTAGACATCTTCTAAGGCATCTTTCACTATTTTAGGTTTTTGCATGCTCAGCAAACATGTATCATTTCTCAACTTGTTCATTCTCATTGACTTAGCATCTTTATGTCCAATGATTTATGCAACAGGGTGATGTCTATATGCTTAAAATGTAAGCACACTTCTATGAGTCATTATATCCAAGATTTCTCAAGAATTAGGTCTCGAATGGTGGCTCATAGCTCTCTATTCATGGAGTGCAAGGGTTTATTATGGAGGCCCTCAGTTTGACCTAGTTTGTGCCCATGCAAATACATCATGAAACAAGAGATTCAAAGATCCAAAATGCATGCAAATGGAGATGAAAACTAATCTATAGGAAAAAGAGGACTCCCACTTAGAGATATGTGCATTTAAGTGTAGAGAAAATAAAAAAAGATTTGTTTTATTTTTATTTTTATTTTATTTCCTTTTTCAAGTGAGTTTAATTTTTATTTATTCAATTTTCTTTTTCATCACAAAGAGATATATAAGTGGGAATTTAATTTAATTAAAAGGGAGAAAGTTCTTTTAATTAAAGAGGAAATATTTAATTAAATTAAAAGAGGGGATTTTCTCTTAATTAATTAAATATGGAGGAATTATTTAATTGAAAGAGAAGTTTTCTTTTATTTAAATGGGGACTTATTTTATTTAATTAAAGGGGGAATTTTTTTTTAATTAAATAAGACTTAAGATAAAATGATCAACCTTAGGAAATACTGAAATAATTGAATTTGATCAAAGAAATTGATTTAAATTGATTTAATAAAATATTTCAAACCATTGATTCAGGAAATTCATAAATTGAATAATGATGGCCCATAGTCTAGATGACCATTTTAGGGTGCATACATTTTCCCCTCTTTGACTAATGTGTGATTGATTTGGGAAGACATGTAGTCAAAGAAATAAATTGAAGTGTGAGATCAATTCGGGATCACAAAACAACCCAGATGTGTAGTCAATTCGGGAACACATCAGGACAAAGAATACAAATAAATTTTGACTTTAAAAAAGTCAAGGATAAAATTGATAAAACTAAATCAAGGATTGAAGTTGATAGGTATTGCCCCCTCGTGATCAAAATCGAAATGAGATACAAGAGAAATAACAAATTGATAAATTTGATCAAATCGAACAAAAGATAAAGTTCTTGATGTAAGATAAAAGATATAAGAATCACAGAACCAAGGTAGATCATCAAGCATGAAATATTATGCCCCAAAGTTGAATTAGAAGAAAAGAAGTTGGGGTAAAAGCAAATGGAAGATAGAAATTTGGAAGAGATGGAAAGAAATGGAAAGAAGAAAGATAATTTTTCATAAGAAACAGAATGCTCCAAAATCAATCAACTATTTAAGATAGAAATTTCGATTGAGGTCATGAAAGAAGATAAGTAAATGAAGATCAAAACACGACCATAATTGATTAAAATTCTACAAGAAAGATGAAGGGAGAACCCTCTCAAACTCATAATGCAACCTAAAAATGCAAACTAACATGAAGTCTAACAATACAAGCTACATGAAAATGCAATGGTGTACTTGCAAAAGAGAAATTATAAAATAGGATTTTGTGTTCATCATTAATTAGAGAATGTAAAAGAACTTATTTTCATCATTGGGCCATTATTAACGGACATCAAAAAAATACACAATCATCACTAGTCACAAGCACAACTATGAAAATATGAATGTGATTTATATCAGATCAGAATGTGGAAAGATTCTAACATAAGCATCAAAGAGATAAAGGTCAAGATGACTGTGATGTTAGCTTACCCAATTTAATGTAGCAAAACCATGCTCACATCAAGGCACATATGCTAGGATGATCAGAAGAATGATTGTGCAAAAATAGTCAAAGATGATGCCTCAAATCTCCTAAGTGTTTCAAGGTGACAACAAGAGACACTCTAGAGTTTCAAGACCACACCAACAAGCCAAAAATAAATAAAAACATTCCCCATGCCCTAAGTCCTCTAGCTATGCATCCCAAAGAGACTTATTAGACAAGGAGACTCAACAAAAATCAATAACAGTCAGCACACAAAGAAAAGGTCATGACATAAGTCAAGCATTAACTGTTTATATTTAAAATTTTAAGTGTGTTAACTGATATTGAGTTCCAAGGATAAGGATCAAATGCTTTCAAGTAGGTAAGATCACATGATGAAACTGGGTAACGCCAAACCAATAAGTGTTGAAAAAAATACTCAATGTCAGGGGTTGTATTGAAAAATACAATTGGGGTGGTGTTGAAAAATATCATTTGCAAGGTGTCCTAAAGACTAATGTAGCCAAGAGATTGAAGCTAACACAATTATGCCCCCCTAGACAAAGACCAATTCCAAAGCAAGACAACAAGGACAAGGCATGGGTGCAAAGGCCTCAAGTAGCACCTGTTTCCAAGTTTTCACCACTTGAATTTTATTTTTTATTTTTTTTAGAATATATTTATTTTTTTGGAGATACATCAAAGTGCTTATTACTAAGATGATCATTTTTTCATGAAATTTTTCAATTTTTAAAATTTTCACAATATATCATTTTTTTGAATTTTTGAAATATATAAAAAAAAAATTGGATTTTTTCAAGATCAATAAATATGTACAAAGATGCCACCAAATAGAATGGGCATCAAACTCTCAAGAAAATCACATCATGCAATCCCAATGTCTAGCAAGGTAGAGAACATGATGGAGTAACAAGCTAGTGGATACGATAGATAAGCAAGGAGTGTATGAAGCAAGTGAAAGTAATCTTCAAGGACTGACTCCTCAAGAGTACCCAAGCTAGGGGAAAATTGTCATGTAAAGCACATTTGGACAAGAAATGAAAGGCCAACATAGGATAATTCATGAAAGCATAATGTAAAAGTGGGAAATATGTAATCCACAGATGTAGACATGTCAAGAGGCTTCATAGCATCATATTTTACTCTTTTTTATTAGATCAAGACCAAAGGGGTAAATGGGAAAAAGATCGTGAAAGACTAGAATGAATGGAGAAAAATAGATATAAAGGATAAACATGAAAGGAATGAAATCAAGATCATCATAAGATAGCTCACAAGATAGCTAAATGTTTGTGTATAGGTCAACATTGTCAACATCAAAGAGAAAGACAGAATGGATGAAAGATGTAGAAGAACTATGCATGATGCATGATTGTCAAGTTTTCATCTTGGTACTTATCCAAGGTGCCACAAGGGAATGGTTTTCACCATATGATGAATTTATTTCTCTTTACTTTTACTACCAAGGTGCCTGATTACTAGCTTTTCACCAAGGTACATTTTTAAAAAATTCATTTTTTTTCTTTCTTTTTTTTCAATTTTTTTCAATTTTTTTAAACTTTTTCGAAGAAGTCAACCTTTTAGAAGGAGTTTAAGTGATATTCTCAAAGATTTTTATAGGGAAAGGAAGATGGAAGACAAAAATGGAGGATATGGCTTTATGCAACGCAAGTAAAATTAGAAGATGGAGTTGAAGGCAAGATCAATGTCAACACAAACCTTGACAGATGGCAAGAGGATGGAGAAAATTGGAATGAAGGAATACATAAAGGAATATGGTGAGTGGATAGAAGAGGTTGTGATTTAGGTGCATGGAATGGAAGAATACTTTTGGAAGAAGATGAAGTGGAATTCTTTAGAAGCTTGAATGTCAACTTAAATTATTGTTCAACATTAGACTCTCTTAAGAGAGACTTTGGATTCCATATAGTCATGGGCCTCTTTTCATTTCTTTTTGATGATTAAGAGATAATATCTTCAATCATGGATTTTGGAACCCATTCTTTTCTTATAATATTTTTTTTAGATATCTCTTTTGACTTTATGCCCCTATGTCAATTAGAGGAGACATGGTGGTCTTCTTTTTTATATGTATTCTTGAATTGCTTTTTTTTCTTGTATTAAACATTCATGTTACTTCTAAAAGACTTGGGACTTGTTGAAGAAGAAGGATGATATGATTCATTTAGGAAAGTGGGTGGATGAAAAAGATTCAAGGATATGCATCTACATTCATCTTGAGGAAAGATAAGAGAGGGAGGGACGTAAGGACCCAAGATAGATGATGAATTAGGAGATTTGGGAGGGGAAACTGAAGGGATATAAGGACCCAAGATGGAAGGAAGACATGAAGCATTTAGTATTGGTGGGGGAGATCCAAGGATGGATTTGGAAGATAAAAGGGTGATCAATAAGTTCATCAATATCTATATGACAATCAAGGACATCAGCATCTTTAGAGTTAGAATTAGGATTTTCAATAGGATCATGAATATCTTGAATAGGAACAACTTACTTGATAGGAGTACTTGAAGCTTGAGAAGACTTAGGAAGAGTAGAAAGTGGAAGGGAACATGGAGTGGTAGAACAAGAAGATGGAAGACTTTGATCTTGACAAGGATCTTTGGATAGCATAAGTGTAAATTTTTTTTCTTGATTTTAAATAGGCTCAACATTGGAAGTAACAAAACAATTTTTAATAACCTTAATGGAAGTATCATCATTGGGAGGTGCAACTACATTAAGGTCATTTTGATTGTCAATAAGCTTAGCGGTGTAAGTAGTAGCTTGATCTTGCTTAGGAGAAGACTTAAGACATGGTGGAATGAATGAGGAAGGGCATAGAGGATCAAAAAGACCATGAAATGGATCAGAGACATCGTGAATATAATTGGATGACATGGAGAGTTCTTGATCTTGATCTTTCTTTATATTATTTTATTTATCATTTTTAGAGTCCTCTTGACATGAATCCACTCCTAAGGAGAAAGAAACATGTTGGGATTGTATGGAAGACTTTGGAATAGATGATGAAGGACTAGCTAAAGTAGGCATTATAGCGCATGAAAGCTTAGGCTCTTTAGGTCTAACATTATAAAAAGTATTTGTAGCCAACTAAAGGTTATCTTGAGTTTCTTTAAGAGGTAACCTTTGAGGATAACTATAGGGAACTGCATGAAAGGCATTAGGATCTTTGTTGGATGAAGGATTGGTAGAAGATTTGAGAGACTCGAAATCTTTAGGAGATGTATGGATAGTGGAGGAAGTAGAAGATGAAAGGGGAGCATCAAAAGACAAAGGGTCAACATTAACATGATCTCGCTCAAGAGTGTAATCTTTATTTTCAACATGAGGGTTCTTAGAAGAGGAACTCTTATGCCATTGATTTTTTATTTTAGTGCAAAAAATTCTTTCTCTTCCTCAAAAAATGCAAATTTAACATTTAGGTATTGTTCACAAAATTTATCAATGTTGTTTTCAAGATTTGAGTCATGTGGATTACCATCAATATCTATCTGTGACTCATCCACTTTAAGCATAAGCATAGGACTAGGAGGACTTCTAGGACACATAGGAATATAATAGTCATCATCATCATAATCATTGTCACTATAGGCATTATAGATAGGCATATCACAAGACATTTCATGTTGTTCATTATGGTATGTCTCAATAAGAGGAATAAGACTCTTGGTAGAAGTAGAAGAAGAATGATATCATGAAGAAGAGGTAGGTGAAGACCTACATGAATGATATTTAGAAGAATCATGGTAAGACTTGGAATATGAAGAATGTAAATGATATTTCAAAGAATCTTGATAAGACTTGGAAGATGAAGAATGTGAATAAAATTTAGAAGAATCATGATAATACTTAGAAGATGAAGAATGTGAATGATATCTAGAAGAATCATGATGAGACTTGGAAGATAAGGAATATTTGGAACAAGGATATTGTGATCTGATCTTGCATATGATCCTAGCAAGAACATCTGATTTCTTCCCTTTTTCAATCATTTTTCTCACAAGGTTAGCATCCATATATCTATTGCAGTAACAACACTTTTCAAATTTAAGGAGGTCAAGTTCATTTGAGCTCAAATGAGGATCCCCAACAAGATATTCAAGATCCATGGTTCTAGAAAAAGAAGAATCAAGCATGCAAGAAGAGAAAGGATGAATATAAGAAGGTAGACTATATGATAATAGGAGGAAAAGAATCAAGAAGACATAAAGAAGAGAAAGAATGGAAATGGGATGACTAGAAAGACATAGAGAATGAAGAAGAAAGAAGACCAAGAGTTATTTTGAGACATTTGATATGCTTTGAGTTCATTTGAATGTTGAGAAACATGTAATAGCACTTGTAACCAACATGAAAAAAAAGGTATTAGTTGATAGGATAATCCTAACAAATGTTGGTACAAAACTAGGATAGAAAAAGCTCTCACTTGTCCAAAAGAGAAATGATAAGATAAAATATTGCAATAGGTGTAAACCAACACTACCACAGAGGTGCCCACAACTTTGGGTGAATACCCTAGCACACATGGACTAGGAGGATGAATTACCCAAATTTTAATTAATTAAAATTGAATTTTGATGAAAGTGGATGGACAACAGATTATTAAGACTCTTCAAGTGTAATGTCAAAGAATCCAAGGTATATCTTTCTCAACAAGGATGGTCTCTAACAAACTAACTACAAACAAGGTCACTTGTGAAATCAAAGATCACTAATTCAAAAGGTCAAATCACAATAACTCAAGGTGAAAAAAAACTTCTAACAATGGGGTAAGTAGCCTAATCTGAACTAGATCAACCTAAGGAGATTGGAAATAATAGAACAACAAAGTAATTTGATCATAAAGTCTCGACTCAGGAATTCAGATTTTGTTCATTTTAAATGTCCAACTAGGTATATCAATAGATTTTTAATCATGAACCAAGCACGTAAGACAACAATTAGGGATTTCAAAAAAATATCTTCAAACAATGAGCAAGGGACAAAGTAACCTTGCACATGAACAAGAATAGTGTCATAGTATCAATCTAATCCCTGGAACCACTACTATGTATGTTCTCAAAATGTTTTCCAATCACACACATAGTCGAAAAAAAGAAAATTTGGCAGCACTATGGTTCTTAGTAATATTCAACTCTGTAGCTTTTGCAATCTAGAGTGGGTGAAATCCAATCCCAATGCACCAGGGTTTTGACATATTCTAAGAATTTAATCAATCAAAGATACTAAGAAGACCTGATAGCCCAACAAAAGACTACACCTATGAGGATCTTTTTCGCGAGTACATTTATATAATGGTTACTACTACCACGTAAAAAATGGCTATTACCACTCGAGGTACCATTCATGTGGTTGACCCGATAAAAGGAATGTCCACTATGGTTTAGCCCTCCCTAATTCACAAAGTACCACATGGGGACTTGGTTTGGATTCAAGGGTTTCAAATTTTTGATGTGCCTAAAAGGGAATAGAGCATACTCCTCTAGCCTCTTCACCTTATCCAAACATAGAAAATAAGATTCTTTGACATGCTAATTTGAAATCACCTCACCAACTATTTAGAAAATCTAACAACAAACACCACCAATCTCAAAAGAGAAAGTAATAATGGATGTTGAAAACAAATCCAAGCAAAATAGTGAGATAATAATAAATATCCTTCCCTACCTATAAGGAGATCCGTCGTTATGAGGAGCTTCACATGTAAAGCAAGAAAATGAAGCTTAGCCTCTCAAGATTTTCTAAATAGTGTTTATAGGGCCTAATTACTATGTGAAATACAGATGCGTGAAAGAAAATCTAGATCCAATTTTAGAGCACCAAATGAAGTGTAAATCTATGAAAGCATGTAAGAGCACTCAAGCCAAACACATGAGAGGGTTCATTTTACTTCCAAATCCAAATGTTATAGAGATCAAAAAAAATACTTGGTAATCTTTGCAACGCATCTTTTTTCTATTGTACCTTTCATTTATGCTTGAATGCTTGTTCGCAATGAACAAAACAACAAGCAAAACAAGCAAACACAAGATATGCAATATATATCCAACTTATGCAAAACTAAGGTTAGATATAAAAATATGATTTTTAAGAGTGATAATAATTAGAAAATAACCCAAATGAAAGCTCACATCATGCATTGATCCATTATAAAAATTAAATGCAAGCTATTCATTAAATGCCCTTTTTTTATTGATTTTTGACCTAGTCATAAAGATTAGATCTATATGATATGAATTTGGATCCAAAACCCTAAATGTAGAAAAGTGACCCCTATCAAAAATCAAATATCTTTCTAAAAATGTTAGAATTTTGAAAATATCTTTTCATTTGTGCCCTAGGGAGCCATTTTGTCAAAATAGACCAATTTTTGCAAATTGTATTATTGAGCCCTAATATGATCTCTAAAATCAAAATAAAAAGAACCAACTCTATTTAGAATTTAAAGAGCTTTCCAAAATATACACTTTTCAAAAAAAATCACTAATTTTCTCTTTAAAATGATTTTTCATTAAAAATAAAGAAAAGATTATAAAAAATCAAAAATACTTCAAAAAAATCTAAAAATTGGACTGAAGCTAATTTGATATGTCCCCACCTTGCAAAAAAAAAAAATCAGATCAAACTATCTAGCTATTTGGGAGATATGATAAAATCTTTTACATCTAAGATTTATTGTCTCCAAACAAATCTGCACAAGGGGGTTAACTCCAAAAAATCCAAAACTAACAAGTAAAGGTGGGTTGCCCCACAGTGGGTATCAAAAATGTATGTCTAAAATGTAAGCACACTTCTATGAGTCATTATATCCAAGATTTTTGAAGAATGAGGTCTCAAATGATGGCTCATAGCTCTCTATTCATGGAGTGCAAGGGTTTGTAACGGAGGCCTTTCATTTGACCTAGTTTGTGCCCATGCAAGTACACCATGAAACAATAGATTCAAGGATCCAAAATGCATGCAAATGGAGATGAAAACTAATCTATATGATAACAATGCAAAACAATGCAAGAAAGGAAATGTAATAATAATGCAACACTAATATATGAAAAAAAATATGGATCTAAGCTAATATGCAAATGCAAAGATGAAACCTCATGATGGAAGCCATTGATGCATGAGAGAATAAGACAAGAAGATAGAAGTTCTCCACAAAAAAATTTAGTATTCAAACTCTTTCAAAAATCGCTCTCCAACCCTGTAGCATAACAATAGAATAATTGTAGATGTATAATCATAGATCACTCATGGATCAATTGTGTATCAATCGTGGATCAATTGTGGATGTCTAAAATGAGGAGAGGGCTCTCCCTTATAAAGGAAAATGTAATGGTGGGAGGCTTCTCACAACCAATATGGGATAATAGAGTTTGATCCATGTGAGACAAAATTCCACCAATGAGAAAAAAAGAGTGTTTGAGAAGAAAGTGGAAAGAGGAAAAAGAGGACTCCCACTTAGAGATATGTGCATTTAAGTGTAGAGAAAATAAAAAAAGATTTATTTAATTTTATTTCCTTTTTCAAGTGGGTTTAATTGTTATTTATTCAATTTCCTTTTTCATCACAAAGAGATATTTAAGTGAGAATTTTATTTAATTAAAAGGGAGCAAGTTCTTTTAATTAAATAGAAAATATTTAATTAAATTAAATGAGGGGTTTTTCTCTTAATTAATTAAATATGGACGAATTATTTAATTGAAAGAGAGGTTTTCTTTTAATTAAATGGGGACTTATTTTATTTAATTAAAAGGGGGATTTTCTTTTAATTAAACAAGACTTGAGATAAAATGATCAACCTTAGGAAATATTGAAATAATTGAATTGATCAAGGAAATTGATTTAAATTTATTTAATAAAATATTGCAAACTATTGATTCAGGAAATTCATAAATTCATAAATTGAATAATGGGGGCCCATAGTCTAGGTGACCATTTTAGGGTGCATACAATGTCACTTAACATACTTAAACAATCTTGTTTCTGCTCTTTTCTCTTCACTTGGTATCTCAACTTCTTAATCATTATGTACATCTCTGTCAAATAGTTCAACATATATTTCATGTACACTAATCTCAGAATCAGAATGTGCCTCAACTTCATTCTGCAAATCAGCACCTGAATGCAGCTCAATTCCTGAATGAAACTCAATATTCATAGTATGTGACTCAGTAATCATTGAAACTTGTTGTTGATTTGCAACTTGGTTTATAGCATCTTCATCAGCAGGCATACCTTCTTAAAATTATACAAATGATTTGTATTCTTCTAGTTTTTTCATAAGTTCAGCCTCATATACTTTTATATATTCATCAAATTTCACATTTGCACTTTCTACAATTTTGTTAGTGTCAGTATTTAAGCACTTATAAGTTTTACTTCTTGTGGAATAACCAAGGAATATACTTTCTTCACTTTTTTCATCTAGTTTACCATTCTTAAAATATTTAAGAATATTAAACTTGCTTCCAAATACCTTAAAATATTGTGCATTCGGTGAGTATCCATACCATAATTAAAAAGGTATTGAATAACTACCTTTTTTGACTTGTACACGGTTCAAGGTATAGATAGTTGTACTTACAACTTCTCTTAAGTATTTGAAAGCAACATTTTTCTCCATCATGAGTGTCCTAGCACAGTCCATTAAAAATGTATTCCTCCTTTTAGCAATTCCATTTTTTGGAGGGGTCTTAGGAGGAGATGTCTATCTTTTGATTCCTCTCTCATTATAAAAAATCTCAAACTCATTTGATGTAAATTCTCCTCCTTTTTTAGATCTCAAACATTTTAGACTTTTAGTTGTTTCCTTCTCAACTCTTGTTGAGTACCACTTAAACATTTGGAGAGCATCATATTTCTATTTCAAAAACATAATTATCATCATTCTAGAATAATCATCAACAAGTAGCATAATGTACTTATCTCCTTTGTAGCTTTGCACTTCAATTGGTCCACACGAGTCAGTATGAACAATCTCTAGTATTCCTTTATAGGTATGAGTCTTACTCTTAAAACTTGACTTTGTCATTTTTCCCAATTGACATTGTTTGCAAATTATATTGTCAAGATTCTTCAACTTAGGAAAACCTCTAGCTCTTCTCATGTTACTGATACTAACGAAGTTATCAAAATTAACATGACATAACCTCTTGTACCATAGCCACACATCATCAAATTCTACAATTAAACAAGTAGCATCCTCTATATCAAGGTAGAATAGATTACCTCTAGTTTGATCACCTTTTTCAATTAGTTTTCCATCAATATCATATATCTTAGCAATCTTGTTTTCAAACTCAACCTTACAACTTAAATTGTTTAGTTGTGACACACTCAACAAATTAAAGTTAAGTCCTTCAACATAATAAGCATTGTCACATAAAATCTTTTCTATGAGTTTGATAGAACCTTTTCCTATCAGACATGGTGCATCATTACCAAACCTTACACTATTTCCATTATAATAATTCAAGGTAATGAACTTACTTTTATCTCTAGTCATGTGATGTGAACACTCACTATTAATGATACATCTATTATTCTTGTTCACACAAGACACTACTACAGTTGCCTCATCCTCATCAGATTCATCCTTAATTGCAACATATACCAATTTATCATCATGATCATCAGATCCATCTTTTACTTCCTCTTCAGAAATGTAGCAAGACTTCTTTCCTTTTTCTTTGTAATCTTCATTATCTACATCTTTTCTACTTTTTTACTTGTCACCACCTCTGTAATTCTTCTTCTTTGGACATCTAGCAGCAATATGACCAACCGCATTGCAATTGAAGCACACAATAGGTAACTTAACTTTGAATTTGTCTTTACCTCTATGAAATATCCTTATTAGTAGTGCTTCAAGTTGATGTACATCTTCCTCATTTGTATTACTATCACTGGACACATATTGTACCTTTTTCTTCTTCTTCTCATTAGGTTCCTTTAATGATAACTTAGCTTTGAAAGAAAATTCAATATTTTTAGGTTTGTAATTATCAAATTTAGATAGCTCAAAAGTAGTAATCCTAACTACCAAACCTTCAAGAATCAAATCATTCCCTAGCATACATCTCAGTTCTTATATTGCAAAAACTCTAATAGCATAGATGGAAAATAGTGTTCTCAAAAAATTTCTTAGTATAGTATCATCATCTATCTTACTAGTATCTCCTCTTATTTCATAACAACTTCTTTTATCCTAGAGAAATATTGAGCAATATTCTCACCTTCTTGCATTCTCATATCATTGAATTTACCTCTAAGACATTCAACTCTAGCTCTTAGAATATTTTTGTCACCTGCATAGATAGTGTGTAGAGCATCCCACATTTTATTTGTATAGTGACAACCCTTGATATCATCATACTCAACAAAACTTAGGGCAGAGGCAATCTCCAACATTGTCTGGTTGTATTCTTTCTTCTATTTTAGATCTTCAGCATTTAGGACTCTAGTAGGATTAACATACTCAATTGTAATGGTAGATTGTACATGATCTCCAATACCTCCTAGGTGTAGCTTCATCAGACTTTTCCATGTAGAAAATTTATCTCTATTAAGCGTGGGTACCTCTCTTTTTGACATCTTGATCTTTTTGCTTCTAGTACCTTCAAACTAGTCCTCTTAAGTAGATGGCTATAATACCAATTTTTGTAATTATTTAGAATAACTAAGAGGGGGTGAATTAATTATCTAAGGTTTAGATGTACAATTAAAACTTGTCAAAACTTAATAAAACCATATTCATAAAACATTTTTATCATGCATGCGTCCATTAGATGATACATTCGCTTAAACCTGTAGGTTATTGTCAAATAAACTATGCAAAAATGTAAACATGAAACATTACAAATTCAATAATGCATTTGAGACAATGATTTAATGTGGAAACCTAAATTGGAAAAAAGCACCAATAACATACTACTCATTCTCACTCTTCTAAAGTGATGTCTTGTGAAAGGCCAACCCTGTTAAAGGTTGCAATGCACACTGTTAAATGTGACCCGGTTAAAGGATTTCAATTGCCCTATTATGAGTGAGCCTTGTTAGAGGACTTTTGATCATTCACTTAGAATGTCTCTTGGTTAAAGGATTTACAAATGACTGTTAAGTCAACCTTAATTTAAAAGATTTACCCTAGACTGATACAATGATTAGAAAGTAATAGTACAGCTTGATCTGATAACAACTTACAATGCACTTGTAAATTATAGATCTCTATTTCAGTCCTCCATTCTACTTGGCTTTCACACACTTCATCTCTAATAGCTTGGTCACCCTTCAAGTATCCATACCCTTAAGCCTTCTTGCATTGATTTCCAATTTAGTCTCTTCTCTTAGGTCATTGAATGAAGCAATACCCTAGACTCCTTATCTTCCTTCATAACAAATTTTACTTCTAACTAGCCATCTCTATAAATAAAAAATTAAGATCTTTTATTATTCATCCTCCTTCATCCACTTTAGGATTAGGTTAGATTAGGTAGCATATGATGAATCTACACTTCTTTTCATTTCATCCCCTTCTAGAAACATCTCCTTCAATCCTCTTTGTATTCATGTCAAAATGGTTTATCTTGAATTCTATGCCACCAGCTCATCAAGCTTATCTTCCAAATAGTTCACACAATCCAAGAAATCAAACTTGTCAACTTAGATTCATCAAATTCTTGATCTCTCTCATAATACTAACACTTGACATTAATTGGCTTCTGATGCTCAGCACATACTGTATTGCTTGGCATCTTCTATCAAAACACTTAGCATGAAGTAAATTTTAGTGGTGCTTGACATCAACTAAAATTTACTTGTCTTACATTGTATCATTTGGCTTGCACTGAAATTAAATTTTCTCAGCTCCTACTAATTTTTTGCTTGGCTTACACTAACTTTTCTTACCACCTATTGTGCAGATTGTTAAGCTTGGCAGACAAATTTTGTTTAACTTGTTCTTCTAAACTTAATTAGTATAACCATCCTTTTCAACCTTAAGTATATTATCAATGCAATATAATATCACTATCTTAACTAATCCTTGTACTCCTTTTCCATATCATAACTCAACCTATCCTCTAGGTGCTATTGTTACATCATTTGATCAAATCCTCTTCATCAATCAAACAAATGAGAGTACTTAAATCATGTAAGCAGTTATCTTACTAGCAAGTAGTAGGTTTGAGATTAATGAAAAAATAATGATTGAAACACATATTCATACTTGTATCAATCTTTTTTCAGCAATTAGCAACCTGGGTTAGGAGTGCTAGGATACGGGGAATAGTTGCCAAGGTTAGGATTACTTTAGGAATTGGCTATAATTCTAAAAAAAATGGCATATGAGGCCTTGGAGCTATCTTTCCATCTTGAATGAGGCTATTTTTAGCTTTTATAGCAATATCAAATGTTACAAGTAAGGTATTCCCAACCATGGACAAAATCATGACTGAAATGTCTCTATTAAGGGCTCTAAGGTAGTATAGAAATTCATGTTGATTAGAGGGCCTTATTGCTATCAGGATTCTATTCTAGGTTCTTTGAAATCTTAAATTAAATTCTATCATGTACTCATGGGGTTCCCTCTTAATGGTAGTTAGGTGCTCAACTAGAGAAAGATGGTCAAATTTATCTTCAAACTAGGTCGTCAAGGTTGCTCTTAACTCATCCCATGAGACTATAAAATCAATTGATAACCCCCTAAACCATTGAAGGGCCTTTCCCTTAAGTGATGTTTCCAACAACCTCATAGCTACATTATCCCAGGTAACATGGTGAAGACCACAAAGGGATGCAATATCTCTTATATGCTCAATAGGAGTAGTTTGATCTTCCTTAGTAAAAATAGGTAAGCTTTTAAGGGTTGCAGTCAAGATATTATCATGCTACTATAAATTCAATGGGCTACCTTGATTAAAGGCCACAAAAGGATAGTTTCTTTCCATGGAAGGGTTAAAAATTACTTGAACTACTTGGAGAGGTGGTGGTGGTGGATTAGGAGGTACCATATGTGTTGGGGAATGATTGTAAGTAGAAGCAGAAATATGATTAGGAGTACAAAAATGTGATGCAATAGGCTAAGTATCCTTGGGTGTCTTGGATTTCTTTTTGGAGGTGATAACTCTCGAGCTACAAAAGGATCCTTACTCTACCTAATTTGGTTCTTTCTCATATGTTGAGAATTATAATCTACACAAAGTCAGAAAAAGAGTCATCAAGTATGATATCATTCACTATTTAAACATATCATTATTGCTCACACTAAACAACAAGACTATATGTCACCCTTTACTTAGACTAATGGCTTAAGAGGGTCCCACCGGGCATGCCAAAAATTATTGTCACCTAGATTGCACCCTTGTGTTGAAGTTTAACTTTCAACAATCTAGTGAAACATGGGATGATCCTTGACCTATAGGTATGCCATGTTAAGGATCAACCTCTAGTAAAAAAGGTCAGCTTCCCTTGAATAAACCTCTTAAAACTAACTTTAACCTAGTAGGAAAATGGGAGAGAAAGAAAAATAACATAAACTTAAACTAGAAATGATAGTCATTCACCAAAATTGTGAGGTGATGCAACTTTGAATGAAACCCACAACTAGAAATGAATGTAAAAACTTGACTACAAAAAGACCCTACTAACATTAAGTGCATGAAAATATAACCAAATGCAGATATTTAGAAGAAGGAAACCATGTTCACAACTTCAAAACTTGATTACACACAAATTACACTAACTTAACTCATAAAAATACTTCCCATATGCCTCAAAAATACTTAACTAGATCCAAGGATTAATTTAATCACACTAACCTGAACTTAAAAATGCTCGAAAGAAAATGACAAACTCACAATAGGGCCAAAGAGGATGACTGTTATATATTTTTTAGAAGGAGCAAAGGCTCTAAAACTATATTACAATATAGACATGAGCTACAAACAAGTATATCTCTACAATGAAGAAACAATGCCTCTTGCAATGAGATAGAATGCTAGAACTAACTAGAATAATTTCCAAGAATGGGGTATAAATAAGTTCACAACCCAAAACTTGCATTATTCCCAAATTGGAAACCAATCAATGCTTTCCATCAAATTAGCTAAAGATTTCAAACTGTCATCCTCATGAATCATGTTGCATACTAAAACTAGAAAAATGTCATCCCCCAATAAATTCAATGGTAGGTGTATGCAACTTTCCCTTTTATGAAAATCCGCATACCTTAATTTTGGAAAAATTAAATCAAATCACTTCCTCCATTTTTTGCATTTTAAAATCATATTTAAATGGTATATTTTATAACAACATTGCCCATTTAAATCAAATGAAAAAATAAAACCTCCTTTGTACACTTAATATTTTCAATTTACCCAAATAATAGTGCACATATAATAAAATCCTACCTCTTGCATACTTAGAGAAATAAAATAAAATAAAATCTCCCCATAATGCACATTAAAAAGGCCCCCATTTGTATGAATTTATTAATGCATAGTTTATACATTAATAGTATGAATATGAAAACCTGTTGCAAGAATTTTTAAAAAACATATACCTTTTGAAAATACTCATGCCCTAGCTCGATTTGTGCATTGGAACTCAGAAATTTGGGGAAAGTTGACATTTTTGCAATGGGATAAACTAGCTTTCTATAGCATCACTCGTTGAAAAATCAGCAACTTTGAATGCCTAAGGGTAGGAATTTTATTTCACTTTTTCTATTTGGTTGATTAGATATCAAAATGGAAGGGTTTCATGGCTTCCTTTCTTATGGTTTGATGAGCATTTTTTTCTGTTAAATACTTTAATTTTCATGGTTGTTTTCTCTCATTCATGTCACTTCTTAAAACTGAAAATATGGAAGGCTATGGTTGCATTCATACTTGTTTTGCATTATTCTTGTCATGTATGATTTTGTATTTTACTGGGGTTGTGACCTGCAACTTGGCTCCATGTATTTTCTTCATTTCTTTATGGGAATAACTTTGAAAAAAGTTACAGTTGTATATTTATTTGTTGTTGTTGCTTGCTATAGGAAATATTTATTAGTTTATTTCTTGTTGCATCCCTGATGAAACAATGAATGAGGGTTTAAATGCTAGAGCTCATGGCTGCATAATATGGGTAAGGGATCATCTTCATATGCTTCTATCTTCATGTATGCATGTCATCCTTCTTATTTTCATGGTTGCAACCTTATTTACTCTTGATTTTTTGTATGTTGCAGGAAGAAAGGCATGATTTTTTTAATGTCGCTTTCCTTGCATACATGATGAGGGTTTGAATGCAACCCTTTGCTCCATGTATGGATTAAGGCATCATTTTTTTTCATATGGTGTTGCTAATAAAATGTTCACTGTAGGCTATGGCTTGCATATCCCTTTGTTCTCTCTATTTTTATATATACATATATGAATATTTTCCTTCCTTCAGTAGGGGTGTTGTAGGCATGAATCTAGATCTGCATATCATGACCGTGCATATGGATTCCTTTATTTTATGTTGATCACGTGATCATATTTAGGGCATGGATATATCTAGATTTTATCTCTATTTCCATGTGAATATATGCAAAAATGGCCTTTGAATGACCCATGACTTGCAGTATGGCATCATCTTCAATGGAGAATCTACCTCTTACTATTTCTAATGTAGGCATGTTAGTTCTTAATGAAAATCTGATTTTTGATAGTATAAGCATGCTTCCTTTATTATTATTCATTTATTTACCATAAATACATATTGAAACTATATGATACATATCCTCAATGTGTTATTTTCATGGTACTGGTTGTATTCATACTTATTTCTTTATTTTCAGCACTACTTTATTTACAAGCATACTATTGTGCTCATTGGGTAGCAATCTTATTATTATATATGGTCTTTTAGATATGCATCCATGTATGCATTTTTCTATAACTTGCATAAGTTCATTCATGTATAAAATTCAATAGGCCTCATTCCTTTGATTCTCTTATCAATATGTAGCAAATGTTATTCTCATTTATAAAGCATACTTATGACAACTAAAAATAAGATGAATTCTTGATCTAATATTATGTTTACCTTCACAATCCTATCCTCTTATTGCATTCCCTTCAAAAGCTCCTAATGCACTTTTATCTTATGCATGATTCCCTTTGCTTTCTCCCATAAAAATCTTGTTGCACTTTATTTGATGCATTCTCCATTCTTGATCATTGCTAAAGGAACAATGCTTTGTGCCATTTTTAGAAAATGAATAAAAAGACCCCTTAGATCTCCATAAAAAAATTATTGTAAATAATAAAGCTTGTTCATCACATCAATATCTAACTCCTCACCAATTTTTAGGGTTAGAGGATTTCATATGTGGCCATACCAATTTTTTTAAGTGGCTATAACAATGAAACTCCACACTTCATGTAGCATAATTGATCTCTTGTAGCTCTTTTTCAGTACGTCTAAAATGCATGATGAATCACTCTAGCTGATATAACAATGATCCCCTAGGCCTACTTATCTTCCTCCAGTGGAGTTTTCCCTTCAATACAACAGTGAAACTCCTTAGTGCTAGAGTCAACTTTGAAACTCCCGATGAAGGAGCTTCCAATCTACCTCATAGCATTGATGTGTTGTACTATAAGGAAACTTAGAAAGAAATAATCAAAATCTTCTACTTGTACATGGAACAAACATTCTCAAATTAAAAACATGGTAATTTTCTCTTTTGCATGGTTTCCCTATTGATTCTACACTTTGACTTGGGCATGACCAGCTAGATATTGCAAGTTGTAGGGATCCATATGTGTACACATGACTATAGGGTTAAATTTATGATTTTATGAATTGCATAGATCTTTTCAAGATCTAACACCCTCTTTTCTCCTCTAAACCCCATGCAGGTTATGTAGCATTTGGATACTGGTGAGATGCAAGTAGTAAAGAACAAAGAGGAAACTCTCCAAGGTCTACATAGGAAATATCTGGTACCCCATACTTCTCCCATTTTTATATATGAATGTATTTTTCCTTATCATATTCAATATGTGTTTGGTTATTCCCACGGCCTATGGGAACCCATGTATTTTCTTTGATGTTGTTTTCATGCACCTTACATTATGTAAAATTTGATACATCCACAAATATATGTACATAATGTTTAGTTAAATCTCTTGATCTTCATTTCCCTTCAGCATGTTTTGCTATTTTCAGCTATTCTTTTTATTTTATACAAAATGAACAACAAATCTTAAACAATATCATTTAACAATCACAAACTAAGGAAACATAGAGAACAAATACACCTAGTAATTAGGCCTCTAATGGCACCAAAATGCATGAACACAAAAAATTGTAATAATAACACTTTCTTCTAAATGCCTTGAAGTAGCTGATAGATGGTGTGTGACCAAACCATACCTCATAGGGAGTCTTCTATGTCCCTATTTTTTGTTGAAGAATGAGACTATATAGAACAAATTGATACAAGTATGATCAATATGTTTCAATCATTATTTTGTCACTAATGTCAAACCTGCTATTTGCTAGTAAGACAACTACTTACAAGATTTAAGTACTATCACTTACTTGATTGATGAAGAGGATTTGATCAAAAGATGTAACAATAGCACCTAGAGGAAAGGTTGAGTTATGATGTGTAAAGGAGTACAAGAATCATCTAAGATGGTGATAACATGATCTATTGATAATTTACTTAAGGTTACAAAGGTTGGTTACACTAAGCAAGTATAGAAGAACAAGTTAAACAAAGTTTGTCTACCAAGCTTGACCGAGTGGATAGTAGGTGTCAAGAAAATTCAATGCAAGCCAAACAAAAAATTAGTTGGAGCCAAATAAAAGTCTATTCTAGTGTATGCCAAGCAAAATAGTGGATGTTGAGTAAAGTTTAATTGATGCCAAGCACCAGTAAAATTTAATTTGTGTCGAATGATTTTACAAAGGATGTCAAGAAATATAGTATGTGTCAAGCATAAAAAAAAAAAATTAATGTTGATTGGTTGCATTATTTGAAAGATCGTGATTTCAATGGATCTGAGCTGACAAGTCTATTTTCTTGGATTGTGTGAACCAGGTGGAAGATAAGATTGATGAGAAAGTGGCATATAATTCAAGATAAACCTTTTTGAGGTGAATTCAAAGTGGATTGAAGGAGAATTTTCTAGAAGAGATATGAAATATGGGGTAGATTCATTGAATCCTACCTAATCTATCCTAACCCTAAATTGGGTGATGGAGAATGGGTAGAAAAAGATCTTAATTTCCTACTTATATAAATGGCTAGTCAAAAGCAAGGGTTTTCATGTGTCAGAACCTAAGGATGACAAGGAGAAAAGGGTTTTTCTTCACCAAGTGACTTGAGAGAAGAGTCTGCATTATCATGTTATGCAAGAAGGCTTAAGGGTATGAATGCTTGAAGGGTGAACAAGCTATTAGAGCTGAAATGTGAGAAGGCCAAACAAAATAGAGGACTAAGATAGAGATTTGTAATCTATAAATGGAGCTGTAAGTTGTTATTAGATCAAGGCTTATTTTACTCTCTAATAATTATATCATTCTAGGGTAAATCCTATGGATTAATGTTGACCTAACAATCATTTGCAAATCCTTTAACTGGGTGACATTCCAAGTGAATGATCTAAAGTCCTCTAACAAGGCTCACTCCTAATAGGGTGATTGAAATCCTTTGACAAGGTCACATTTAATAGTTTTTATTGTAACTTTTAATAGGGTTCACCTTTCACAGGGCATCACTTCAAACGAGTGAAAAAGGGTAGCATGTCACTGGTTGCACAATCTTATGGATGCATGCATGATGATAAATGTTTTATGGGTTCACTAAGTTGTGAAAAGTTTATTTTATACATCTAGACCTTGGATAACTAATTCATCCCCCCTCTTAGTTATTCTTAAGTATTCCAACAATTGGTATTGGAGTCATCTGCTTAAGAGGACTAGTTTAAAGGTACTAGAAGCACAAAGATCAAGATGTCAAAAAGTAAAAGTACCCGAGCTTAATAGAGATAAATTTCCTACATAGAAAAGTTTGATGAAGCTACACCTTAGAGGACTTGGAGATCATACACAATCTACCATTATTACTGAGTATGTTGATCCTATTAGAGCCCAAACTACTGAGGATATGAAAAAGAAGAAAGAACATAGCCAAGCAACACTAGAGATTGCCTCTACCCTAAGCTATGTCAAATTTGATGATACCAAAGGTCATGATAGTTCAAATTAAATGTGGTATACCTTAACCACCATTTATGGAGGAGACACTAATGTTCTAAGGGCCAAAGTTGAAAGTCTCAGAGGTAAGTTTGATGATATGAGAATGGAAGAAGGTGAAAATATTGCTCAATATGTCACAAGGATAAAAGAATTTGTTAATGCAATAAGAGGAGCTACTAGCACAATAGATGATGACACTATACTAAGAAAAATTTTAAGAAAACTATTGCCTATATATGACATTAGAGTTTCTGCAATTCAAGAATTGAGATGTATACCAAGGAATAATCTATCACTTGAAGGTCTAGTAGGTAGGCTCACTGCTTTTGAACTATATAACTTTGATAATTAAAAACCTAAAAATATTGAATCTTCTTTCAAAGATAAGCTATCATTGAAGGAATATGATGAGAAGAAGAAGAAGAAAAAGATAAAGTATGTGTCCAGTGATAGTGATATTGATGAGGAGGATGTAGAACAACTTAAAGCACTACTAGAAAGAAGATTCCACAAAGGTAAAGGAAAATTCAAAGGTAAATTACCTATCATTTATTTTAATTGCAATGAGGTTGGTCATATTTCTACTATATGTCCAAAGAAGAAGAACTACAGAGGTGGTGACAAGTACAAAAGTAGAAGAAATGAAGACAATGATGACTACAAAGATAAAGGCAAAAAGTCTTGCTACATTGCTAAAGAGGAAACAAAAGATGAATATAATGAACATGATGATGAAGTGGTGTATGTTGTAATGAAGGATGAATCTTATGAAGATGAGGCAACTGCACTTGTGACTTGTGTGAACAAGAATGGTAGATGGATCATTGATAGTAGGTGTTCCCATCACATGACTGGAGACAAAAGTAAGTTCATTACCTTGAATTTTTATGATGGAAATAGTGTAAGATTTGGTAATGATGCACCGTATTTGATAAAAGGAAAAGGTTCTATCAAACTCACAAATAATATTTTATGTGACAATGTTTAGTATATTGAAGGACTTAACTATAATTTGTTGAGTGTATCACAACTGAATAATTTAGGATGTAAGGTTGAGTTTGAAAACAAAATTTCTAATGTATATGACACAAATGGAAAGCTGATTGGAAAGGGTGATTAGACTAGGAGTAATCTATTCTACCTTGAAATAGAGAATGCTACTTGTTTAGTTGCAAAATTTGATGATGTCTAGCTATAGCACAAAAGGTTATGTCATGGTAATTTTGTTAACTTAGTTAGTATCAACAACATGAGAAATGTTAGAGGTTTGCCTAAGTTGAAGAAACTTGATAATATAATGTGTAAACAATATCAATTAGGCAAAATGACAAAGTAAATTTTTAAGAGTAAAGCTCATACCTCTAAAGAAATATTAGAGATTGTTCATACTAACTTATTTTGACCAATTGAAGTACAAAGCTACAAATGAGATAAGTACATTATGTTTTCTGTTGATGATTATTCTAAAATGATGATAGTTATGTTTCTAAAATAGAAATTTGATGCTTTCCAAATTTTTAAGTGGTACTTAGCAAGATTTGAGAAGGAAATGGGTAAAAATTTGAAATGTTTGAGATTTTACAGAGGAGGAGAATTTACATCACATGAGTTTGAGATGTTCTGTAATGATAGAGGAATCAAAAGATAGACATTTGCCCCTAGAACCCCTCCACAAAATGGAATTGTTGAAAGGAGGAACATATCTATAATGGACTATGCTAAAACACTCATGATGGAGAAAAATGTTGCTTTGAAATACTAGAGAGAAGTTTTAAGTATAGCTATCTATACCTTGAACCATGTACAAGTCAATAAATGTACTCATTCAACACCTTTTGAACTATGGTATGGATACTCACCCAATGTAAAATATTTTAAGGTATTTGGAAGCAAATTCTATATTTTCAAAGACTTCAAGAATGGTAAACTAGATGAAAAAAGTGAAGGAGGTATATTCCTAAGATATTCCACAAGAAGTAAAGCTTATAAGTATTTAAATACTAACACTAACAAAGTTGTAGAAAGTGCAAATGTAAATTTTGACAAATATATAGAAGTATCTGAGGTTGAACTTATGAGAGAACCAAAAAAATACAAATCATTTGTGTACTTTAAGATGCTACAAATCAAGCTACAAACAAATAGCAAGTTTCAACGACTACTGAGTCACATACAATGAATGTCAAGTTGCATTTAGGAACTGAGATGCATTCAAATGTCAAATTATGAAATGAAGTTTAAGCACATTTTGATTCTAAGATTAGTGTACATGAAAGAGATGTTGTGATACCTAAGATGTACATAGTGACTCTGAAGTTGAAAGACCAAATGAAGAAACTAGATTTGAACCAAGATTGTCCAAATATGTCAAGAGACATCATTCTACTACACAAATTATTAGAGATAAAGATGCTAGACCAATGACAAGAAATAGATTGAGAAATGATATATGTTTTCTAAGCATGAAAGAACCTAAATTACTGAGAGATGCCTTAGAAGATGGGGACTAGAGTAAAGCCATCAAAGAAGAGATTGAAAAAATTGAGAAAAACAAAATATGGACTCTAGTTCCTAGACCAAAAGACAAAAATGTGATTGGTACCAAGTGAGTATTCAAAAACAAGCTAGATAAAAATGGTGAAGTCACAAGGAAATAGGCAAGATTAGTTTTCAAATGATATGCACAAGAAGAAGGAATTGACTATGGATGGATATTTTCTCCTATTGGTAGATTGTAAGGTGTAAGAACTTTACTTGCTTATTTTGCCTACAAAGGTTTCAAAGTTTATCAAATGGATGTTAAATCTACATTTATGAGTGGTATATTAGAGGAAGAAGTTTACATAGAATAGTTAGAAGAATTTTTTGATGTTAACAATAAAAAACATTATATGTAGATTACACAAAGCTTTATATGGTTTGAAACAAGCACCAAGAGCATGGTATGAGAGACTTCATAATTATCTTGTGAAGATGGGATTTGAAAGGATTGATGATAACAGCAAGAATTTGAGATGTCTATGTTTGAAGAGAATAATTTCTTTGTGGGTCTGCAAGTATATTAGATAAAATATGGTATATACATCACTCAATCAAAATATGTCAAGGAAATATTGAAATATTTTGGATTGGAGGATTTCAAACCAATAAGTATACCTATGGTGACAAGACACAAATTGTCAAAGAATGATGATTTAGCTAAGGTGAATCAAACATTGTATAGGTCTATGATTGGAAAATTACAATATGTAGTACATAGCAGACCTAACATTGCATTATCTATAGGGATAGTTACAATATTCTCTGCTAATCTTAGGGAGAATCATTTGATGGCTATAAAGAGAATAATGAGATATCTAAAAGGAATAGAGGAGTATGGTCTATACTATATGAAAAATGAGAAATTTGAATTAAGAGCCTATATTGATGTTGATTAGGCTAGAAAAATTGATGACAAAAAGGATACCAGTGGAGGTGCATTTTTCTTAGGCAAGAGACTAATTACATGGACTAGCAAGAAATAAAACTGCACTTCACAATCTACTACTAAAGTTGAATATGTTTTTGCTACTGTAAATTGTACAAACATTATATAGATCAAATAGCTACTCAAAGGTATGAAGGAAGAGGTCACAAAACTAGTGACACTTTATTGTTATAATACAAGTGTTATAAACATATCAAAAAATCTTGTGATGTACACAAAGACTAAGCACATTGCAATCAAGTATCATTACTTGAGAGAATTAGTTCAAGATAAAGAGGTGAAGAACAAATTATTGATATCTTCACAAAATCATTACTTAAGGATGCTCATGGGTATCTAAGAGGTAAACTAGGGGTCATACCCCTATCAAAAGCTATCTAAGTAACAAAAAGAGTTCCCTGCATCAAACAAGTTGATTTTCATAGGTTACAAATTGATGCAATGGATCTTACTTTATGAGTTGCCTTACGTAATCAAAGAGCTAACACTACAAATCAATCACAAACAAGGTGACCAAGGAAGAAACTAAAGAATTTTATATCTGCATGTTAAGATGACAAGTCTTTGGCTTTTTTTCAAAGAGGGAGATCATTATTAATATGATCAAGGGAAATATAAGAAAAAGGGAGATAGTTATTGATCAAGAGAAACACAAGAGTTAAACTAATTCAAGAGGAAGAGATATTTAGCTAAGAGGGAGATAGAACATACAAGAAAGAAAATCTACTTAGTAAGAGGAAGATAATTCAGAGGGAGTTATAAGGATGACATAAAGGAGTTTTGTAACCTATTCAGAAGATGAAAGTTACTAATAGAGGGAGAGATTTCAATACAAGGAATTTTTTTTGTTTTTGGTATTTTGTTGGTCTTACTATTATAACCTAATCAGTTTGGTTTTCCATCAATGCCAAAGAGGAAGATTATTGAAGGAGACTATTGAGAACAAATTGATCCAATTATGATCAATATGTTTCAATCATTGTTTCATCACTAATGTCAAACTTTCTATTTGCTAGTAAGACAACTGCTTACAATATTTAAGTACTATCACTTATTTGATTGATGAAGAGGATTTAATCAAAAGATGTAACAATAGCACCTAGAGGAAAGATTGAGTTATGATATGTAAAGGAGTACAAGAATTAGCTGAGATAGTGATAACATGATGTATTGATAATTTACTTAAGGTTACAAAGGTTGGTTACACTAAAAAAGTATAGAAGAAAAAGTTTTAAAAAAATTGTCTCCCAAGCTTGATCAAGTGGATAGTAGGTGCCAAGAAAAGTCAATGCAAGTTGAGTAGAAAATCAGTTGGAGCCAAGTAAAACTCTATTTTATTGTATGCTGAGAAAAATAGTTGATGTTAAGTAAAGTTTAGTTGATGTCAAGCACCTGTAAACTTTAGTTCATGCCAAATAATTTTGCAGAGGATGTCAAGCAATGTAGTATGTGTCGAGCATCAAAAGTAAGTTAATGTTGAGTGGCTACATTATTTGAAAGATCATGAATTCAATGGATCTAAGCTAACAAATTTTTTTCTTGGATTGTGTGAACCAGGTGGAAGATAAGATTGATGAGTTGGTGGCACCAAATTCAAGGTAAACTATTTTGAGAAAAAATCAAAGTGAATTGAAGGAGAAGTTTCTAGAAGAGAGATGAAATATGGGGTAGATTCATTAAATCCTATCTAATTTGTCTTAACCCTAAATTGGACAATGGAGAATGAGAAATAAAAGATCTAAATTTCCTACTTATAGGAATGGTTGGTCAGAAGCAAGGGTTGTCATGTGCGAGAACCTAAGGAAGACAAGGAGTAAAGGGTTTTTCTTCATCAAGTGACCTAAGAGAAGAGTTCACATTGGCATGTTAAGCAAGAAGGCTTAAGGGTATGAATGCTTGAAGGGTGAACAAGCTATCAAAGCTGAAATTTGTGAAGGCCAAGCAAAATGGAGGACTAAAATAGAGATCTATAATCTACAAATGGAGTTGTAAGTAATTATCAGATCAAGCCTTAGTGTTACTCTCTAATAATTGTATCAGTCTAGGGTAAATCCTTTGGATTAAGGTTGACCTAATAGTTATTTGTAAATCCTTTAACCAGGTGACATTCCAATTGAATGATCTGAAGTAATCTAACAAGGATTACTCCTACCAGGGTGCTTGAAATCCTTTAACAAGGTCACATTTAACAATGTTAATTATAACCTTTAATAGGGTTGGCCTTTCACAAGGCATCACTTCAGAAGAGTGAAAAAGGGTAGCATGTTACTGATGGTTTTTTCCAAATTGGGTTTTCACGTAAATTATTGTGTCAAATGTGTTGTTGAATCTGTTATGTTTCATGTTTACATTTTTGCAAATTGATTTGATAGTAACCTACAAGTTCTAAGTGGTTGCATAATCTTATGGATGCATGCATGATGATAAATGTTTCATGGGTTCACTAAGTTATGAAAAGTTTTATTTATGCATCTAGACCTTGGATAATTGATTCACTGTAATTTTCCCTTTTGGGACATTAGGGTTTATATCCCTACTGTAAATATATTTTCTCCTTTTTGCTCTCAGATTGTGAATCATTCCTCTTTTTTCCCTTTATATTTTTTTTTCTTACTTATAATATATCCCTCAATGTTAAAATTTCTCTATGCATATAGTTTTCATTCCTAGGAGTCACGTCTTTTCATTAATTATATTAGTAATAATAATATAATTATATTAATTATATTAATTATATATTTACATTAATTATATACTTATATTAATAAGCTTGATATATTATATTAATAATAATTGTATTATAATATATATTATTCTAATAAAATATCAACTATAAATTATATTACTATATTATAATACTTCATATTAATAGTATCATATCTTAATCATATTATTATTATATTAGATTATCATTTAATTAATTTCATAATTTCACATTGCTATTATAATGCGAGGATATTATATATAATTTTACACATAAAATATTATTACTTTAATATTTTTATTAATAACACTTTATATATAATGGTTTATTTATTATTTATATTAAATGTCAAAACGGGGATATTATAGTCCTTCCCTCTCAAATTTGCTTGCCCTCAAGCAAATCTTTCATACACAAGTTTGTCACAAACACAAAACATACTTGCACCAAAAAAATTATGAAATATACATTGAATGAAAACACAAAGCATACACGATGTAGACAGATCATGAAAACACGAAGTAGACACGATGTAGACACATCATACATAACCTTGATTAGAGCCTAAAATTAACAATGCACAATGACTATACTTCTTCATTAGGCTTATGAACCCTGCAACCACAATATAAGCATCAGTACATGCATATAAATATAAACTTCAAAGAAATGTGGATAATAATAAGTTAATCCAAGCCAATTCCATACTAATCCCAAGAGCAGACTTTGGCCCCCTTAGCCCCGATGGTAAGTGTTAAGCATCCACACGAGGTGGTCTACTTAGTGGATTGTTTGTTTGGCTAGAAAAGTTCTTGTGAGAAGGAGCCATTACTATCTTTCCCTTAACTAGCACTACAATAGGGTATCCTAATAGCTCTCCCTTGATTGCAAACTCCATAGGAAAGTGATGGAGACACAACCCAAGAACAAAATGGACACAACAGAAAAGGGGAAATTGTATTAACTGAGAAAATAAGCTAGTACAACAGTACAGGAAAATAAACTTCAAAACATGCCCTAAGGGCTTTACAATAGCATAAATCTGGAGATAATTTCTCCTTTCAGTACCTCCTCTCAAACTCCACTCTGAACTGCCTTTTACAATGCTAGAAATCTCCTTAAATAGACCCCAGAGGGTTAAGGACTAGGAGTACATTCTAGAAAGTGCTAGTAGGCATATACCGACCAAATAGAAGGTTCTGGAAGCTGTGTTAGAAGTCGGTGCAAATCTAGAAGAATCCAAAAATGGTAACTAAACTTTCAGGAGGCATAACTTTTGAACTGTAGCTCCGATTGACGAACCGTTTACATTTTTGGAAAGCTCTCAAAGTGCTCTATAGCCCTATGAACAAGCTTCGTTCATCCCCCATTTTTTGGCCCTTTTCGAGGTCATTTAATTCCCCTAACCTAACTTTGAAGCATTCTTAAGAGGTCTCCAAAACTCGAAAAACTGCAATAACTTTCAAATTGTGGGGCCTTTTGACCTGATTCTTTTTCTAGAATGCTCTAAATCAATTTACATTCATCTGGCCAATTCACACCTTCTAGGTCACCAAAATGATGGCCAAATTGCATTCTCTTATTTTTTCAAGATTTTCTAGCACACTGATAGTTGAACTGTGAGAGTTGGAACCTTTATTTGACCCAAATGGGTATCCAAAAATGTAAAGACATGAAACTGAAACTAAGTCTAAGTACATTTTTTGGGTGACACAGGATTGCCCTTATACCTCTGGATGCTCCTGCATCAGACACCCAGGGTAGATTGAAAAGTGACCCTGTCACTTTATGGATGGTAGAGGAAATCCCAAATGGGAAACCTCAGCTGCTGAAATCCAAGTTGAGTCCTCGATCGGTCATCCTTTCCATTTGACCAAATACTCTTCATACTGCCTATTTCTGGTACTCCTACCCACACGATGATCTAGAATGTCTTCTATCTCCTCCTTCTTAGAAGCAGGAATTGGACATGGCTCTAACACCAGCTCCTCATCTGCACCATCATCATGATACTCTGTTAAATCTGCAATGTTGAAAATGGGAGAAATGTGAATACCATCTGGCAGCTCCACCTCATATGCATTTCTTGAGTCATGTTTCTTCAGAATTTTGCAAGGGCCAAATTTCTTCATTTTCAGCTTGTTGTAAGTACCAGCTGGAAATTTTTCTTTTCGTAAGTGCACCATGACTAAATCTCCTACTTGAAATTCCTTATGTCTTCTCCTTTGATCAGCCCTAGCTTTATACTCTTGATTCATCTTGGTAATGTGTGCTTGAACCTCCTCATGTAGACGCTTGATATGTTCAGCAAATTCCTTAGCATCAGAACTTGTCCTCTCCCCTTGTTCTATCTTCCTCAATTCTGGTGCAGTCCTTGGGCTACTCCCATATACAACTTGGAATGGTGATTTTCCAGTACTCCTATTTATAGAGTTATTATAAGCAAACTCGACCTGTCATAGAATCAAATCCCATCCCTTGGGCTTATCCCCAACTAAACATCTCAACAAATTGCCCAGACTTCTATTTACCACTTCTGTTTGGCCATTAGTTTGTGGGTGATGCATGGAACTAAATTTCAATTCAGTTCTTAACTTTTTCCACAATGTCCTCTAGAAATACCCCACAAATTTAGTATCTCTGTCAGAAACTATGCTCCTTGGAAGACCATGTAGTCTTACCACATCTTTGAAAAATAAGTCTGCAATATGGACAGCATCATGAGTTTTGTGGCATGGAATGAAATGTGCCATTTTGGAGAACCTGTCAACCACCACGAATACTGAGTCATTACCCCTTTGTGTCCTCGGCAATCCAAGAACAAAATCCATACTTATGTCCTCCCATGGCCTTGATGGAATAGGCAATGGTTGATATAGGCCAGTATTGTGACTAAACCCCTTAGCAACTTGACAAACCTGGCAACTCTGTACAAACTTCTTCACATCTTGTGAAATTTGAGGCCAAAAATAATGTTCTCTAAGAATGGCAATGGTCTTATCTCGACCAAAATGTCCTGCCATCCCTCCACTGTGTTTCTCCTTAATCAGATTTTCCCTCATGGAACTCCTTGGAATGCACAATTGACTACCTTTGAACAACATGCCATCCTGAATCAAATAGTCTAACCACTTGGTTCTATCTACAGCATGGGGTTCTTTACAAGCTTTCCATGCTTCAAAAAAATCAAGATCCTTGGGGTACAAATTCTTGAGTTCATCAAACCTAACTACTTCAACCTGCATTACTGTAAGCAACAACTGTCTCCTACTTAGTGCATCTGCAACCCTGTTAGATTTTCCACTTCTATGCTTCAACACATATGTATAGCTCTGCAAGAACTCTACCCACTTCATATGCCTCTGATTCAATTTACCTTGGCTATTTAGGTACTGTAATGCCTGATGATCAGTATACAAAACAACTTCTTTTGGCAATAAATAATGCCTCCATTTCTTTAAGGCCTGAACTATTGCATAGAACTCTTGATCATAAACAGAATACTTCTTCTTTACATCATTCAATTTTTCACTAAAATATGCAATAGGCTTACCTTCTTGGCTTAATACAGCCCCAATAGCACTGCCACTGGCATCACAATCCACCTAGAAAACCTTTCTAAAATCTGGAAGTGCCAACACAGGTTGTTCTATCACCTTCTTCTTTAGCAATTCAAAACTTCTCGTAGCTGTTGCAGTCCATTTGAACTCTTTTCTATCCCCTCTTATTGTATCAGTTAGGGGTGCACATATGCCACTGAAATTCTTAATAAACTTCCTGTAAAAACTAACCAGACCATGAAATGATCTTACCTCGGTAACAGACCTTGGAGTAGGTCATTCCAAGATGGCTTTTACCTTCTCTAGATCCATTTTGAGACCTTCAGGTGATATAACAAACCCCAAATAGACTAACTCCCTTTTTGAAAAGTTACACTTCTTCAAATTAATTAATAGTTTCTCTTCCCTTAGCCTTTCAAGGACACTACGAATATGCAATAAATGTTCTTCCAAAGTCTTGCTGAAAATTAAAATATCATCCAAATAGACAATAACAAATTTTCCCAAGAACTTCTTAAGTACCTCATTCATGAGCCGCATGAAGGTGCTTGGGGCATTCGTCAATCCAAAGGGCATGACTAACCACTCATAAAGACCCTCCTTGGTCTTGAAGGCTATTTTCCACTCATCTCCTTCTCGAATTTGTATCTGGTGATAACCACTCTTCAGATCTATCTTTGTGAAGTACTGAGCTCCACTCAAGTAGTCCATAATATCATCCATCCTTGGCAAAGGAAATCGGTACTTGATGGTGATCCTATTTATAGATCAAGAATCTATACAAATCGTCCACTCTCCATCCTTCTTTGGTGCGAGTATTGTAGGTACTGCACATGGACTCAGGCTCTCTCGAATCAAGCTCTTCCTCAACAACTCCTGAACCTGTCTATTTAGCTCCTCTGTTTTAGTAGGAGTCATCCTGTGAGTAGCCTTGTTAGGCAAAATAGCTCCTGGAATTAGATCTATCTGATGACTGATTTGACTTACTAGTGGCAATCCATCTGGAACATTATCAGAGATAATATCTCCAAACTCCCCTAGTAAATCTGAAACTTCAACTGGTATTTCGCTACTACCTTCTTTATCTTTCCTAGGAATCAAAGCATAGCACATATGCTGATGTTTCATGCCATCTAAAAACTTCCTTTCATCAACATAGCACTGCTACATACCTTTTCACCTTCCTTTTTCATGGGCTTCAATTTGTGGCAAACTCCATCCTTTGTCAGAGAGTATGTCTTTGCATGTCCATCATGTACTGCATGTCTATCAAACTGCCATGGCCTACCCAACAATAGATGGCAAACATCCATCGAAATAACATCACAAAGAACTTCTTCATGGTAACTCCCAATTTTGAATTTCACTAAACATTGTTCACTTACCAGGACCTTATGATCATCTTTTACCCAAGCAATCTGATAGGGCTGGGGATGTTTCTCCCTCTTGAGCTTCAGCTTAGAGACCATCTCTTCTAATACTAAGTTATCAGTGCTACCACCATCAATGATCACGTCACAACATTTATCCTCACACTTGCATCTAGTACGGAACAAACTCCTCAGTTGTCCTGGTTCAATCTCACCACTTAGTAGGACTCTTTCATTTACCAAGGTCTCTCCTCTTTCTGCATCCTCTGAATGTGATGATTGTGCATCTTCATCCACATGAGCAACCCTAGCTTGGCCCTCAGCTCTCCTATTTGTCCTTCCTTGTCGTTGAGGACATTCAAAGGCATGATGACCTTCTTCATTACAATGGAAACAGGTACCATGGAAGCCTCCTCTTCCTTGTCCATGTCCTCTACCTCTTCCTCTCTGATTTCCAAAGTCTTGGTCATGGGAGCGGTTAAAACCCTCATTCCTCTGGTTCCTGCTAGTACCCACATCTTCATTTTTCTTTTGGGTTTCATTGTGACCTCCAGATGATCTACTGCTTCCCCTTCCTCCTTGACTGCACCCTCTTTGTCTTCCTTCAAACCTTTTATTCAGCTTCTCTTCAACTCATAGGGAAAACTGGTATGCCTCTTCAATGCTAGTCATTCTTACCAAACTTAATTCCTCCTGGATGCTAGGTCGCAACCCACTGATATAACAAGCAACCTTCTCCTTATTTGCTTCTGCATGCCCTTCTCTAATCAAGAGTCGGTAAAATTCCTCCGTATATTCTTGGACTGATCTTCCTGCTTGCTTTAACCCATGCATCTTCTTAAATAGATCAAGCTCGTAGTCCACAGGAATGAACTACTTCTTCAATTTGTCCACCATGCGATCCCATCTTGTGATCTTCTCCTTTCCTCTTCTATTTCTTTCCAATTGAACCTCTTGCCACCAAATTTTGGCATGGCCTTTTAGTTTGGCCTTTGCAAACTTAACCCTATCTGGGTCCCTAATATCCTCATACTCAAAGTATTCTTCCAGTTCATTGATCCAATTGATCAACTCATTTGGTTTCAGATTTCCTGAAAATACACCCACTTCAATTGTGGGTCTTTTCCCAAACTTAGTAATGGCCCTAAAAAGCCTTTCCTCTGCATGATTCAGAACTTCCCCATCAAATTCCCCTTCTGGTCCCATAACTTCTTCTTCATTGTCATCCTCACTGTCGTCACCAGCGGCAACATTTGCTCCTCTACAGAGCTCCTCTTGCAATGCCTGCACCTGCCTTTAGAGGGCTCTAACCTCCTCAAGATTAATAGCTCTGGCCCTTCCACCACACTCTCTTCGTGGAGGCATCTTCTAACTTGATCCCACAACCACACAGTCCTGGTGCAAACTGCCTCACAGTCGGCGCTCTATCTACACACTCAGGAAAACCTGCTCTGATACCACTTGATGGAGACACAACCCAAGAACAGAATGGATACAATAGAAAAGGGGAAATTATATTAACTGAGAAAATAAGCTAGTACAACAGTACAGGAAAATAAACTTCAAAACATGCCCTAAGGGCTTACAATAGCATAGATCTGGAGATAATTTCTCCTTTCAGTACCTCCTCTCAAACTCCACTCCGAACTGCCTTTTACAATGCCAGAAATCTCCTTAAATAGACCCCGGAGGGTTAAGGACTAGAAGTACATTCTAGAAAGTGCTAGTAGGCATCCACCGACCAAATAGAAGGTTCTGGAAGCTGCATTAGAAGTCGGTGCAAATCTAGAAGAATCCAGAAACGGTAACCTAACTTTCGGGAGGCATAACTTTTGAACCGTAGCTCCAATTGACGAACCGTTTACATTTTCGGAAAGCTCTCAAAGCACTCTATAGCCCTATGGACAAGCTTCACTCATCCCCCATTTTTTGGCAATTTTTGAGGTCATTTAATGCCCCTAACCTGACTTTGAAGCATTCTTAGGATGTCTCCAAAACTCGAAAAACTGCAATAACTTTCAAACCGTGGGGCCTTTTGACCTGATTCTTTTTCTGGAATGCTCTAGATCACATTTACATTCATATAGCCAATTCATACCTTCTAGGTCACCAAAATGATGGCCAAATTGCATGCTCCTATTTTTTTTGAGATTTTTTAGCACACTGATAGTTGAATTGTGAGAGTTGGAACCTTTATTTGACCCAAATGGGTATCCAAAAATGTAAAGACATTAAACTGAAACTAAGTCTAAGTACATTTTTTGGGTGACACAAGATTGCCCTTACACCTCTGGATGCTTCTGCATCAAAAAGTTGGTAGGATGCCCTTACTATCTTCCCCTTAACTAGTACTACAATAGGGTGTTCTCCCCTGATTGTAGACTCCATAGGAAAGTGGTAGGATTCCCTTAATATCTTCCCCTTAACTAGTACTGCAATAGGGTATCATAGTAGCTCTGCCCTGATTGTAGACTCCATAGGAAGGATAGATGCCCTTATTGTCTTTCCCTTAACTAGTAATACAATAAGGTGTCTTAACAAACCTCCCTTAATTGCAGACTCCATAGGAAAGTTAACTATGGCCTTTCCCTTAACTAGTACTACAATAAGGTGTCTTAACAGACCTCCCTTAATTGTAGACTCCATAGGAAAGTTGAATATGGCATTTCCCTTAACTAGTATGACAATAAGGTGTCTTAACAGATCTCCCTTAATTACAGACTCTATAGGAAAGTTGAATATGGCCTTTCCCTTAACTAGTACTACAATAAGTTGTCTTAACAGATCTCCCTTAATTGTAGACTCCATAGGAAAGTTATATACAGTAGGGTTTCTATATAATCTTTCCCTTAACTAGTACTATAATAAGTCATCTTATAGACCTTCCTTGATTGTAGACTCCATAGGAAAGCTACTTGAAATCCCTAAATCATTTCTCAAATAATCAATTTTACACCTTTATAATTACATTAATTAAGAAAACTTACAATTTCATATTTTAACTATGGTTGAACTTCCTCAAAGCTCCATTGGCTTCCCTTTCCATTCCTTGACTAAATTTTATTGATGTTCCCTTAATCATATCTCATCTTCTTCTAAATACAATAGTGAAAAAGGACTTCAATGTTTGTCTCACTTGCTTCAGTATTCTCTTCCACATATTTACCTTCTCATTTTATGTGCTCCTTGTCTTTTGATCTATTTTTATGCTTTATTTGGCTTCATATCTATTCCTTTCTCATATCGTGGCAGCCCCTCATTCGCATCAAAACATTGTCTTACTTTACCTTTAATGTTTTCTTGAAACCTTTCTTTATAATTCCAAATTTGTTCCTCACAGTCGCAATTTATAACTTTCCTTTCCAACTTTGCAACACTTCTTACCATACCTCATTACCATTATGTGTTTGAAGTGGTGGTTTAGGACTATGGGGTAACTTCTTATCCACTTTCCTCATTAAAATCTCATATCCTATGCTTCATATATCTATTTGCATTCCTAGTGGCACAGACAACTTATGATTCATTTATTTTTATTCTTTCATAAATCTCCATTGTTGTATGACAATTCCACTTCATTTTAAAATTGAAGGAAATATCCAGAAGCCTCTCTATCGGTGGATATCAATTTATGATAATCTTACAAATCTTTCAATAAAGCAAATGGCTTGGAAAATTTTAAGTCGTGCTTAACAATGCATACCAAAAGGAAGCACCTTAAATCTGTATTGATATCCCATTTGTTGAATAATGTTTGATGGCTCCCAATAAGATTACTAGTTATTACTAACTTGAGTATATCAATCTGAAGCACCTTCATGAAGTATTATATCTCTTTTTATCTTTCTTGTTCCTTTATATCTCTTTATTGACCCCATGTTTGACCTTCTTATCCTTTGTTAATACTTGATATCATGCTTGTAGTTAATTGTTCTCTTTGATATCAATATTGGTTGTAAGGTACTATATCAAATGATGAATGTATATTGTTTCATTTTTTTGTTTTCTTGAATGCTCATTTTTTTTGTGATGTTCAGTCTTCCTTTGGTCTTATGGTTTGGTACTATTGTTGTTAAATAGCTATCATCAAATAGTTTGTAGCCACAAATTGGTCTGTACATATATGATTCTAATTGGCTATCAATTTACTGTCATAATGTTTTCATTATATTATCTGATCGTGACTGTGTCCTTACACTTATGTATATTTGTATGCTTAGGGATATGAATACTTCCTAGTCAGAGTGTTTGTAATTTCAAGGTTGCCCCAAACTATGTCTAGGAGGGTCCAAATGAGAGTTAGATTGCAACATAAGGACAACAATATCAATCCAGGAATATACTAAAGCAAGTGGACTGCCTTCATTTCTTGAGTAGTGAAACAAGTTGAAAGGAGGAGGTCTTGAAGCAGCTTGAAATGGAGAAGTTTCCCAAGCTTTGAAGACAAAGGACACCCACTGAGCATCTTCTTTTGCCAAACAAGTTTCTGTGAGGTGTGACTGTTTCAACAACTGTGTACTTTAGGCCTCTTCTAAAAATTCACAAAAAATGTTGCATATAATTGATATCTGTATACTTTGTTGTATATGTGTTTTGTAAAATTAGTTTTTTATTTCAGGTCTTGAAGGAGATGATATCATTCAAAACCAGGTATCACAATCCTTATATGACCATATTATTCGAGCTCATAATGAGAAAAAAGGGTTATTGTGTTGATACCATTATTGCCTGGCTTCTAGGTAGTTATTAGAGGATATTGTTGTAGACACCTAAATTTGTCCAAAACACATTTCATGACCAATTAAATAAATATTTATTGTTTATCTAATTCCCCTACCTTTAATTAAATAAATTTTCATTTATTTAATTACATTTGCATTACCTTGATTTAAATAAACTAAGGTTTATCTAAATCCTAGCCTTTCCTTGATTTAAATAAGCTAAGGTTTATTTAAATCCAACCCTTTCACTTTAATTAAGTACTTCATTTACTTAATTAATCCTTGCCTAAATCCCTCTTGGAATTAAATATTACATTTAATCCTATTTGAGCACATGGCTCCTACATTTAACCCTCACCTAACCTCACTAGCCTACCTAACCCATCATGCTAAACCTACCCACTTCCTAATCATGCTTGCTTTGCATAATCATTCTAGCTAATTACCTCTTAATCCTAAGTGAATTCTCACACATGTGTGAGGAATCCTCACACATGTGTGAGAGATGTTCACACTTTCCTCATCCCTCATGTCTTGCATGCCTCTTTCACACTTGTCCTCTTGCATGAGAGTCAAGGTGTCTCACACATGTGTGAGAAGCCATGCTTTCACACCTCTTGCACACTTGTCCCCTTGCATGAGAGTCAAGGTGTCTCACACATGTGTGAGAAGCCATGCTTTCACACCTCTTGCACACTTTTCCTCTTGCATGAGAGTCAAGTTGTCTCACACATGTGTGAGAAGCCATGCTTCTCACACCTCATTGATCATGTCACCATCAAAGGTTGCTCACACATGTGTGAGCATATTGCCCCCTTTGAATGGTCAAAACCCTAATCCATGTGGAGACTACTTGGCCTCCACCGAGCATCGATCCCGAGAGATCTTAGCCCTTCATTTTTCCTTTAATCTCAACCGTCCATTGCATCTATTTTCCTATAAAAGGAGAGCTCTCTCCTCATTTCCATAAGCACTATCTACCTCATTGTTATGTTGCTAGATTTGTGAGCAACCACATCCCATGAGTGATGAAATCATCTCCACTTGATGGTTTTATGAGGTTTGCATAGTGATATTTTGAATGCTTTTATGCTCTTTTTTGTTTCATGTTGCTTATTTACATGTCTTATTTCATATTTTGAGGATTTGCATGATAATGTAGGAATGTACATTAGTTTCTTAGTGTTATTTCCTCTAGTTACATTTTTATGCAACACAATTGTTATTGTGAAATATCCTTATATCACATCCATTGTGAATGTTAAATCATCTCTTCACTTGAGATTCTATTTCAATTTAAGACTACCCAATTATTTTATTTGATATAATCTCAATATGTTATCCCTAATGATTTGGGGATGTCGAGAATCTCCTTTCTTCTTCCCTAACTTATTTTCTTACTTCTCCATCATTCCCAAACTTAAAAGTCGAATGTATATTTTATATATTGATATGCATGAATTAATGCTTCACTCTATTTAGGTATTCCCCCATCTCATATGATATTTTCCTTCACTGGCTAAATGTACCATTATAAAATGTTCGATGTTCTTGGTTACTATATGCAAATCTCTGCGATTTTCCCATTCTCCCTAATAGCTTTTTTCATTGACATCACTATGAAATGTGCAAAGTGTGCTATTTCAACAATGTCACCTTGTGTGCACTACTGCATTGCAAAATGTTCTGATTCATACTGGCTCCTAATTTGTATTTACTTCTTCTCCTTGAATGTTAGCTTTGTTAGCGGTGTCCTTCTTAAATCTTCCACGACTTCTATTCTTGTCTACTATTTATTGGGGCCTACCATGTCTAGGATTTTCCATTTATTTTCTTAAAATTGTTGAGTCTGATCGATGGTTCCCCTTCTTTTTAATGCCTCAAAGGTTCCCTATGTCTTGACTAACATCATTTTCCTTATGAGGATTCAGTCCTATGCTACAAATCTGGTGTCCTCAAGTATAATACCTGGCACAAACATTGTGCAATACCTTCTTAATCCTTCCTATTCATTTTGTTGGGAAAATTTTCACCCAATCAGATCTTGAATTCTCTTCTGTAATTATGAAAGCTTTGGAAAACTAATTAATTTCTTGAACATTCACAGGCTGGCAAGATGCTAGCTCTGATACCACTTGTGATGTCCCCTTTTGGGACATTAGGGTTTATATCCTTACTGTAAATATATTTTCTCCTTTTTGCTCTCAGATTGCAGATCATTCCTCTTTTTTCCCTTTATATTTTTTTTTCTTACTTATGATATATCTCTCAATGTTAAAATTTCTCTATGTATCTAGTTTTCGTTCCTAGGAGTCACGTCTTTTCATTAATTATATTAGTAATAATAATATAATTATATTAATTATATTAATTATATATTTATATTAATTATATACTTATATTAATAAGCTTGATATATCATATTAATAATAATTGTATTATAATATATATTATTCTAATAAAATATCAACTATAAATTATATTACTATATTATAATACTTTATATTAATAGTATCATATCTTAATCATATTATTAATATATTAGATTATCGTTTAATTAATTTCATAATTCCACATTGCTATTATAATGCGAGGATATTATATATAATTTTACACATAAAATATTATTACTTTAATATTTTTATTAATAACACTTTATATATAATGGTTTATTTATTATTTATATTACATGTCAGAACGAGGATATTACATTCACCCCCCGCCCAGTTATTCTAAAGTATTCCAACATTTTTACTTGTACCCAGTTTAAGGTGTACAGTGCAGTGCTTACAGCCTCTCTCTAGTAGATATGTTCAACATTATTTTGGATCATTAATGTTTTGGTATAGTCTATGATTGTTATGTTACTTCTTTCAGAGACACCATTCTACTGTGGTATTCTAGAAGCTAACATTTTCCTTCTAATTCCATACTCTTCATAATAGCTTTCAAATTATTGTGAGGTGAACTCACCTCCCTGTTATGATCTCAAGCACTTTAGAGCCCTTTTGGTCTCTCTTTCTACTTTTTCCTTATATGCTTTGAATGTGTGAAAGGCTTTTGACTTTTCTTTCAAATAAACTATCCACATCATTCTAGAAAAATTGTCAATAAAAACATAAAGTATCAATCTCTAGATACACTCTTTGTCCTCATGGAACCACACAATTTAGTATGCACTAGATCTAATACATGTCCTAAATTAAATGATTTTCTTGAGAAACTTGAACTTGTCAACTTTCCTAGTTGGTATTCCTTACACATTGCATTGTTAGGTTTGGTGATTGGGGATTGTTGAGCTATCATTTTGAATGATGTTGAACAGAAGAGATCCTTTCGAATCTCTCTCTTAAAAAGTTGATCAATGACCAACTCCAAGGTTTTAGATGGATGTTTTTCAACCTATTGGGTAACTTAATTGAAGATAAATGTGTTTATTCATGAGGAGGTCTTTGTTGGTTCCAACCAGTCAGCATTCGTGTTGCTAAAATATAACCACAAAGAGATATATTTTTGTATTTTCTATTTTATGATGAATGCAATTTATCAATCCAACTATATGAATTCCTATTTTAACCAAGTATTCAAAGATAAAATAACAAAGATAGAGTAACAAGATATTAAAGAAAATTGTTGAAAGGGAAATTCCTAATGGACATAAGTCAAAGGAACAAGACGTCTATGAATTAAATTATCAAAAGGATCTAGTAGAAAACTAATGAAATTAGGATTAGTGCTTCCTTAACTCTACTGATGCAATCATTGATGGGAACTTCAATAATAACCAAAAGATGTTTCATGTTTAATAAAATTGTGAGGTGCTTATATGAGACAAAACTCTATGCAAGAATAAAGATGATCCTTCCCCAATTCATCACAATAACAAAATTTGTTAACACAATGCAAACACTAGAACTAAAAGATTGCACAATCATAATAATATAATAAAACCATTGGCTCCATTATTATTCATGAACATGTATTCACAAAAATAACACACTCTAATGTATTTAAAGAAAATCATATCCTCCCTTTGTGTTAGGAGTGAGAGCTCTTTGAATACAAACTTATGCTAAAAACTAATAAAACAAATCTAATTATATCCAAACTAACTCTCTAAATGGTGCTAACTAGGTCTCCACCCTTGTTTATATCAATTAATGAGTGCATGAGCCTTTATATGATATAAAAGAATAAAAAGAATGAGAAGATGGGAAGATAGAAGCTGTGAGATGATCTAGAAGTCTCTAGAAGCTCTGTCTTCTTTAGGCATTTCTAGGCACTGCTACATTTGGGCCTAAATTGTGATAGTAGGCCATCACAATTATGACAAACACCCATCACCCAATTGATAGAAAGAGGAATTGGCTCACGTTAGACAGGCATCAAAATTTGTAATGGAAAGAGCCATCATCAAAATTGTGACAAACATAGTTGTCATAAATTAGACAAGGTCACTGGAAAAGAGTTCATTTTCACCATCCCAATTGTGACAGAAAGTTATCAAAGAGACCATCGCAATTGTGACATGTTTGTGACAGAAATATTATTGGACCCATGACAAGCCATCAAAAACATCCATCTCAATAACGATAGGCCTATGGCAGGAATGGTGTGTGACCGACAGCTAGCTATCGAAAGTGGTCATCTCAATTGTGATGGCATGTTGTATTAATAAAAAAATATTGCTGGAAAACATTAAATAGCTATGATGTTGTCATAGCTCACAATAGAATCACATAGTTAGTTGTCATGCAATCATAGGTTAATATTGAGCTTCACTTGGTTTCAAGAATAGTTTAATATTATCTACTAATTAGGGCCAACCACGTGAAGGTGGAAGCTCATTTGGCCCCACCCCCACCTAACATCTAAATTCTTCATTAACATCTAAAATATTTAAGAAATGATCAATCTTTAAGGGACAAAAAAAGGTTCCAAACCTGCAAAAGTGACATCATTTTTCCATCTTCTAGTGCATGTCATTTATCCATCACATCTAAAATAATATTCTGCCACTCTAAATTGAGAATGCATATGAAGCTATGTTCAAATGCATGGATAGTAGGTGGAGCTGATAAAACACAACACAATTATACTTATTTAATAGGTCTATTAAGTTTCTAAAATTATAGACCATCATGAGTAATGCTCGTGATGGTCTATAACTTAAATTATCTAATTAAAGACCTCTAACAAAAATGCAAACTTGTTGTATTTTTCAGCTCCACCTGATGTCATACACATGTGAATTCACATTTCATATTGAACTATGGTGTCCTTCTACATTTCTTGAAACCAAGAGATTCATACAATCAGTTGTCATACAATCATAGGTTAATGTTGAGTTTCATTTAGTTTTGAGAATAGTTTAATATCTCTACTAATCAAGGCCTACCACGTGAAGGTGGAAGCTCATCCCCTCCCCCCCCCCCCCCCCCCCCAACATCTAAATTCCCCATTAACATCTAAAATATTTTTAAAAGGATCAATATTTAAAGTACTTGGAATGTCCTCATCACCTCCTACTACTCTTAAGGGAAGTCCATCTTCATGGCTCACAAGAAATTCCTCACACAGGTACATCTACGAACGTCCTAATCACCTCTTGCATAAATTAAATCCAATATTAAAAAATACCCCCTAAGAAATAATAGTTCAAGTGAAATAAACAAAAGAAAAATGAGAGAGAAAAAGAGGAATTTACTTACCAATAAGTGTTGCCATTGCATCTATGGCCATGCTACCTAGTGAGTGATTTTTATTATTTTTATGTTGTGCCAAGATTTGTCTATTTATATACATATATACAAACATACATACATACATACATATTTATATGTATATACATACATAAATACATATATAGAGATCACAAGGGCATGCCAACGAGATGCAAAGATCACAACGGTAGGACAATGAAATGCATCGATCAGAAGGGTACAACAATGTGTTGGTGTAAATAAATATTTACTATTTACACTTTACTTAAGTTTACTTAGGTTAATGCATATTTATATTAGTTATCATGTAGACACCTAGGAGTTTGCATATTCATATGAGTTGTCATGTTGACAACACAGTAGTTTGCACTCCAATTGAGCACATGTTGTCTACTACATCTCTTTATGAGATACACCTTTGTATTCTTATCCTCTCATTATTGATAGTCCACTCTTGGTGGACATGTGCTTAGTTGTTATGACTATCTTTTTGCTAACTCCTAGTCATCTTAATTGCCTTTATAAACAAGGCACTTTTGTGATGTAATCATCTGAAATCCATTATCATTTTATCATTATTTAGATTCTCATTCGATCATCTCTTGTCTCTCTTGTGCTATCTCTTGTGCTTCTAGATTTTGGTGTTACATTATTTCCTTAGGCAAATTCTTACATGGTATCAAAGATGTAGGAGCTTCATTGTATAGCCATTAGAGAGCTTCATTTTGTTTCATTTTAGAGGGCCATGATTCAAATCTAGGATGTCCATAGTTATTGGGAGCATTTTGAGCAAGATCTAACCTCACCATTGCATTTGGGTGGTCATTTCCATAAATTTTAACTATAAATTTTCCTATATTTGGTAAAAGTCAAAATTGAGGCAAAAAATTAAATTAAATCAGACTTGGAACACTAGTACATTTTTGGGTGATATGTGACTAGGTGATCGAAAATTCTAGTCATGCGACTAAAATTTTAGTCTTGTGACTAAAATTGATCACACATCACTATTTCTTTATAATAGGTGATCAAACAAGTGACTATTTGGTCACATATCACTATTTCTTTGCAATTTATAGCTATAGGTGATCAAAAAAGTGACTAATTTGGTCACCTATTAAAATCACAAGGTTAAATGTCTAAAGAATCAACTTTCAAGTAGAACATGGTCAAATTTAACCTACATGATCAATACTTATAATTTTATAGCTTTCATCAAACATGTATTTCTGCAATATCTTTAAAGATAATAGCTTTTAGCACAGGTGTGTAATTAATGGGTACCTTAAATAAGAGGTCATAGCTAATATAAACCTTTGTGTACAATGGTTATATAGTCTAGGGGGTGTGCAAGGTAAATTAAGAAAAATAATAGTTGACCCTATGACATTAGGAATAAGATCATGTCATGATGTACTGTGCAGATGAAGAGTTTTGGAAGTCTTTTTAGGCTAAACTTTGATATTTTTGCATGCAATTATATAATACATGAGATGAATAATTAGTAGGTCAATTAACAAATGATATTATTTATGAACAAAATTCTCAACAAAGAAGTGATTGCAAAAACTTATTTAATAATATTTATAAACTAAAAAAAAAAGCACCAATTTATATATAAAATAGATCACCTAAAATTAAATAAATTATTTATCATAGTTACTAGTTAATTCAAAATTAAAACTAATTGATGAAAAAAAAATTAATCAATTAATCGATGAAAACAAAAATTGAGTTTGACTAAAAAACTAAAGAATTAAAGAATTGAATCTTGATAGAAATATCACAAAAATTAATCAATTAAACGTTATTAAATAATGAATCTTATTATTAAATTAATTAAATCACAATAAAAATAAAAATAATGATATTCCTCTTGGTTTTCGAATAATGTCAAAATGCAAAATTTTCCAATTTTGCCTCCTACGCAAGCCAAAATTTTCCAATTTTGCTTCCCATGCAAGCTAAATTTCCCCAATTTTTCTTCCTGCACATGCAATCAAGGGTTTTCCAAGACACAAAAAAAAGCTCAAAATTTGCAGAGAGCATTAATTTAGCCAAAGATACAACATATTGTAACAACATATACATCGAGAGGCAATAGCAGAAGGTGTAATATTGCTCAGTGGGTAGAGCAGTTAAAAATATTGGGAGGCAACATATTCTATTTATCTGGACTACATTTCAATTCAATCGTCAAGGTAATCAATTTATTCCCTTTTCTTTCTCAAGACTAAAGGATTCCTGATATATTGGCCAGAGATTTCATTCATCTCCATTATTCTTTAATTGAATCTTCAAGGTAATTAATATGTTCCTATTTCTCTCTCAAGCACTAGTCTTAGGTTTTCTTTTCTCTTTCAGATCAGATTAATATTAGTTTAAATGGTTTAAATTGATGCCCTATCTAGGCTATACAGTGTATTTTCTTAGTGTTTGTGATTCATTCAATATGTGATTAAGTTTAAGATGTCCTATGAGATACTCAGCATAGGCAAGAGGCTCAACCCCAACTATCATAGGTCTGATTAGCATCTTGATGATTAAGCTGAGGATGTCCTTTGAGTTACTCAGCATAGGCAAGAAGCTAAATAAAGGTCATCTGATAAAGTTCATGCATTTTAGGGTTGCAATTAAGGCCATTTCATGTGATTTAAATAACAAACCTCACCCTCTAAACCCAAATGGCTGCATACACATAGAACACAGATAATTCTTATAATTGTGGTATATATTCTACAGTGCTACATTAATACAAGCAATTTGAGCACATAGTTGTACCAATTGGTGCACAACACATCCATAGCCTGCTCCAAAGCTTTCGTTCTCCACAACCTACAAGAAAGTAGACAAAGTTTGTAGAGTTCATCTTTTGCACCAGTCAATAATTGCATTTGCTTGTTCAGCCCACACAAGGCCTACATTAATACAAGCAATTTGCTTTCAACTTTGACATATATCACTCTCTTTTAATAGCACATATCATTGTCATGATAAATAGTATTGTCATCAGCATTTGTGAAGTTGTGCCCTCATCCACTTTTTCACTGCTATAGGTGGCTTTTCCACAGATTCGATCAAATTTCCACATTAGATGTTAATAATAAAGTCAAACAGGAAAAGGAAACACTTGTTAGATGTGAAGAGCACAAGTCAAAGGAGATGCAGTAATACATGCACTATCTTCTAATCTTTCAAAAGGCGAGTCAAAGTTTGATTTACATATTAGTTTTGTGGATGGGTGTGAACTTGAAAATAATGTGTTGGTTAGTGCTAATTCAAAGATTTCAAGTCACAAAATAGAATTATCAAGGTTATTACAATAGAAAAGAGGATGAACATATTGTTTGCAAGATCCAAGTGAACCTCTGGTGAGCCTAATTCTATTATTCTATTCTATTATTTGCAATTCTGTCTTGATTTATACAATACAATTTTAACTATGTGGTTTTTGAATCGAATTCATTGATCTCCATTTCATGAATAGTGATTCAATACAAATCCATCAATCATACAATAGCTTAATACCAATAATATAGTAAACATGTATGGGGTATAAAGTTATTTTAATAAGAAAATGAAACACAAAACATACCCTCTAGCATTTTGAATATCCCAAGTCTTGCTACCGTAAAATTAACTAGTTTTAGTTTCGACATGTCTTGGTATAGACACAATTACAAGAATTTAAGGTATGCAACATGGAAATATGGAGATGTAAAAACCTTTGCTAGATATCTTGTGTGTGTTTTCTCAGTGGTACCATTACATCCAGCATCATAGATCCAACATGGATTGAGAAACTCTATAACTGTAAAACATCATTATTGCCTGCCAGTTTGATAATGGAAGGAGTGATTAGTCCATACATGTAGCATGAAAATGATACTGAGCATCATTGAGGTGGGCACTCATGTCTTCATTAATGGAATTAATTGTGTGAAGTAGTTGTATCTCCTCTTGCCATTTATCAATTTGTTGTTGATGTGTCCTACATTATTTATGTCAAGAACAACATTCTAATAATAATAAAAATGTATTTTATAGGGACAGTCTAAAATATAAAATCCATGGGCATAATTGTAAGGATATTTTTCTTAGCCTTGGCAAAACTGACCCCCTGAAATTCCTTCTCCAATCCCTTAGCATTCACATCCTGATCAGAGTGTTTTGTCTGATCATGGTGGGTAACAAAAATCTGGAGCAGAAAATGGTTGTCTCAGATAGTTAACCCCCATATTTCTACCTCCTCAAAGGCCCCCACTACCCCTTGAGATACCCAAAAAATATGTTTCACCTTCACCCTCACCCTCTTTGAGGTCTACAATGGTCATTCTCAAAAGAATATGGAAGTTCCCTCTGTGATTCCTCTCCAAAAAAACTCAGCTTTATCTCCTTCTGTGGAGCTCACAAATGACATAAACTTTCAAGCCTTCTCTTGTATCCTTCTCCCCATGTTATTATCTCATCCACCATTTATTGAAAGTGGATCCTCCCAGAAGTATTCTAATCCCAAACCCTAGTACAACAATGAAGTAGAAGAGAACAATTCTGCCAAGGATCTATCATTATTGGCAGTGGCTGAAAATGGGAATTAATCAATCCCCAAATCACCTATTCCTCCTCCAGTTTTGAAAATGGGAATTAAATTGTTTGATGCAGTACTCCTATTCTCTCCCAATATGCCATGTACACATGCTTTCCTTGAATTTTCCTTGAACGTGCTTCTTTATCTCCCCATTGATGCTTGGGAACTCTTTGATTCTAATACCTTGCTTATTGAACCATTTGATCTTTTGCTTCATCAATGTGCTCTTTCTTCTATCTAATTTTTCCTCTTTCCTCTGTCTAATTTCTTCTCTGCAGCCAGCTTTAGGAAATAATGTAGCTCCATGTTCTCTAGTCTTCTTAAATAGATTAGCTTTTTGTACCTAGCTTCTGCTTCAATAAGTTGGTTTGAAATTAGTATGGTGGTGAGTAAGTTTCTCTTTGATTGTCATACTTCACATAGGATAGTGGAAGACCACCAGTCATAACAAAGCCATGCCAGATTGATAGACTACCACTAAATTGTATCCATTTTGGATTTATTATGGGAGCTAGGTTTTTAAAGAATCAAAACTAATGAGAATGTGGAGTCAAGACTTTTAGATCTATCTTTGAGGAAAAATAGTCGGCTGAAGTTTAATCTTTCACTATGGAAGTGTATGCAAAGTGTATGCGCATCTTGGATTATGTTAGGAGGTTGCTGGTCCCAATAGTTAATATGAACATTAAAGTTGACCTTGTTGCTAGACTGGTGCAAGTATTTCCACTGTTGTTGTTGGAAATATCCTTACTATCCTCAGCCTAATTGGAGTCCAAAGATGTCACCTCCAAACTTATGGTAATGGAAATATCCTTACTATCCTCAGCCTTGTCTCTTTACAACACAAGGTAATAAATGTCTTTCCATGCTCATAGCCACTAGTTTCCCCTCTTCCCAACTAGATCAAACATTATATTGGCACTTTGCCAAAAGTGAAAATAATTTTATTTAATTGTTATTTCTTAGCACTTGCCTTGTGTATTATAGGGTAATGATATGGACTTTGGTAATATATTATTATAATTTTTTGGCATAAGCCCTTTTGGGTTAGTTAAATATCCTTCACTTATGAAACTTGTTGATGTTAGAGCTCTATAGCGATGTAATGTACCTTGTCAGATTGCTTGAAATATAGAGACAATGTTCTCTAAACTTCAAAGTGAAAGATACTTTTCCCCATTAAGACTTCGAAGATATGAATTTAGTTCTCTTAACACTATGAGAGATTTTTCTTATCAAGTGACTCATATAATGAGACATCACCCATTTGTCTCAATGCATCTTAATTTTGGTACAACTATGGGATATGGTTGCAATGTAGCATTTTGGTGTAGAATAGATCCGATTATTCACAATATATAATATATAGCACTGTCTCTGTTTCACTATATTTATTAATTGATCTTAATGTTTTAACAATGATTGTTGATGATATTCTTGACATAAGCTGCCAATACCAATCACGACCACTATTTAATTTCTCATATTGCTTCTGCCAAGATGATCACAGGTGTAATGTATCAAATGTGTGTTGCTCACAAGCTCCCCAAATTTGATGTTGCTTCTATAGTATCTTACAATCGATTGTCTTTTTATATACTTTGCTTTCCACTTTTGCAATCTCCCTTTATTCATATTAGTTCATGTTCCAGCTAAGCCTGAAATAGTTAGTTCCTAGTTTCTGTGGTGTGGTTCTTTGCCTCTGTATATACTTGAAATCATGAATTGTTGGCATTGACGTTGCTATTTCATTCCAAGCTATTACTAGATATCATACCTTGTTTGTCACTTGACGATTCTGTGTACATTTGTAAATTTGGAAGTTCTCAATACCATTATAGCGTCCATTATTATCAATAGTTCTATGTATAATTGTCTGTATAAGGTTGTCTCCCAATGCAGACTAGATTCTTTTCAAAGAAGAAACAATGCTCTATAATTTTCAAATGATAAGGAATTTGCTATTATATTGTCTTCCTTGTATAATACTGATATCTTTTGATATGCTATTGATAGTTATGTTGAATTTATATCTTTGCATAGATACCTTGAGCATTCACTGTAGATATGTTTGATTCCATCGTGGCCCTTTTTGATGATGAGGATGAAATATACGTATCTTCTTGTGCCATTATGCCACTATGCCCACCTTGTAAATATCAAGTCTACTGACTTTCTCTTGTTGGATGCTAATTGTTGCTCTCTTTGATGAGTACCAATGCTCTATAATTTTCAAATCATAAAGAATTTGTTGTTGTATTGTCTTCCTTGTATAATACTGATATCTTTTGATATGCCATTGATAGTTATGTTGAATTTATATCTTTGCATAGATACCTCGAGCATTCACTGCAGAAATGTTTGATTCCATCATGGCCCTTTTTAATGATGAGGATGAAAAATATGTATCTTCTTGTGCCACTATGCCACTATGCCCACCTTGTAAATATCAAGTCTGCTAACTTTCTCTTGTTGGATGCTAATTGTTGCTCTCTTGGATGAGTGTTATTGCTCGATGGTTCAATTTTTCTCAATTGATGCCTTGAGGTATGGGTGAGTGATGACTTTCTCTTGTTGGATGCTGATCGTTGATCTCAGGTGAGGTTCCAACAAGGTGATGAGCATAATTCTATTATTTTAGTTATATTTAGCATGCATCATCAATAGTAATATTTGATTTATGATTGTGATATTTCTTGCCACATTTATGAGAGTCAACTAGACTTTCCTAACATTCTAGACTGAGTGGGAGAGTGAAATACAAATAAAATTAGAGTGAGTTGGGTCTCACTCAAGTTTTATTTTAAATTTAAAACATTATAGGCGTCTTCACATTAGAATTAGTGATATGAGAATTTCATAACATAGAATAGCTCTTCCATTATTCAAGCTACTTTTTAAACTTACAAATAACATGATTACATCATTTGCAAAATGAAAATTTTGACAGGAACACATTGAGTAATGTGGATTAAAAATGCTATAACACCGACTACTATTAATTTGTGCTATTAGTTCCTGCCATGGCATGGAACTATTGCCATGGCTTACAGTTAAACAGTGATTAAACTAAAAGGAAATAGCCAATCAAGTATCAATTTTCCAACATAGATATTTAAATTAATTTCTTTATTCAATGTTTACTATAAATATTTAATGGAACATTGGCAAGCTCCGGTTGGTGGATGCAAAGGCATCGCCAACTTCCACACAAGAGAACTCCTAAATATAGAGGAAGAGGGTACAAGAAAGTCCAGAGGCTTGACATAATTCACATTTAGGGTTATCCTCCACATATTATGTGTTGGGTCTCTCAAGCAACTTCAGAGGCCATAGCGAGTAGACCAAGAGAAAAAAGAAAAACAATTGTCATCTGGGAAACTTTAACAAGTGCAGGTGGCTACTTATGAAATCAACACTTGGAATTCATTATTCTCTTGAAGATGAGAAGTGTGCCCTCTTTATTAGCTTTGGTGCATATATTTTAATGAAAAAATGTTATAGATCTGTAAATGCTCTTATGTTGTTTAGGCTAGAGAGATCATTCAAAGTATATAGAACATTTTTTTGCTGAAGTTGGCAAGGTGTGGAATTCCATTTTCTCTCATGTCTCTAGCTCTTAAAAATTGGTAATTTGGATCAGGGCCTGAAAAAATGCCTTAGCCCTATACCCCATAATTATAAACCTAGATCCAAACTACTCTTGCAAAATAGTATAAATAAGGATGATTGTAGGGATTATCTACCTTAAGCTCCCAATGGAAATATTTCAATCAACATGGATTGTGCTACTCATTGCACTAAGAAATCTAAGAAAACTTCTATAAAAAATGCTCCTTGTTCCAACACTAGTACCCATCATTGGCAATCTTCATTTAATCTCCCATCTTCCTCACAAATATTTGGCCACTCTTGCGCACAAATATGACCCAATTATGACCATCTATTTGGATTCTAAACCAGTCACTGTATTATCTTCTTCATGCATGGCTAAGAAAGTCCTCAAAACACATGATAGCATATTTGTGAACCACCATAATCTTGTGAGAAAGTACATAGAAGTACCTGATTGGTGGTTTTTCATAATTCTTTTCTTGACTTTAACAGTCACCATTACAATATGTGAATGGTTTAAGGATCAACTTCAATTGCAGTAGTGGAGAGTGCTCCTTTCATGTGGCCTTTGCCATATTCTTCACTCTGCCAATTGCCATTAGAAAGGCTACTATTGATAAGGTATCAAAGAAATCCATTTTGGAAAAGAGGATTGCTCATGTTGTGAATTCTTTAATAAATGTATCCTTAATATTTTCAAATTTCCACATATTATAAGGCTGATATCTTACAAGATAACAGTCTATGGATTTTTCCATTGGACCAAGTGATATATGATATATCTGTGGTTTGAGGACTGATCGACCCAAGGCAAATTTTATTGTGCTTTTAACTGACCTCTTTCCTAAGGCTGATATCTTACAAGATAATAGTCTATGGGTTTTTCCATTGGACCAAGTGATATATGATATATCTATGGTTTGAGGACTAATTAACCGAAGGAAAACTTTATTGTGCTTTTATTAACTTGTAAGATGTTTTCTTATAAATGTCATTTCTTGGAAGTTGCATATTTCATAACAGTATTTTCGAGAAAAAAGGAATTTCTCTGCCTCTGATTGCTATTGCAAACAACAAGAGAGTTTTCCACCATTATCAACATAGCAGAATGCACGGCTCCAGTGATCAGCCGAACCAAAAAGAGTCTTTGTGCTTGGCTCTTGGATTTTACTTCCTCCATTCTTTGACACTACTATGACCATCCAACCGTCTCACTAGCCCATGAATATGAACGTAAAACAAGAACACTTTCCAATTAAGGTCCACATGTGACAGTCAATAGAAGATTTTTGTGCATAAATTTATGTAAAATTAGTAAGTTAAAATTCAAACTCCTTTTCAACTAGATTTCATAGAATCCTGGGTTGTCTGCTAAGGATTTCAGATTGCTTTGGTGTTCCATTATTTTCCAATACTATAAGTTTCTTTAACTTTTGTTACAATTTCTTTTTATAGAAAAAAATTGATTCTAAATTGGTCCTTTTTTATTGGAAAAAGTTGATATCAAAAATATAAAATGGGTTTATTGCATACCTCTGCAAGTTCAGGCTTGCTTATTGGAGAATAGACTTTGGAAGGCTGGCTATTGAAACCAGGGGATGCCCTGTAACTGCTTGTCACCTCTGGAAATCCTATTTCTACTGGTGCTATTTCGGGGTGAATGTAGTTACTTCTTGTACTGAATTTTGTAGGCTTATCAAGATTTTCATATCCCTCTACAATTTCACGTTCTGCCAATGCAATATCAACTTGTTACACATCGTTACTATAGTGTAACTATGTCTTACAAATTTCCTGACTCTTAACAATCCCATTTTCTAAGACTATGGTTTTTGCTGCTGATGATACAAGGAGAGAATCATCCTCTGCCGATGCAATATTGACTTCAGCAACATTGTTATTGCAACGTATATTTGTCTTGCAATCTTGCAGACTCTCACCAAACATAGTTTCTGAGATTATGGTTCGTGCCGCTAGTGATCAATGGAGAGAATCATGATCATTTTCTACTGGTCATTTCTGATGGAATTCTTCAGGCTCGTCAAGCTTTTCAGATACTTCTAGTTCGAGCTTGTTCAAATTTTTATTGATTTCTATCATGACATTTTGTTGTAACTATGTCTTGTAATCCTATTGACTTTCTTCTCCAAAAGTAGGGTGTTTCCTTATCACCTTTTTAGACTTCTTTCATTTCATTTGTTTCTCCTTGTACAGCCTCTGAAGATGCCTTAAACTGAATTTGGTAAGGTCACTATCGACAGCTTGCCTGGATTGAAATCTGGGATTATCATGACCCATTTATAAATGAGAATCTATTTGAAGGATCTCCAAGCCTTGTTCTAGAGCATAACTATCAACATCCACACACTGGAATAATCCATCAATGCCTGCAAGCTTCGACATTTCTGATGATGTACTAGAGCCTTGTCTCACCAGTTCGATTTGTAGTTTGAATCTTTTGTTGTATGAATCTCTAACATTTTGTGCAGACCAAAGTTAGTGCCATCTGAACAAATAGGTATATCAGTGCCATTTGTAGCTTTAGACATTTCCAATATAGTAGTAGAGTCCATGTTTAAGGAAGGTCATAAGTTGTCATCCTTCATGAGCTCAATACCTACTTGTAAAGAGCAAAGTACTTCAGGGGGTCAATTTAAAGAGCAGTAAAGAAGATTGGGATCATTCTAAAATGGAGGTATCTTGAACGTTTCCCTTTTTTGATGTGTATGTCTTTGCAAAAGTAGTTTTTTGATTGCTTACATATGGTCATACCTTGAACAACTTATTGGATTTCTTTTGATTTAATTCTAGCATCAGCACTATTCAAAACACCATGAGGTTGCTTTAGCTGAGATACTAGAAGTTTTAATAGTTGTCTGTCGGACACACAAACTTCCACTGGCACAGACTTGGGTTCCATGCAGACATTGTAATATGCAAATAGATGAACACATGGATGAAAAGAGCAGTGATACTCAAAGTGGTGACTTGAAGCAAACTTTCTTGTCACTTCAGGATGGGGCATGTTATGTATATGATCCTGTTATGAAGGGCTATAAGGATGCATGCTCTGAATATCATCTAGAGAAAGGGCAAGGAGTCTCTAGGAAAGCTTTTGAATCAAACCAACCATATTTTTCAAAGGATGTAAATTCTTTTAGCATAACAGAGTACCTACTTGTGCATTACGCACACCTATTTGGTATGAATGCTAGTGTTGCTATTCATTTATGAAGCACTCACACTGGAAAGGATGACTATGTTCTGGAGTTTTTCCTACCAACCAATTGTAAAGATATCTCTGAGCAACAACTCTTGTTGAATAGTTTATCTATTACCATGCAGAGGGTAAGTAAAAGCTTAAGAACTATAGGTGATGATGAACTGAAGGAAGATGGAAGGAAGGGGAAGGAATATACACAGAATGAGTGTGAAAATTTGCCATCTGTCAGCAATATGCAGAGGAATTATAAACTATGCCAGATGCCTTCACCTGAGACTTTAATTGGTCAAGACAATTTCTCTAGGGAAGGAATGGTTGACTAGGATTTGCATCAGCAGCAGGTACTTAAATAAATTTAATATTCAGATAGTTTAATGTGTGTTAAGTCTTCAACAATTGGTTTCTTTAAAGAACAAAACATGGTAAAATGTTACTCTGGTTATAGAAGTTACTTGTGTGCATTTGCATCCTTCTTTCCACACAATTTCAAGGAAACACTTAAATTAACAAGGACCTTTTCGAGGTATTATTGAACTATTTAATTTTTAGCATATTGATATCCAGAGTATATATTTATCCTATGTTATATCTTACATTTGTTAGCCAAGTTACATGATTTTTCTTCCATAATGATGAGAATCATGTAATCTACTTCATTATAGATATCTAACATCATGTATTACAAGGAAGTTTCTCATCCGATTGATTGGACATACACACACACACACACACACACACACACACACACACACACATATATATATCAAGGAGATTACAATGGTGGAATATGTCTAGACTGTGGATGATTTCTAGTATCTTGTGGTGTCTACAAGTAATTTGGTTTCTGGTTCTAGTCCTCTAACAAATTCTGTTCAACCATGTATATGTTGAGTTCTAAATCTCCTTTAAAAAAAGTTAGGATGAATGTGAAAGTACAATCCATATGTCATTTCTTTCATTTGAGTAGTCTGTTAGATTTTATATGGAAGAGATCTTTAACTTGTTAAAACATTTCATCTTGTTGCATTCCATATATGCAAATGGTAGTTAAGCGCGCTCAGGCTGGAGTAGTATTGGGATGGGTAACCTCCCGAGAAGTCTCGGTGCTTCACCCCTGTGAGCATCACCTAGATCCAATGAGTGCTAAGTGTTCCATTTATTCTCATGAGAGATGGATTCATGTTGAATCACTACTTGTAAAACATGGGTCAATGAGTTTGACTCAAAAATCACACAGTTAAATCCTGATGGTCATCTTTGGTGAAGCATCTAAATGAGCAAGTTCCTGCCTAGAATCTTCTGTTGGAAGACCATCCATAGTCTGATCTGCAGTAGAATTATCCATGCCAAATTAAAGGACCTATCATCTACAAACAAGGTTTCAAGGCACTTAGAAATTTTTTAATCTTTACATATAACTTTTTTATAGTTTTTTATGGATTCAAGTATATTTTTCCAAACCGAGAATCAAAGATTAGTAGGAATACCTTCTAATATTGTGGGACTCCTAATCTATCTTGTAGATAACTCCATTAGGATATAAAATTTTCCATATTGTAAAGAAGGAAAGTTTTCCATAAATATAGTGTCAACAAATGTAGATCAGAAGAACTGGGTGACTTGTTCCCTGGTGGAAAGTTTGGAGTGTCTTCTAGGTAGAGTATGGAAGTAAGAAAATGAGAATGAGATTAACTGTTAGAAACTTTTGGTTTTGGTATTTGTAATTAAATTTTTAAGGTCATGATTGTACCTTTGTAATTACTTGTTTTGAAGCATTTTTTGTCTTTGCTCTATATATTGTATCTTATTTGTTTCATGTATCAACCTTCCATGGCAAGTTTTGAAGGTTGGAACTATAAAGTGAAAGTATGAGAAAATATGCGAGAAAAAGATGTCAACTCCAATTGAGGTATTATTTTCATATCAATACAATCTCTCTCTAATACATTTGACCATGCACATCATTGTGATATTTTATGGAGAAGTATATTTCAACTAAGTTTCATATAGAAAATATATCTCTAAGATTGTCACTTCACTGACAGCAGTTAAGAATACATTCAATTCTTTTATTTGAAATCAGATCTCTAGTTTATCATGCATCTGCCTTGCATACACATCACCAAGGTTATACCAAATTTCTTACACCTTATCTTAGTTATTAAATAAAATTCCTAGCCCCAAAATGTTAGTAGAGTCTATAATTGCAGTTTTACTGTTGGAAAACACAGAATTTCTTAGGAAGATCCTGCTAGGGCATCGTGTTCCTTGTAAAGTACAAAATTATTTAAGTTAAAACCAAAACCATTTATTTTGATGTGCCTATATTAAATCACCGGTGATGAGGAGCACAATGATTCTAATCACATGTCCTATGCATAAGGATTGATTTTGCAATTTCCTTGGAACTACTCCTAGATCCCACAACTGATCACCAAGTATCTCATCCACTTAATGTCTCCCTCAAGACATATTAATGGTTATATCCCTCATATCATACCTTCTCCAACCAAACACAATGCTCCACATGCTAACATGTCTCAAACTCTAATCACACCCAAAAGTACCAATCATAGACTCCAACAATAACTTTATGTACTAGTCCTCACACATTTATCTGCCTACCGAACTTATGAACACATTATCAAACCTTATCATTAACATCCCACACAAGTAACTCTCACTTCTATTGATATCACCAAACATTTATGATTCATTCTTGCCTTATGGCTATCCCAACCAAATTAGATATTTACTTATTTTACTGCCAATCAATGCTAGTCTCACATTGCTGTCCTAAATAACAAAAATCTTGTCTAATAGAATCTCCCCTTCCATAAACCTTTGATCCTTTGGAATTATATCCTTCTATCATCATCGACATTTCCCACATTGTCCACAACTTCCACTCATTCCAATCCCTGATTACTGATAGTGATACATCTCTTGCTGTCATTATGTGACAATCAATGTATTAAAGCAAACAGTTAATAAACATACCTTGTTTTGGTCTATAACCTTCTTCAAGGTAATTTTCAAATAAAATTCTCCCTGAAACACCTATCACATCTCTCCCTACACTTATCTCCCTTCTTCAAACATTTTTCTTTTATGAACTAGCTTATATTTGAAGACATAGTGTTCCCTTCTTGAATGAGACAACATTTCTCATTTTTTCATTCATTCAAAGAATGTGAAAACTTGTGAATGGAACACTAAAGACTTAAGAATGTAAAATATTTTATTCCCTACCATCTATTATAATTTTGAGTCTTGGTCCACATTTTACATTTCAAATCTACATTTTCAAAGTTACTGTTTATCCTAGTAAGTGTTTAGACCCGATGTCATTGAAACTTCAATATCTCACTCAAAACATAATGAAATACAATGAAACAAAAACAAAATTATAGAGGACTAGGTATGTCCATAAAACCAAACAATCATCATATGATTTGTTATTTTTGAGAATTTTCATGCTACAAATGACAGGCTAGGGATAGTAGGCTTCCCCTTGATTGTTAAAAAACATCAAAATATGAACTTATCAACAACCTTCCAAACAATAAATAAATCCTCCTTGACTTTGACCTACACAATGGTTATAAACAATGAATTCTACTCCTCATATTAATGCATATTTTCTTGGACCATTAGTGTCTCTACTGCAAACTTATGTGAATATGCCATTTGTATCAACCCTGTTGTCTTCACATCAACCTACAACATTTCCATACTAGGAGAGAAAAAACTCTTCAATTAATCATCATGGCCCACCACCTCATCTTTAGCCTCTTGCATTCAAATCTCTACTGCAACCAAAGCGTTTTCATGCCATTTACCTTGAAACTCAACTACTCCCTTATTCATCTCAAGGATGTCTCACCCTTGAGCCTCACCATTTAGTTTCATAGGAGTACCTTGCATGATATCCTCCCTTTCTTCATCTACCATATTCTTTTCTGCTGCTAACTTTTGCACAGGCCATTTTATCTTCTTAATCTTCAAATGCCAACTTGAATTTTCTCCAATCAACCTTTCCAATGCCTCTAGCCTTTCCCTTATCTCCCTTAAATCATTTTGTCTCAACTCTTCTTCTCTCTTTCTCTTTTCCTCTTCCTCTCTTTTCTTCTTCTCATCCTTCCTAAACTCTTTCCATGCCTTCAATATCTCCCCCTTAGAGCTTGTCAAACCAATATTCAACTATCTAGGACTCCCAACCATGATATCCCAACCCTTTGAATGTAGAGCGTCAATGGGCCTTTACACAATGTCCAATTATTAAGGATAAATTCACAACTATTTATGAGATAAAACTTCTCACATTATCTCCCCTTACCAATGTTATTGTTCAAACTCAACTTAACAAACATCAAGTATTCAAAGTTTGGTCATGATGTTGTTCAACATTCCATACAATATGGACTTTTTACCATGAGATCCTACCCTTGGATCAATCTTGTTTGTCTTGGATTCCCCTTACAATTTATCTTGAGAAGAACCCCCAATTATCCTATCAAGTGGTAAAGACTCATCACCATCTAACCCATCAATTTGTTCACAACATAAAAAAAACTCTTGTCCTTGTCCTATTTATATTTTCCATACTTTTGTCACTTCCTTATGAAAGTCATTTATGACTTCCAACCCAAACCCAAACTTCCAACCCAAACCCAACTACTCAATACTTTCAAGAATGGATCCATGCACTTTCTCCCTATAATGGTATCACAATTGGGATCCTACAAAAACCTACACCTTTCCCACACTTAAATCACAACTTACGCCAAATAATAACACTTATTCACATCTTGATTCTATTCTATTAGAGTCACTCTATCAAAGTCGCAACATTCCTTTAATCATGGTCCCTTTCTTGGTCCAATTCATGTGCACTCATTCATATGGATATATGCAAGTTTTGAGATAGGTATTTTACATAGTCATCCATATTCATGTTGAATATGGAGGCTTATTCCTTGTGATCATGAAATAAATTGCATTACAAAGGGTCATTGATTACCCTAGTTAAGGTTTTTATCAGTTTCATTCAAACTTAAATATCTTAACTGATTCCCAACCAAAGTCGGTGCTTCAAGAACCAAACTTAGGGAATTCAAAGTGTTAACATATCCAATCAATTAAATGTTCAAAAAAAATGAAATGGACATGTAATATCTTGGATAACATTATTTGTTTTTATTAAAAATATTAGAGTAAACATTTTCCTTTGGTGTGGATAGCCTATGACTTGTTCTATCTTTATTGCAGTTGACATACGCACACAATTTGAGATGGTAGAATACACTAAGGAAGACTATTAGAAGGAGCTAGAACACATTGAAAAGGTAAGATCTCTCTCTCTCTCTCTCTCTCTCTCTCTCTCTCTCTCTCTCTAGTTTTACAACAGTGAGTGACAAGTGTAGTTTGAGAGATTTTCTTGATATGGATTAAAATGTTTTAACTTTAAATATTTTACATATATTGTAATTTGTTGTAGGTTTTTTTTCCTCTAGTAGAGAAATGCAAGAAATATGGAAGGGTGATCTGCATTGGCACAGACCATGGAAGTCTTTCTAATTGGATCATGAGTTACTATGGTGATTCTCCTAGGGGAATGGTAAGTTCATCTGTTATTTATATTTCTATTAAGTTGGGTGTATAGATTGTATGTTTAAGTAGTTTTTTTAGTCCCATATTGCTATTTTTGTAGTAGTGGAAGCCCAATCTTCCAATTTGATCATCTTTGTGGCAAGCTTGCGAGCCATGGTATAGATTTGAGGTATTTTATTCTACAAAAATTGTGGCAAAATACTTTGGCAGAAGTGTTCTTCATCTTTTTTAGAATCTGCCGGCAAAGATCAACATCATTTGCAGTGACTGGGAAACAATCAAACATTAAAGTAATTAATATTGTACCCTCTGAGATAGTTGATGGGCATGCACTCTGTGTTCTGAGCACAAATCTGCTCCACCAGTGATCCTAGTTGAACACACATGAAGATTGATCCATGTGATTTGTGATTGAATCAAACCTATGACTTGGAAGCACTCTACACATTGAGATTGATTCCATTGGCTCATGTTTAGAGGACAAACCTACACATCACTAAGTGGGTTTTCCAAAAATATTGCAAAGCATCGGCACCAACTTGGAGATTATCTCATCACAAACTTGTAGTAGTTTGAGATCGAGCTCCATGACACAATTGTTTGTGCTTCCACAATGAACTCGTCAAGAATTTAGTAATCCAACCTGAATCACCTCCTTGATCTATTTTTATTACCCATAGACTTGTAGCAATCCATGAGCCCAAGATAGTAGCACTAGATATAATCATGTGACTCTAGCGATCTGATCTACAAACATTTTGGTTTGAGTGGCACCCTTCCCCAACTCAACAATATTGCATGAATTTCATCACACTCACAGTGAATCCAATTCACATTAAGAACATTGGTCAGATCCAACATTATTCCAATTCCTCTATGGCATTTTAGTTGACTCTAACCCAAACTATTGGTTCCCCAATCTCCCTCTACAAGCAACAAGCAATTTTCCATCCACATGCAGCGACATCTGGCACTTGGAGCATGTCAAAGTCGCACCACCCATTGTGAGTGCATTGTCAATCCTTTGGTGGATCAAATCTTCCCTTTGCACATTATTACAGACATTTCACAAAGTCTATAGTGAGAAAAGGTATCCAATTAGATTTGGTAATTTTTGTTTTCCTTTTTTCCAAATAATCATTACATAAAATTTGACACCCCCATTCTCTTTTTTACCTTGATAGTTCCCAAATCATCAAATTAAGGCTTGTTAGTTTTATGATGTCAGCAAGCATTTGAAAATTGGACCCCTCTTTATATTGATTTTTTAATTTGGTATTCTGAATTTAAAAGGCCATAAGTCACTCATTCATACTCCAAATCAGGCACAATTTTTTTTTGATTTTGGACTACATGTCCTAAATCTTACATTGGTGTAGCTATTTTCTAGTTTTGGTGAGTAGATTATGCAAATTTGAGAGATTTTGGTGACTCTTCTTGTGCAATCCTTAGTTTTGCAACTTTAGAGGCTCTGTTCAAGCTCATACAGACACATTTTCAAGTGCCATTTTTTTTTAAAGTGCATTTTTTTGGTCTACTTTCTAGATTTGGTATTAATTTAGAGAAATTATAAGTAGTTATTATAGTTTCAAAATTTAGTCTTTTTGTGCCTATTTTGGCACTTGTAACTATTTAGATCCTTGAGAGATCTAGTGTCTTATGCACTTGATTCTACTATAGCTTCACATTTTCTATTGTAAACATGAAAATCAAAAGTCCACTTTGTTCCATTTTGACAAGTGGCTATTGTACATGCACTAAATATAAAGTGCCAAAGCATCTATTTGGAGGGGTTGAGGGGGTTATTTCATTGAGTGATTTGGGGGGGGGGGGGGGGGGGGTTTATGATTTTTCTTGCATTCTTTCAATTTTTCATCATGATTTCTTCTTCATTTTCTAAAATAACTCCACATAACTATACCACATGGAAACAAAATGTATGGAGTAGGTTAATTAAGAAAGGTTTGAATCTCTTTGTAAATGGAACAATTCCAATTCCCTCTGGTCTCGATGTAGATCCTAAGGAAACATTTGCATGGAAAATTGAAGACTCTAATGCTTTTGGAATCATTAGAGAATTACTCACTGAAGATCTTTTGTTTCACATTATACCCTTGAGTAGTTCCTAGGAAGCTTGGGATAAACTTGAAATTTTGTATGGTAAAGTAGATGAAGATAAGGGATTCACAATTCAAGCAAAGATTCAAAAATTGGATCCTAAAAAATTTGACACAATCCAAGATTTCATCAAGGCTAATGAGTTGAGAGTACAACTTAAATATTGTGGTATCACCATCAAGGATTCCCAATTGATTCATCAAACGATGGGCAATATTCCTTCAGAATATGAAGCCTTTATTTCGAGCTATAACACTCACAAGTTGACAATGGGAAGTGCATTCGCTACACCTTCATTTGAGTCATTTGGAGAGATTTTGATGTTGGAACAATCAAAATTAATGAGTATTTGAATTCTCAAGTCTTCCAATTCTAAGGCATTGGTAGCTAATTAAGGGAATCAAGGCAAAAAAAAGAAAAATAAGTGGAAACATAAGACACAAAATAAGAAAGAGAAACCTACCTCCTCAACATAAGAAAACTCCAATAATAAGGGGAAATCACCCAAGAAAGAGGTTCTTACTTGTGCATATTGCAAGTAGAGTTAACATGAAGAACATCACTACTATAAGAAGGAAATTGATGAACTAAAGAATCTTCTTAAGAAGAATCACATAAATCTACCTGCAAGAAAGACTACTTCATCCTCTTCTTCACATCTAGGTAAAGGAAAGGATCACATGGGCAAAGGTCAAGCCTTAGTTGCTACTTCAACTCAAGATTTAGGGAGATAGCTTCTAGATTCAAGGGCTTTACATCATATGGCATCTTCATAGTCTATGTTTTCATTATTTGATCCTTGTTACTCTCCACCTATTTTGATGAGAAATCATACTTACATGAATGTGATTTGGAAAGGAACTATTGATAAGGGGGAGGGATACTTCAAAGGTGTGGTGTGTGTACCTCACCTAAGTCACAACCTTCTTTCCATCTATCAGCTCACTCATGGGGATACAAGGAGGATTGTGGAATTTACACCTAATTCAATGTTTATTAAAGACTTGAAGACTTGAGAGGTAATTACTATATGGGTGGTTGATCATGTATTTAGGCTATACTACTCAAATTTTACTCATAATGATGATAGTGATTTCTTAGCAAGTTTTGATCATGCTTCTAGTGTTGATTCAGACTTTGAGGAGGACTTTGGCTACTTGAACTTGGGTATTCTCACATGTGATCAAGTTCTTCAGCCATCAATTTCTTCTCCTCCTATTGATATTGCATCTAATATTGCACTTGATGATTCTTGTATTCACAAATTCATGGATTCACATGATTCGGTGTAGCAATATATTCATTGTCTTCCAGACTCAATTCAATGGGATGAATACTTGACAAACATTTCTAGTTTGTTTATGGAGTCCTACATTGCAGATTTGGAAGACACTATTGATGAAATTCATCTTCTCTTTGGTGAAGATGATCCTTCTTCAATTGTTGCAAGGGAGCATGTTGACCCTCATCTTCATTCTCTACTTGATTAGTCTTTTGAGGTTGACATGAAGGTAGATCCTCTGATACAACAGTTGGAGGAGGTCACTTTTTCTTTAGAGGAGATACTCGAGTCTTTGATACATGTTCTACATTCATCCTCAGTTGATCCTAATTTTTTTGGTACACATGATTTGGAGGAGGCACCTTTCAGTATTGACATGGGGACACTTGAGCAGGTTCCAGATATTTCATACATTTTGAGGTTTCTTCCTACAAATAGGAGAGGCTTCATTGATGCACCTTTGGTTCTATTTCTTCCTAAGGGGAGGAATTTTATTCTACACTCATGGAGTATTTTCTACATCAAGCTTGGAGCATATACCATAGGTGCACATTCTACATTGAGGGGGGGCTACTTGGTCTCTCTTTCACTTCTTCTCTCTTATAGGGGGGGATCTTTTACTCACATGAGGTCTTCTTCTCTCTCATTTTCTTTTATTATACTTATCTCTCTTTTTGGAGGGGGTTTTTCCCATGTGATTTTCCCTTTTTCTCCTAATTATGAAAGATTGGATTGCATATCTTTTGCACTTGTAGTTTGTACATGGGTACCTATCATGGCCTAGTAACTGGGACCCATCTTGCATTATTATCTAGATTTTGTGAGCTTAAGTACATTTCCCTAAGTTACACTTAAGGGGGGTGTAATATGTATTTACTATTTAAACTTTACTTAAATTTAATTAGGTTAATGCATATTCATATTAGTTGTCATGTAGACACCTAGGAGTTTGCATATTCATATGAGTTGTCATGTTGACAACACAGTAGTTTGCACTCCAATTAAGCACATGTTGTCTAATACATCTCTTTATGAGATACACCTTTGTATTCTTATCCTCTCATTATTACATGTACATTTATTCACAATGGAGGATAATATACTCTTGGTGGACATGTGCTTAGTTGTTATGACTATCTTTTTGCTAACTCCTAGTCATCTTAATTGCCTTTATATACAAGGTACTTCTATGATTTAATCATTTGAAATCCATTATCATTTGACATTATTGAGATTCTCATTTGATCATCTCTCATCTCTCTTGTGCTATCTCTTTTGCTTCTAGATCTTGGCATTGCATTATTGCCTTAGAAAAATTCTTACACAATGAAATCCTAAATCTCCACTGATCTCCATAATCCACAAGATCTCTCTATATATATAAATACATACATAGACACACACACACATATGTGTGTGTATACACACACACACACACACACACACATATACATATACATATGTATTTATATGTATATACATACATACATATCTACATACATATATACACATGCATAGATCTACTTATGCAATTTTTGTTGGAAAATGAATGTTGATATTCCAATGGGGGAGTATTGTAGATATGTTACTATGATGATATGTTACATTCATGACTGATTTTTTCATTGATGTCAAAATAGTAGTCTTCTGTGGTATCAGATAGAAGAATAGAAGAAAGATCAAGTTGGTACAGATAGCTAGTTGAGTATTCTAACTATCAATGGTTATGGGAGATACTTCTAAGTATCTAATATATGCAGTTAATGTTGGAAGAAGAAATGATAAGTCTAGAAGAAGTTACATAAGTTTTAGTGATGTATATTACAAGATAGAGTTTACAGAGGCATGTTCTAGTAAACTTGTTATATCTCTTAGCAAAAAATTTATTCTGAGAATTGAGGTTGAGGATGTAAGGAAGATATGTTGGTGATGATGTGGTTAAGTTCATTCATCATGATATTACATGTATGGAAAGATATTCAAGTTGCAAGGTATAAGATTAATGTTATTGCAAAGTGTAACGTGTTCTTAATGTAGTCCTATAATTATTAATTAAGAAGGTCTAATAGTTGACTCAGAGAAATGTTTTATGGACTTAGTATAAAGGAAGGACATTTTCCTTTATCATAGAGAGTGAAAAAGTATGACATGAACAAGTGATTTTAAGCAATAGAGAGAGAAATGCAAAGTTGAGAAGAGTACAGCAGAAGTGAAGGAAACTTCATTGCCGAGATTTTGCTAAGTGATCCAAGGTTTGATATTTGGATCCAAGGTTTGTGACCTAGTCTACAAGGTCTAACAATGATTGGTTTAGTTGATAGAGCAAAGGAAAGAAGAACATAATAGTAAATTGAATGTTTGAGCAATGAGATCTTCTTGTAGTTAAATTTCCATGTTTGGGCAGTGAGCTGTTCTTGTATACATTGTACCACAACTCTTAATAGGGTTGGCACAACTCCTAACAGGGTTGGAATCTCCTAACAAGGATTCAAAGTCTCCTAATAGGGACTCATATGTACTGAATGTTGTAATAGACTCCTAACAAGGTCCGTCCTCTAACAAGGAATATTTATATTAGTACATCATCTTGTGGGCATAATTTCCACTAGGGTTTTCCCTCTAATCAATGGTTTCCCTAGTTGACATATCTGGTGTAATTGTCTATGTGTAGCCTATTATGGTTGTTTTTTACTTTGGTTAAATGGTTAAGTTTGTTTAAAGAAGATAAATGTTTTAACTATTGGATAACTGATTCACAACTCCCCCCACCCCCACATCATAGTTATCTTGGTGGACTATTATTTTTGACAATTGTTATCAAAGCATTAGGTCCTTGAAGATAAATTTTAACAAATTTGGGAGATCCATGACAAGTATGTTCAGGAAAGATAGTCCAAATTTTGATGGAACAAATTATGATAGCTAGAAAGAAAAGATGAAGACACATATGTTGTGTATGGGTCGAGGATATTGGATCTTGAAAAAATCAACGAAGACAATCATTGCTAAAAAGGATTTGGAAACTTGTACCAAGGTAGAAAGAGATCTTTTTATGTGTAACATGAGAGCTAGAGAAGCACTATTGACCGCACTTCCTAAAATTGAATACAATCAAGTAAAATCACTTGCTACTTCACATTTTATTTGGAAAGCTTTGAAAAATAGTTTTGAAGGTGTTAAACATTCTAAGAAGTTAAGGCTACAAAGCTGGATTTGTGTATTTCAAGATGATTAAATGATGGAAAATGAATCTATAAGAACATTTGTAGGTAGAATATCAAAAATTATTGTAGGTATTAGATCTCAAGGAGGAACCAAAGAAGATGATGAGGTTATATGGAAGACATTCAAGATCTTAACACCGTCATTTAAGCCAGCAGTTCAAATGATATAGTTGTTGATATCTTATACCAAAGATTTCACAAAGGAGATATTTCTTAGAAGACTTGAAGCAGTTGAAAATGAGCTTAGATAGTCTGAAGAATTGACCAGAATAGAGACAGCTTTCAGTGCCTTGAATATTTGACCTAATTTATTAAGAAGCACAAGTGCTATAGGAGACTTTGCTAGCAGTAGAAGATCCAATGAGGACAAAAATATTTAAGGAGTAGCCCTTCTGGTAAGAAGAGAAAAAGGAGGTAATAAAATCTTTAAATGTTGGACTTGTGATGAATATAGTCATTATGCATCTAAGTATCCTAAAAGAGAGAAAACGTATAAAGATAATTACAATCTTCGAAAAGATAGAGAGTGTTTGTATGCAAATGAAGAAAATGATTTTGATGAACAAATAGTAAGTGCTAGTGATGATGAAATTGGATTTGTGGCAATTAAAGTAGAATATCTAGAAAAAGTAGCATTGGTGTCATAGTTTGAAAAAAAAATTGATTGGATAATTGAAAGTAGATGTTCACATCATATGACTAGTAATATGAACAATTTTTTGACTTCAAAAGTTAGGATGGAGGCATTATCTAACTTGGAAATAATGTAGCATTCCAAATTAAAGATATTAGATCTATAACTCTTGATGGTAAAACTAATATTGGGGATGTATATCTTGTTGATGGTTTGAAGCACAATATTTTTAGTGTTGGACAACTAGTGGACAAAGGTTATCAATTGTAGTTCATAGAGAAGACATGCATGATTAGAGACAAAGATGGAAAAATAATTGGAATAGGAACTAGATCTAGAGGTAATGTATTTCGGTTGAATCCTATCAAAATGACATATTTGGTTTCAAAGGTAGATGAAAGGTGGTCATGGCATAAGAGATTTTTTCATATAAACTTTGACAGTATTGTGAAGACTAGTAGTATGTTTGCAGTTAGAGATTTGTGTAAGATTGTAAAGCCTACTAACACAATTTGCAAGGAATGTGTGTTGGAAAAGCATAACAGAACTTCTTTTCCCTACAAGAAGTTTACTACCATAGCAAAGTTGGAGATTGTACACACAGATCTTAGCAGCCCTATGAAGACTAAAGGATTCTATGGCGAAAGGTATTTTATGATTCTAGTTGATGACTTTTCTAGAATGATGTGGGTTGCATTTCTTAAAGAGAAATCTGAGGCATTTGATAAGTTCAAGGTATTTAAGAATAGAGTTGAGAATGAATCTAGTTGTATGAAGATTAAATGTTTAAGATCAAATAGAGGAGGAGAATTTACTTCAAATGGGGTTAACATTTTTTGTGAAGAAAATGGAATCAAAAGACAGTTATCATCTCTCAGAATCCCTAAATAGAATGGCATTGCAAAGAGAAGGAACAGGTCAGTTACAAAAGTAGAAAGAGCTATGTTAGCTGAGAATGATGTATCCAAGATTTTTTGGAGAGAAGATATGAATACATCATTCTACGCTATTAACAAAGTGCAAGTTAGGAAAGACACAAACAAGACCCCTTATAAGCTATGGTTTGGTCACTCACCTACAATAAAGTATTTCAAAAAATTTAGTAGTAAGTGTTATCAAAAGAGATGATGATATTGGTAATTTTAATACTAGAAGTGATGAAGGTATGTTTCTTGGTTATTCATTGAAAAGAAAGGCTTATAGATGCTATAATCTGAGAAGTAAGACTATTACATAAAGTGTAAATGTGAAAATTGATGAGAAATTCAAGATACAAGAGAGAATAGTTGATTACAATTCAGATGATGATGTTGTTACTAAGCCAAAGAATGATGAAATATTTCTTGAGACTAATAATGATTTGCAGAATGAAGGAGATCTGAGGTAGGAACAAAGCTTGAAATCTTCAGTAAATCCAAGAGTTGAGATAGCATATCCTACTTTAGGAAAGAATATGATAAAGAATCACCCATCTGAGCAGATCATCAAAAGAAAAGATAAAGGTGTAATGACGAGAAGTAGAGTCAATGAAGAACTATGTTTGATATCTCAAGTTGAACCTAAAAATGTAGATGAATCATGTAAAGATGATTATTGGAAACAAGCTATGAAAGAGGAATTAGATCAGATAGTAAAGAATGAGACATGGGAATTAGTCCCCAAACCAATAGACAAAAATCTGATAGGTACTAAATGGGTATTTAGGAAGAAGATAAATGAGGAAGGTGAAGTTGTAAGGAACAAGGAAATATTGGTATGTAAAGGTTACTCACAAAAAGAAGGAAGAAAGAAAGAATTGTGTGGCTTGAAGCAAGCACCCAAAACTCGGTATGCAAGGTTAGACAAACATTTGACAAAGCTTGGATATAGAAAAGGTATGGCAGATAGTAATTTTTATTGGAAAGAAATTGATGATGGTTTGATGATTTTGGTAATATTTTTTGATGATATCATTGTTGAAGGAAATGATTAGGAAAATGACAAATTTGTTGAAGAGATGAAGAAAGAATTTGAAATGAGTATGATAGGAGAAATGAAATATTTTCTAGGATTACAAATTGTATAGGATAAAGAATGAATCTTTATTTCTCAAACTAAGTATTTGAAGGACTTACTAAAAAATTTTGGTATGGAAAAATGAAAACCTATTGGAATGCCTATGGTAACTAGACACAAGTTATCTATAAATAATGAGACACCTACTATTGAGCAAAAAAAGTACAGATCTATGATCAAAAGATTGTAATGTCTGACTCACACAAGGCTAGATATAGAAAATGCAGTTTGAATTGTTACAAGATTTCAAGATGGTCTCAGAGAAGCACATTATGTAGCAATAAAAAGGACATTTAGATATCTAAAAGGAACATCAGATTTCATATTGTGGTATGACAGATCTAATGATCATACTCTAAGTCCTTATACTAATACTAATTAGGTAGGCAGTATGGATGACAGAAAGAGCACCAGTGGTGGAGCCTTCTTTATTGGAGGAAGATTGATTTATTGGCTAAGAAAGAAGCAAGTTTGTACATCACAAAGTCTAGCAAAAGAAAAATATGTTACAGTAGCCAAATATTACAATCAAGTTGTTTGGATGAAGCAGATGTTGAAGGATATCAGGATGGAAATTAGTGAACCTATTGTCATACATTGTGACAACACAAGCATAGTAAATATGTCTAAGAATATAGTGTTTCATTCAAAGACTAAGCACATTTCTATTAAGTATCACTTGTTAAGAGAAAAAGTTGTAGAAAAGGAAATTAGATTGGAGTATGTGACCATAAAAGAGTAGATTGCAGATATCTTCACTAAGCCTCTTCCCAAAGAGACTTTTGAGTATTTGTGAGGTATTCTAGGAGTTATGCCCCTTCCTTCATCAGAGTAAATGATGTAAGGGTGCATCAGTCTAGCGTAACATAGCACCATTTTTGTTTGGACTAAATGTTGATGCTTCATGTATGGAGGAGTATCTATGACGGACAGTGTCATCTAGTCTTGTTGGATGTTGATTTGAATAGCGTCTTTGGACACTAGAGCTAAGTAAGAATCATTTTTTGTAGAGTTTGATGGTTTTTGAAACCTTTGACATTGATGTTAATGGGGGAGAAGTTCAGCATGAAAAAAATCATGAGAAGATCATGAGGAAGAACTTCATGGGAAAAGAAAAGACAAGTGAGAACAAGTACAATATGTTTGGAAGAAGGATAGTATGGAATGACAGTTTGATAGAAAGCACATTGAGATATATCAATGGGGGAGAATGATTGATGAAGAGGATTTCAAAAGAAAGATGAGCAGTCTTTTGTTGGTATTCTTGGAACTAGGTTTTTTCATTTATGTTTCCATCAATGCCAAAGGGGGAGATTGTTGGAAGCATGAATGTTGATGATATTCCTATGGGAGAGTATTGTAGATATGTTACTATTATGATATGTTACATTCATGATTGAGTTTTTCATTGATGTCAACATAGCAGTCTTTTGTAGTATCTGATAGAAGAACAATGGAAAGATCAAGTCAGTACAAATGGCTAGTTGAGTATTCTAACTATCTGAGGTTATGTGTGATACTTTTGAGTATTTAGTATATGGAGTTAACATCAAAAGAATAAATCATCAGTCTAGAAGAAGTTTTGTAAGTTTTGGTGATGTATGTTCTGAGATAGAGTTTATAGAGGCATGTTTTGGTAAACTTGTTATATCTCTTAGTAGAATTGTTATTCTAAGAATCAAGGTTGAGGATGTAAAAAAGACATGTTAGTGATGATGTGGCTAAGTTTTTTCATCATGTTATTACATGTATAGAAAGATATTCAAGTTGCAAGGTGGAAGATTAATGTTATCACTAAGTATAATGTGTTCTTTATGGACTTTGTATAAAGGAAGGACATTTTCCTTTATCATGGAGAGTGAAAAATGATGACATGAAGAAGTGATTGTAAGAATCAAAGAGAAAAAAATGCAAAGTTGAGTAGAGTAGAGCAGAAGTAAAGGAAACTTCATTACCAAGGTTTTGTTGAGTTATCTGAGGTTTGATATTTGGATCCAAGGTTTGTGACCTGGTCTACAAGGTTTGATGATGATTGGTTCAATTGATAGAACAAAGGAAAGAAGAACATAATAGTAAATTGTAGGTTTGAGTAGTGAGCTCTTCTTTTATTTGAAATTGCATGTTTGGATAATGGGCTCTTCTTGCATAAATTGTACCACAACTCCTAATAGAGTTGGCACAACTCTTAATAGGGTAGAAATCTCCTAATAGGGATTCAAAGTTTCCTAATAGGGACTCATATAAAGTGAATGTTATAATAGACTTTTAATAGGGTACATCCTCTAACAAGGAATATTTATATTAGTACATCATCTTGTGGGCATCATTCCCACCAGGGTTTTTCCTCTGATCAAGGGTTTCCCTAGTTAACAAATATAGTGTAATTATCTATGTGCATCTTATTATGGTTGTTGTTTATTTTTGTTTAATGGTTAAGTTTTTTTAAAGAAGACAAATGTTTTAACTGTTGGATAACTAATTCACCCCCCTACCCTCTCAATTATATTGGTGGACTATTGTTTCTAAGAATTTTATGACCTTGGAAAATTGTATTTTATCCTACTATCTAGGAATAGATGATTATTCATTTTATTGTACCTAATTTTATGATAGATCTATAGGAATTTGTAATCAACCCAGCTAATCAGCAACTAGGAAAAATTAATAGCAATAATAGATACTTGGGATCCTCGTAAGGAGAGCATGCCAATACATGCATGGTTACATCTTTGGCTACCATTGTTCGTCTAGCATATGGATCCTTTATATCCAACCATTCATTATAAATTGGGGAATGTGTTTCATGCCTAGCATGCAATTGATGCATGTAATTAGAATGTCCTTAAAAGTCAGGTATACTAGGTGCAATAGGTACATCCAAGAATGTCATCATCATGTCCTACATAAAATGCATCCAATATTTAAAAATACCCCCTAAGAAATAATAGTTCAAGTGAAATAAGCACATGAAAAATGATAAAGAAAAAGAGGAATCTACTTACCAATAGGTGTTGTCATCACATCTGTGGCCATGCTACCTATTGAGTGATTTTTATTGTTTTTATGTTGTGCCAAGATCTCTCTATTTGTATACATACAAATGAGGAATGATTAATGTCATGTTTTCTTTTCTTTTTTATTTATAATCCATAATCCACAATGCACAAGATCTCTATAGTGATGCCCAAATTAACCTCAATACCTGACTAATCAACAAGTAGACTAATTTAACTAAGTTATGGCTTAGGCATGTGTTATTCCCATTTATCATATGGTTGCAATGTTGAAGGCAGCTTTTTTTTTAAAGTGGTAGCAAGTTGTTTATCATTGGCTTTATTCATGTCTTGATTTTAATGAAGTAACAAAGTGGTTGTTAGGGTGGAAAGGACTATTTCACCTTGAGATTTTTTGCTAATGAGAGTATAAGAAGTGAGCTAAATGTAGCTCGTGAAATGATAAATTAATCTATAGAGGGTACAACTATGAAACAACCTAGGGCTAGAGAGAATGTAAGTTATCTTAGGGTGACAGAGTAGTGCCAATTTGAGGCACTTTAATAGCAACAAGTAATAGCAACATATGCTCAACAACAAGCCTTAGCTTCCACAGGTAGTTGGATTCACCTAAGTAATTTCATGGGTGCACCTTATTTGAGTTTGAAGGAAGTGATTGTAATATATACACAAGAACATGACATCCAATTTTTACCTAAAGTGGGACACACACATGATGATCTTCAAGTTTATGGCTTTGGAACTCTTAGTATCTATCTAGATTCTGTAAATCAAAAAGTTCTTACATAATCTGGAGATAGATGGGTGATTGCATCATTAGAGAAACTAGTTGAGATGCAATATAGTTGAAGTGGAGAAATCAGTGATAAACCAAACATATAATGAAGAGGAAACTTGAAAACTTGAATAGTAAAATTTGAAAATGAAAGCTATCAAGGATCAAACACCTATGCCAAAGTTACAACACAATGAGAAGTTTATTTTAGATATAAAGTTTTTTTTTAAATAACATAAATCATTCCCAATTTTATGTTCACAACTCAAATGTTCTCCCGTGGCTTGAGTTAAAACCCTCATTACTGCATCCAAAAGAAAGGAATAAATTATGATTATGTCCCACATGAAGAATTGAAATGATTTTATTTTTATTCCACTTAGTACTATGTCCATAAATTAAATAAATTATACTACCATGCAAATTAACTTACATTGATTCTGAAGCTTAGGCCCTAAAAATAGTTGAAAGGTAAATTGTTGTCAAAGAATGTGCTAAAAAAAAAAGAAAGAGTACATATTTAAAATGAACATAGATATTGGAAAAAATTAAGAAACATATAATCCTCTTATACATAATCATAATTATGTCAGAGATGAACTCAAGAAATTGATCAATATAGGAGGTGCTCAGCTAGATATTCTAGCCATCTTGGGTGAATTGGCAAGAGGCTTCTACAAGGGAATGAGCCTTGTGAGTTAACATATAATTTCTTAAAATAGTTAAGTGCTACCTAACTATGTCCAAGGTATCTACACATTGGATGCATACTCTACCTACTAGGCTACCTACATACTTATATCCATGGGATCAAGACCCTTGAACTACTCATTGTAATAAATATGTAGTTCTAGTTTCTAATTTTTTTGATGTGTCTATATTACTATAACCACTAGTGAGATTTACTCACCTAATATAGATCTTCGCCATCATACACCCACTTGGATGAATCAGGTAGTTTTTTATAATTACAATACTGTAATACCCAGGTGCAACCTTTATGTTGTAGTTTACAATTAATGTATTTTTAACCTATATACATCTTAATTCACTCCTTATATAGTTCAAGTGAAATAAACACATAAAAAATGAGAGAGAAAAAGAAGAATCTACTTACCACTAGGAGTTGTCATTGCATCTATGGCCATGCTACCTATTGAGTGAGTTTTATTGTTTGTCTATTGTGCCAAGATCTTTCAATTTATATACATACATACATACACACATACATACATATACACATATATATGCATATATATACATATATATATATATATATATATGTACACATATATGCATATATGCACATATATATATACATATACATATATGCATATATATACATATACATATATGCATATATATACATATACATATATATGTGTGTGTGTGTTTATATGTATATACATACATACATACATATAGAAAGATCATAAGGGCATGAAAATGATATGTAGAGATCACAAGGGCACAACAATGAAATGCAACAATCACAAGGGCATGGCAACGAAATCTTAGATCTCCACTAATCTCCACATTCCACAACATCTCTGTATATACACATACATACATACATAGACACATAGATATGTGTGTGTATGCATGTATGTATATATACACATATATATACATATACATATGTATATACATACAAATATATATATATAGATATACATACATAGATATATATACACATACATACATACATCTACATATGCATATGCAATTTTATCACCCTAGAAAATTTTATTTGATCTTGTCAGTTGGGAACAATTGATTATGGTTATGGCTTGTTTCTTTCTAAAAATATAAGCTATGATATGTTTTTATAAAATTTCTTGCATACTCTACCTATTTTTTTTGGTCTACATTATTTTTTGTGTAGGATCTTGAGCTAAGTCATTTAGCACGAGTTGAGTGAGTTTTCTTGTTTTATTATTTGGATTCTAAAATATGTATGCAATTGGATCAATTTTTCTATTGTGCTAAAATGTAATAAGCACCTTTAAAAAGATCTCTCTGTATATATAAAGTGTAAATTTTCTTACTAGATTTCATATTCAAGGGTGAAAAATGCATAACTTTTATTGCAAGTATGAACACTGATTTCTGATGGTGAATGGGCATGTCTCTAAATGGAGACATGAATATTCACAATCACATAGAGAGGTGTGATGGTGAATGGGCATATCTCTAAATGGAGACATGAACATTCACAATCACACTAGTTTGGTGATGGTGTATCAAATCTGATTTTTATAGACTTAACACAATTCTTAATCATGTATTACCGATCATTATTAGCTACAAGCCAATATAATATAGTAAAATCAAGGGAATCAAAATAAGTTTTGATCATGCCTTAAATGAGATCTCAGACTATATGTATGTATGTATGTATGTATGTATATGATCATCGGTTTCACTTGTGCTTTGTTTCATATACTTCTATTATGCATATGCATATATATAATAGTAAGTGCATCATACTGGTATACATATGTATATATGTTGATCACAATTATTGTCAGACCAAAGCTACATGCTTTAACATAAGGATGACAAGTTGTACAATTTGTCATGTATTGCATCTAAATTTTCTTTGTCATTGCTTATAAGAGTGTTTCAAGGTTGGGAACCACTTCAACATCCTTTGCATGATTTAGAGGTAATTTCATTGTGGTAGAGAGAATAACGTCAGTGAAGAGTTGAGTGTAAGGAGTTACTACCCTGAACCTATGCTACAAATTTATGGGAGCTAAGGGACCCTAAACCTATGCTACATTTTTTGGAGACATGGGATAAGTTACTACCAGCTTTAGTACTTCATAAAATTATGGCTTTAATACATGCATGGCTACATCCTTGGCTTCCATTGTTGGGATAGCATATGGAGCCTTTATATCCAATCATTTGTTATAAATTGGGGAGTGCACTTCATGCCTGGCATGGAATTGATGCATCTACATATGGAATTTTTTCACCCCAAAAAACTATATTTGATCCTATTGGCTGGGAACAACTGATTGTTCCTTATTGTACATAATCTAATGATAGTTCTACAAGAATTTGTAATTAACTCAACTAATCAATAAGTAGACCAATTTAACTAGGTTATGTCTCGGACATGTGTTATTCCCATTTATCATATGGTTGCAATGTTGGAGGCAACATTTTTTCAAAGTGGTAGTAGGTTTTGTATCATTGGCTTTGTTCAAGTCCTAATTTTAATGAAGTAACAAAGTTGTTTTTAGGGTGGAAAGGACTATATAATGAAGAGAAAACTTGAAAACTTGAATGTTGAAATGTTGAAATGAAAGCCATCAAGGATCAAACACCTATTCTAGAGTTACAACACAATGTGAAGTTGATTTTAGATATATAAAAAAAACAAAACAAAAAATATGATATAAATCATTCCCCATTTATTTTGATTATGGAGAGTTGCATGCAAAATATGGTGGAGAGCTCCAAACGAGGGTGGAGAGCTCTGAACATTGGTGGAAATTTCATTGTCATGCCCTTGTGATCATTGCATTTTTTTGTCATTCCCTTATGATCTCTACATTTTTTTGTCATGCCATTGATGAAGATCAATGGAGATCTATGATTTTGTTGTCATGCCCTTGTGATCATTGCATTTCATGGTCATGTCCTTGTGATCTCTGCATTTCATTGTCATGCCCTTGTGATCTCCATGTCCTTGTGATCTTTGTGCCCTTACTCTATGATTTTTTTGTCATTTTTTACCCTTATGATCTATGTGCCCTTTGCACTACAACATTTGGGATCAAATTGCGACAACAATTTACAATGGTAGTGTATTTGTGGTGTATTCGGGCCCAAATGTAGTAGTGCTCTATGATTTTTTTCAAGGGGAGAAGAGGTATCTATGTAAATATTCTTTTCTTTTCCTTCTAAACATGTATCTATTTATATTTCTCCACATATGTGTGTGTCTATGTATATATGTATATATACAAAGATCTCTTTTTTTATATACATACATACACACATAGACACACATGTGTCTATGTATATATATACACATATATATACATGTACATATGTATATATATGTATATACATACATACATATACAAAGATCACAAGGGCATGACAACAAGATGCAGAGATACATATATACATAAATATATACATACATACATATACACATACATATATGTATACATAAATACATACATACATCTACATATGCAATTTTATCACCTTGGGAAATTGTATTTGATCTTTACTCAATCACCAAGAGATAATATAATCTATAAGTATAGATTTCTACATACCTAGTATGGTATCAATAGTTTCAATTGAATTCATCCGAGGAAAGTGAGTCTACTCATGATGATAATAGCTCCATGTGTTGGGTCTTTAGAGGAGAGATACTTACAAAAGATTAGATATTGTTTATGGATATGGGATGATTCATTTGTGATGCCAACATATCCTTCTCCGTATTGAATTTCTATATCATCAAATTGCTAGATACAAATCACTACAGTTGGTCTTTTGAAATGGTATGGGCTATTTGGTATTGTCAAACTTGAACCGTTGAACTATATATTCAGATTGATGAACCAACACTTTGAATCACTTGTTTCATATTATAAACCTTTGGCCTTTGAAATGTGAACTTTGATTTTGATTTGTGGTGCATAGACTATTATGAACCAAAATACACCTAAATATTCTATATTTGTGTTTTAGTGATAACAAATATGAAGATCTTGAAATTGAAGTAGATAACTATCAAAGATCTATATTTGTGTTTTAGTGATAACAAATATAGAGTCTAATTTTAAGAAAAATAGTCTTAAATACATATTCTTAAATAAAATAAACAAGAGTACTAGTTGTAGTTGTATAATTCTAGTATTATTGATTATGTTTAAAAAAATGTTCAATAAAACAAGTATGAAGTAACATAAATGGATCATCTACTTGATCCTATTATGACTTAATGTGAATGCATCTAATCATTGCTTGGACAATGTTGTGCATGAGATCTTTACTAAATCACCAAGAGATAATATAATCTATAAGTATAGATTTCTACATACTTAGTTTGGTATGAATAATTTTGATTAAATGCAAGCATAGTTGCTTGTGTAAATTCAAGACATGAAAGATTAATTTAATTTAGCACAAGTACTATGCAAGTGTGTATGTATGCATGTAAAGCAGTTCACATAGTGAACTGATATACAGACATACATGCACATATGCATACAATCATCATAATTAGTAATCCTTGAATTTGACCAAAGATATTATATAGGAACAAGAGATACATGTTTAAAAGGGAAAAAAAAGAACATTTACATAGGTATCTCTTCTCCCCTTGAAGAAAATCGCACAGCAACGGCACAAAGATCACAAAGGCACAATACAACAATGAAATGTAGTAATCACAAGGGAATAGAAACAAAATCCTAGATTTCCACTGATCTCCACCAATGTTCAAAGCTCTCCACCCTCATTTGGAGCTCTCCACCCTCTTTTGCACTTAGGTCTCCGCAATCATTTAAAACAAATGAGGAATGATTAATGTCGTGTTTTCTTTTATTTTTTGTTTATAATCCATAATCCACAATCCACAAGATCTCTTTATATATATACATACATACATATATATATACAAATACATACATATATACATACATACATGAAAAAAACAATGCACTTTCTAAGAGTTTACAATTGTTTAACAAAATTAATGTTTTACATGAAAATGCACCTAAAGAACTATTAGCTTAGAAGCAAGAACATGGTGTTGAAACAATACAAAAAGTGCTTGACATGAGAGCTCCACAAGTGAGGGTGTGTATCAATCTTGAAAACTTGAATGTCAAAATGAAAGCTATAGAGAATCAAACACCTATGCTAGAGTTACAACACACTGTGAAGTTGATTTTAGATAAGGTAGAGGTAGATATTCATAAGTTTGATAATCAAAATTTAAGGCATGAGAGTGAAGGACAAGGAGAAAATTTAAAAAGAGAAGGAGAAGGAGAAGCTTTAGAAAGAGACTGCATGACAAAAACAACTAGACAACATAGAGAATATTATGGAAGCCACTAGATAGAATCTGGGAAAGTGTTGCGGTAGGAACTATGACATTGGAAACACTAGTTAAATTGGTCTAGTTGTTGATTAGTTGGGTTGATTACTTCATTATTATATGATCCAATGGTAATGTTAGTTATTATTTTGAAATACATGAAAAAATTATTATTATTCATTATTATATATACATACATACATGAAAAAAACAATGCAGTTTCTAAGAGTTTACAATTGTTCAAAAAAATTAATATTTTACAAGAAAGTGCACCTAAAGAAATGTTAGCTTAGAAGCAAGAACATGGTGTTGAAATATTACAAAAAATGCTTGACATGAGAGGTCTGCAAGTGAGGGTGTTGACCAATCTTGAAACTTGAATGCTAAAAATGAAAGCTATCGATGATCAAACACCTATGCCAAAGTTACAACATAATGTGAAGTTGATTTTAGATAAGGTAGAGGTAGATATTAAAAAATTTGATAATCAAAGAAGGAGTGGCTTTAGAAAGAGATTGCATAGCAAAAACAATAGCTAGACAACATAGAGGATATTATGGGAGCCATTGGATAGAATCTAGGAAAGTGTTGTGGTAGGTACTATGACATTGGAATCACTTACAAGTATCTTTGAAAATTTATAGTCCAAATATCAAATGCTTATAAGAGTGTTTCAAGTATTGGTACAGTCTCCTTGCAATTATCCCAAGTATCAAATGCTTATAAGAGTGTTTCAAGGTTGGGAATCACTTCAACATCCTATGCATGGTTTAGAGGAAATGTCATTGTGGTAGAGGCTTTTGCAAAGGAATGAGCCTTGTGATTATGGCATTTACATAGAAGCGGAACTTGCTTCTTCAACTCCTTACTCAAATTTTCACTGAAGTTAGCCTTTAAGTCCTTGTATATGCAATTTTATCACCTTGGAAAATTGTATTTTATCCTACTAGCTGGGAACAAGTGATTGCTCATTTTATTGTACCTAATCTGATGATAGTTCTACAAGAATTTGTAATCAACCTAGCTAATCAACAACTAGACCCATTTAACTGGGTTATGGCTAGTTTCTTTCTAAAAATATCTACAATGATATTTTTTGTAAAATTTCTTGCGAACTCTACTCATTTTTCATGGTCTGCATTATTTTTGTGGAGAATCTTGAGGTAAGTCACTTAGCACGACTTGAGTGAGTTTTATTGTTTTATTATTTAGATTCTAGAATATGTATGTAGCTAGATCATTTTTTCTATAGTGCTACGATGTAATAAGATCCTTTTAAAAGATCTCTAAATATACATGTTTAGAAGGAAATACAAAGAGATACCTATTTAGAATGAAAAGAAATGAATATTTACATAGCTCCCTTAAAGAAAATCGTAGAACTAGGGCACAAAAATGAAATCATAGAGCAAGGGCATGACATGGCAATGAAATTTCATTACAAGGGCATGGCATGGCAACAAAATTGTGGAGAAAGTGCATGACAATGAAATGCAAAAATCACAAGGGTGTGACACCCAAATCATAGAGCAAGGGCATGGCAACAAAATGCATAGATACACAACAATTAAATTGTAGAGAAAGGGTATGACAATGAAATGTAGAGATCACAGTAATGAAATACACCAATGACAAGAGCATGGCAACATTCACAACTTTCCACCCTCGTTCAAAGCTCTCCACCCTCTTTCACGTGCTGCTCTCCACAATCAAAATAAATGGAGAATGATTTAAATCTTTTTTTTTGTTTATACTCTCGATGCCATCGCAATTATGATGCCAACGATGGTATTGCAATGGCATCAAGGATAATTGCAAGAAAAAAGCATGAAAATGACCACAAATTACATCACAATCACAAATTTTCATCACAATTTCATGCCAAATGTTGTAGTGAGGAGTTTAACTATCGTCAAAATGTATTTTCAATGCATGTAATTCTCTAAAATAGAAACTATTAGTTAAATGTTGGCTCATTGCTTCTTTTCAAAAATTGTCAACACACCTCCGAGAAAACCACACTTGTGCACCTATGCACCTGCGTACCTTGGTGATAAGTTCTAAAACTCCAAAAAATATTCTAAATGTCAAAACTAAATTTTTGACATCTATGTTTTCTTCCCCTTTATACTAAAAATATGTCTGGATGTTTCCCCTTGAATTTCTCTATTATTTCCATAACTTCACTAGCCTCCAGTAAATCTAATGCATCATATTTAATCTTAACTACTTGCTAGTAGTTGTGTACTTCTATTTTGGTTTCTACAAAATCCTCAAGTTTGGTGTTGAGTTCCAACAATACTTCTTCAATTTTGAATGTTTTTCATACACCATCTTCTAATGAAGCATTTTTTAATGTGTTTCTGAATTGTTGAACTATCGATTGCACCAAGAAAATCTTGGTCTTTGACTCATCTTCAAAAATCTCAAGGCTAGCGGCATTATAGTACCTTTCCACTTCCAAATATTGTTCTTGATCTTTATTCTTAATTTATTATATTCCCTCATGTAATCCCTCCATAACCTTATTTTTTGAGGATATCTTCTTTATCCAATCATCTAGCTAATCTAGCTCCTCTGTTGGGTATACTTCCATCAGCATCCGATACCTTTATCCCTTAATAGATCTAAGTGCTTGTAGATCATTAGCCTAGGTATGCACTTCATCCATCAGCCCAAGACCTTGGTTTATAATGGAAACCAACTTGTTGGAAATAGTCTAGATATGGTGCAATAGGTTCAAATTGCCTTGTATTATTTGCACTCCTCTTTCCTCAAAATTGTCACACAATTGCTGACATGCTTCCAAAAATGAATCCATCTATGGCTCCATTTTTTTCCTTCCAAGTGCAACTCCAAGAGAGATCTTAGGATTTTCTAGGTCAATGGGTCCCATGACTTCGTTCATGTGGCCTCTTAATAGCTCATTCTTCTTTTGTAGCATTATCAACTCTAATTCCTCTTGATCCATGTGTTTTAACACTTGCTTGAGGCTTGTAGTGATCAATACTTCCTTTGTGTCCACTGTAGGCTTTCCCAATATCACCTCCTTCATTTGGTAATCCTTAGGAGTCAATTCTTTGGTTTTAACATGAGAAGGAGGAATGGTTATATGTGCTAGAAGATCATGATCTTGATTCTTCATGATGAAGGTAAGTCTTCTAGCATCACCCTTGGGTGGCTTAGGCTTCTTTATTGTTTTTATCAATTCCATCATTCCTTCATCTTTTGTTAGTTCCATCTACTTATTTTTTCAAAACATGACCTCCTTCTTCAACCACAATGGTGTGGTCACCATTGGTGATATATATTTGGCTAAAGAAGTAGGTTCTAAAGAAGGCTCATTTCCCTTATTACTCTTCTTCAAAGTCTTCTCACATCAAGGAAGATCTTCAGAAGGAGTTTATGTTCTTTGTTGGGGTAAGGATCTAGCCTCTATATCTAGGGGAACTTGTGGAGTTTCTTCTACTATTTTCCCTTATTTAGATACTTTATTGTCATAGAATTGTTGATACTCTCCTTTCTCTGTGTCCTAAATTTTTGGTTTTTCTTGGATTTTCAGAGGAGATGGAGCTATTGACCCTTTATCCATTATCATGACCATGTCATGTGGTGGTGGTGGTGGAATTCCAAGAGGTCCTTGAGGTAGAGGAGACAATTTATTCTAATCCTCTCCTAATGGCTCATTTGTTGGAGTATCTCTTATCTTTTCTCCTACCATCTTGGTATCCACTAGCATGAAATCAAAATTTGAGAGGTCAAAAATATCAGCTCCTTCACCTTTCATCTCAATTATCCACCTTTTTTGTTCATCCTTAGAAGTTTCTACTTGGATAGGCTCCTTAGGAGAAAATGAAGGTTTTGGAGTTGAGCTTCTTCTTCTCTCCTCCTCTATTGCCTAAACCAAATGAATTCTCTTATTTAAGGGGACAAATTTAATTTGTTCCCCTTCTTCCTCATCCTCTACTTCTAGAATTTTTTTTGGTACCTATGGTGAGGGAGTGCTCTTCTTCTTCAATTTCCTCCTCTTAACACTGACCACTGATGTTTTTGTTCAAGCTTTGTTAGGCACCAATGGTGAGCCTTCTTCCTTTGAAGTTCTTGGTGGTAGAACCCCTTGCTCTTCTGGTGCATCTACCTCTTGTTTCTTTGGTTGTTTCTCTAGTGGTTTCATTGGTTGAGCTTACTCAGTGGGCTCTGGCTCTTGTTGGGCTTTTATTGCTTGGACCTTGGTCACTTTCCTCCTTTCCCTAAGGGCTGCCCTTTTCCTCTTACCCTTCCCTTTTTCAGCCTTGAAATACTCAACCTCCCACTCATATTGATGTATCATTTCAGGCCTCACTAGTGATTTAGTAGGGTAGGTTGGTATTGTGACTTTGGTTCCTTTTCCTTTCTAAGGCCTAGTAGTAGCTTGTAGAGGTATGGATTGGGGAACTAGATCCATCCTAAATGGCTTCCTAATGCATTCCCTTTTTAGTTCCACTACATGTCTAGCTAGATGATCTATGTCATCATTCTCCTCATGACCTATTTTTTCATTCATAATGGGCCTATCATAAATTTTACCCCTGGTGTACAAGGGATCTATTATTTTTGGGACATCCTTTTCTATGGCCTTTATGGGTATCTCCATGTTTAACACCTTTTCTACTAGATGTAGAGTCATCCTAAAATAGTCCCTAATATAGACATTGTAGTCATTTATCTCATTCATCTAACGATCTTCCAAGGTTTCTTCATACATGAACTTCTTCCCCACTAGATGTTGAACCATCCCAATATTATCAAAATATGGGTGAGGGCCCTGATAATCTTCCAAGGGATATTGATCCCACTCTGAGTTGAAGGTAGAAATTTCTTGTTTGTGCTTTACCTCGAATGCCCCAATATTAATTGGCCAAATCTAGGTCTTGTGTTGTTTCCTCACTCTGTCATGTGTAGAAGTGAGTTGGCAAGATACCTCCAAAAGTATGAGTCGGTCATAAGGGTACCTTTGGGAGATTCTTAGGGCACAAAATAGTACCAGCAACCTAGAGATAGGTAAATGTCTTGAACTGGATGTAGTAGGCTCCTACTTCAATTATTCTCATTGCTACCTCTACTAACATTTGTTTGGCATAATCACCTTTTATGAATCTGATGATGGAAAAATGAATCCATCATTCACTACCTTATATTCCACACTTTTCATTCAGAGCTTCTTCTTCATTAGTTGTGAATATACCACATAAGGCCGAGCATTTGTGTCTTGCATGATTCCCTTCCTATATAATCATGGGTAGTTTGTGCTTCTGGCTGCCAATAGATACACCATATAAGATGTCATATAGAAGTGTGGGTCAGTCTTGATCAAGATCAACTTCTCATCCAAGTTGTCACTCAAGATGGTGGCCCAATCAATAGGAATATTTGCAGTCTTGATGGTCTCAATAAAGTAAACCATCTATGTCTATAAGTGACCTACTACAGGGAGGCCCATGACTCTACTAAGGAGAACAATTGAATACTCAATGTCATCTTTTGTGTACCCTTGAGTCATGTCCACCTTTCTTACTCTCCTGCCCAAAGGTGTCATGTCAATCAAGAATGTAGATTGTATCAATTCCTTGGCCTCTTTCTCATTTTCCCTATACCATTCTTCTACTCCATCATAGGATATTTGGAGGTATTGGTCTACCCTCAAGAGGTAGAAAGCCTTCTCAATTTTTTTTGGTCTAAGGTCAAGGACTGTCTCTCTCATCATGCTCTTTATGACCTTCTCATCTAGCATGTAGTGTTCAGCTAGTGTCCTTATTAGCTTATAGGATTGAATTAATGTAGGGTGTGAAGTGGCGTTTACCAACCCACTCTAGATCAATATTGATACCACTAATAATCTCTCCTTTGGTTTATTATAGAGTGTCCAAAATGCATTCCAATCAATATGGCTAAGTTTTGTGTCCAAAATCTTTGCATGCCCCTCTTGGAATCTGGAATTTTTAGGAGCTCCTTAGTATTTGAATGCTATAGGTTTAGGTGCCATTTTAGCTACCATAGATGAAGATGATGATGCCATTATATCTATATAGAAGAGGAAAACATTTGTTTATTGATGTCACAAGGGAAAAGTGAGACTTGGGCATTTCCCAAACTAACAAAAAAACTAAGAAAAAACCAAATAAACCAAGAAAAAATGAGTAAAACCTCTTCAATTACATGTTTTGTAAACTATCCTACCTACTGCACCTACACAGTGTGCACTAGTAAACTCCCTTTTTTCCCCTGAGATGGAGAAGTGTGTAATTGCACACATGCACAACTGCTCTTCTATAATCTCTTGGAGGGGGTAAGGGGGCGAGTTATTTTTTTCTCAATGTGCATAGAGTGCACACCTCTTGATGGTTTGCACATGTGCATATGCACACATGTGCACATCCTAAAGGTTGTTGTGGTTTATACCTTGAAGAGACTCGAGAGTGTGGAGGTTTGAACTATGGAGTAGCAGACCTTGAAGGGGTGCAAAGCTGTGGCACAAGAATCAGATGAAGAGAAAGTGAGGAGAAGGGAAACTTGGGGGTTTATATATCCTTGGGGGATGGCCTTGGTTCATAAATCTGAGGGTGGGCATCTTTGCACTTCGTACACATGCGCATGTGCACACTTTATGTACTAAAAGGTAAAAATATATATGATTTCTTCACCCCTCTTAATTATGTGGCCCTACCTAATCAGAGATCAAGGTTTGACCTAGACCCATAGGAGGGTCCTCAATGATTGAGGTGTCTGACTAAATGCCTCATATAGGATTTTAAAATTAGGGAGTCCCCATTTTATGACTCAAAATGGGGTGTGCATTGTGGGACCACAACAAGGATAAACACCTTACACAAGTCCTCCTTCCTACTTTGGCAATGCTTTCTAAATTAGAATGACACAACCTCATATGCCATAACAAGCTATTATTATTTCTATCTACCATGCATGTTTTTCCATAAATTTTGAGGTAGAAAAGGTTACCTCTACTTTTATCTCCTATAGCGAGTAGCTTTCTTGTATTGTTGAATATTTTGTAGGACCTTTTGTTGAACTCAAACTTCTAGCCTTTGAACATTAGTTGAGTCATGCTCAATAGATTGTATTTCAATCCCTCCACTAGATACACATTTTCATAGGTAGTGGACTCATTTAGGGCTATGGTACCCTTGCCTATCACTATGCATGGTGAGTTTTTCGTGAACTTCACCATTCCTCCATCATAGACTTCAACCTTGTAGAATTCTCCTATCACCTAACATGTGGTGTAATAAATTGCTAGCTTTAATCTAGTTCTTGTGGATACTGGTAATTGTTATTAGGGATCTCTCCACCCTTTCTTTTTTGATGGATACAAAAGATACTTTATCCTCATCATCTTCCCTATCACTAGTTGACTCTTCATCATTCACACCTTCTTCAGTGATGTAGCACCACTTATTTTCTTTTGCCTTGGAACATTTCTTGTTGGATCTTTTCCAGTTATTGGTCTCCTTTCTGATTGGCTTAGGACATCTAGTTGTGTAATGTCTCACCTTTTTTTTAGTTAAAAAGTTTGAAAGGAATTTTACCTTTCTATTTCCCTTTTCCTTTGACCATTCTTTTTCCAAACAAGACCTCTAGTTCTTCTTGTTCGCCCTCTTTTGCATACAAACTCTCCATCTCCTTTGGACAAGCTTGATTCATCTCTCTTTGTATTTCACCTAGTGCAAATAAGGCTTTGACTATAATATCAACCTCTTCTAGTTGACTATTTTCATAATTGTTGAGTTCAAATGTAGTGAACTTTCCTATCAATGTGTGAACTGACAGCTCTATCTTATCTATGGTTCTCATCTCTTGGATGTTTGATACCCTTATGGAATATTTGGGAAAAAAGGTTCTCAACATCTTTCTCACACACTTATCTTTTGATATTACTCCTATTCATGCTTTGATGGCTAACATAATGTCATTTACTCATTTCCCATAGACTATGGTTTCTTCTGCTTCTTGCAGTCCCATGTCATCAAACTTTCCTAGTAAGCTCTCACCTTTGGCTCTCATTATGTGTTTGTCTCCACCATGGATGACCTTCATCTTGTCACACATTTCAAGTGGTTTCTAATTCCTCTACATCTTTATACTCATAGTATGATAGGGTTCTTGCTAGAGAATCCATTATAGTAGTATATATCTCCTTATCCTTCAACTTGTCTGCACTGGGTTGACTAGTTGGTTTAACATGCTTGACTTCTACATGAGTTTAATAAGCATCACCCAATGTCTTTAGATGCATACACATATTTTTACACTATGATCTATAGTTCTCCCTAGATAACTTTGGCACATCTCTTTTAAACATCTTGACCTTTTCCTTGAGCTATTAAACTCTTATCTCCTAAGGACCTACGCTCTGATATCAATTATTGGTCTCAACCAGAGGTTAGTATATTAAGAGGGGGTGAATCAGTATACTTAGTAAAAAAATTATCATGCTCATCTTCAATCTATCGATTAGTGCAAGTAGTAACTCAACTTGGTTAGAGTTAAGAAAAAACACATCACATGAAAATGCCAACACACAACATGTTATATATCTCATAGAGACCCAGTTAGGGTCAAAGCCATGGTGTGTGAGATGATCCTCACAAATTTGAACTCTTATAAAGTGTGCCTTTTCAAGAGCTTATCCCTTGTAAAATATTATGATTATACTATGAGGTTCCACCCTATTTGGGCATTTGGATGAGACTTGTCAATATCTTGCTCTATTAGGAGCACCCTAGTTAAAGGACTTTGGAACACAAGTTAGTGTGTCACCATGTTAAGTAATTTGTAAGAAGAACCTACTAAGATCCACCCTCAATGGAATTTTCTATTGCAAAGGTAAGTAAACAATAAACGGATGATCTCATAGTTTAGCTATTGAACTTGGCTTGCTATAGATCCTGGGTTGGCTTTCTTAACCAGTGTGTAATTGTGCTTTTCTTTTCTAGGCTCTATAACTCCATTATTTGATCTCTTGTATGTTTTATTTACTTTAATTGAGCATGTGATAATCTTTCTATTATTTAGGCTCACTCTCCTCTTCTCATCACAATAGTCACCTTGAAGATTAATCTTCTCCTTGATCACTCTTCTTTTATCTATGAGATTCCACTTTTAGCTTGGCTCTTCTGGGTCTCAATCTAATCACTTTGAAATCTAACCCTTTCTCCTTCAACTTCATTTCCTTTTATATTTTTCTTCCTACTTAACTTAGAATATTTTTCCCTTGAGAATTTAAATTTTTCATTCATTTCCCATTACCAATTTAGTTGCTTATCGCAATGACGTGTTTCTCTTTTTAGGTTGTGGCATGTTCGTGCAAAAGTCAAAAGTACCATGTGTCTTTAGTGTCTTGCATCTATTGGAAAGAATTTAAATTTTAATTCTTTCAACTATTTCTTGATCCTTTCTCCCATCAACATTAAATATGATGTTGAGTGCACTCTTTTCCCTCTACATGAATAGATAATCATGGGTGTCCTACTTCATGCTCTTTATGATAAGTCATCTCACTATTATATTTGTTGTTTATGTCTCTTTTCTTCCTTCTATTTGTGTGGAATTGACTTAGCACACTTAGCATGCTATGTCTAAGTGGATTACCTTTTCATTGTTTCCACTGGACTTCCCATCTTTTCTTTCTTCCCTTCTGAGTTAGGGTTGCACATTATTGTGCCTTATCGGTTTTCCCAATCTACCATTTTAGATTCCTTTTCTTTTGTTTCCAGCGATGACCAAACATTCGATGAATATGTCTACAAGTCTATCTATCATTTGGTCTTCAGCACTTAGGCCAACAGTTTCTTAATGGTAGTAGATTATAAATTATTGGGTGGATATGATGACTTATATGGAACTAATGTTCTTTAATATTATTTAGTGGAAAATATTGTATTTACTTAGATAATTTTATAATTAAGATGCATGTATTATGGTTAATGTTATTGTTCCTATTCACTTTTGTAAAATGATTGTTTGAGGATAGTGGAAAGAGATGATATTTTTGTTGGAGAAGGGATGGTTTCCTAATATTTATAAGATGATTTTGTTATTAAAGTTCCCTTACATTGATTGGTGCTATTTGATGATAATATATATGTCCTTTATTTATTTTTATACATGATTGGAAACACTTAATAAGTGGAATTTGAGTGATAGTAGGTGTCAAGAATTGACTCTACCTAGCTCCATAGCTCTGAGAATGTCTATATCACCCTTTATAGTGGTTAAAATGAAGGTAGTTATATGGTCATTCATGTTTCCTATCCTTATTTTCATTCCTACTGTTGGGTTACAATTTACATGTTTCATGTCCACATGTATGATTAACACATGGTAACATTTTCCTAACCTTGCATAATGTGATGAGACTAATGTTTGTGTATGTATGCTATGGTTATCTATGATAATTATCAAGTAATGCATGAGTAAAGAAATATGTATCTAGTTATCATTATTTATTGTTCATTAGTATTAAAATGTTACTCTTATTGTTTCCAATAATTTTTGTATGATCTTTGTTGGTCCACACAATACTAGTTATACGAAGAGGGGGTGAATCAATAACACTAGTAAATTCAAACATTTTCCTTTTACCAGTCTATGATATTCTTACCTGTGGTCAAATCATTCATCAGATAAATATTATTACATTCAAGATATAATGGCATTCACACAATACACCAATATATCTTTTGGAAATCCAACTTGGAAGAAAACCATGGTGTGAGACTATGCTCATTAAATTTTTACCCTTCTAGAGTGTACTCTATTGGGAGCTTATCCTTGTTAGAAGATTACAAAGATATTTTCAAGTGTAACTCAATTGAGGGATTTGAGAGAGATATTTAAGAGCTTTACTTGATTAGAGGTAACCTAGTTAGATGACATAAAACACAAGTGAATATGTTTCTCGATTAAGGGATTTGATATAAAAGACTTGTTAGATTCCACCCACAATGGGATTTATAATTGTAATTGTAATGTATAAACAAGAATTTTTACCTATGGAAGGTAGCTACTTATCTTAGTTTTACTTAGATCACTTTGATGCCCATAAACCAATTTTGAACTTTCTTGTCTATTCTGGGGTCCTCAACTCATACTTCACCTCTCTTATGTTTATTTCTTCTATGATTTATCACTTTTTCTCACTACATGTTTGGATCCCATAGATTCATTCAACACACTTCATCTCAACTCTTGATAGCTTAATCTTTATTTTCTTCTCTCCTATGATTGTAGTAGAATAATACTTTGGTATTTAAGCTTCTCAATTTATAATCCACATGTTCATTCAAAAGTGAATGACTATAAATGGTTCCTATGCCATCACCTTCACAACCTTGCAAAAATTTTAATTTTGAATTCTCTAACCTCTATTATGCATCATTTTTACAAGTTGTGTTTGTTAGAAACACTTCCCCAAAATTAAGAGTCGTGGATTTTATATGACCCCTCATGTCTTCTTTTTTATGAGAATTCAAATTGAATTCTCTCATCTATCTTCCTACTAGAGCTTCATGTGATGGATCTATTGGAATGTATAGATGGATGATATGTTGAGAGGGGGGTGAATCAGTATCCACAAAATTTTACCTTATAATAATTTTTAGTGAATTCCTTTCTTCCTTTGTCACTTGGTTGATATGAAACACATATATTATTACTTGAAAAATAAAGTAGCATTAACTGATCTAATTATGTTCAATCATAACCACATAAACATAATTCATCACACATAATGCAATTATTTTGCTATCGTAATAACCCTTGGTCAGAGAGGAAAATGTTTTGGGGATGGCACCCACAAATCCATCACTATAGTAAGAGGTTTCCTTGTTAGGGCTACAATTTTTAGTCACTTCTGGTGACTTACTTTATTAGGAGTATACAATAAGATAAATTAGATCTACCTTTCACAAGGATTTTTACAACACTCTTTAAGTGTTTACTCAGTTAAGAGATTTACAATAGAATGTTAGGTCTACCTTTTATAAGGATTTAGAACTACTACAATGATAAGAAAGTAGCAGCAATAATCTATAAAATAACAACTTTGCTTAGTTGGATCTCTCTTCTACTCAATATCATGTAACACCTCCTGTGACTAATTTTTCTAAACCTCTTTTACTACATACAATTCTTAACCTCTGATGTATTCCACTCTATCCACTATTTATTGCTTCTATTCCCCTCTCTATCTCAACTAACAACAACAACAAAATTGTTCCAAACTAGTCCTTTTATAGTTTTCATTTTTCTTTTCAGTCTCTGACCTAATCAGGGTTTTGAAACCCTCTAGAATACATCTCAAGTTAAAATTAACTCTTATAGAATCATCTAACCTTTCCTTCCTTTTCATCTATATTTTCATTAATTGGCTCTACCTTGTAGTCATCAAAAATCAATTCACATACTCCAAGAAATCTTATCAAATATTTTATTTGATCAATGTAAATCATTGTTACCACTCAGAAATGTTGGTCTTAGATTGATTTTGACAATTGAGTGTCAAAACACTTAAGAAATTTCTAAGTTGATGCCAAGTATAATATAGATGTCAAGCTATAGTATGTGTTGAGCCAAAAATTCAACAAGTGCCAAGTTACAATAGATGTTGAACAGATCTAGAGTGTCAAGCAAGTTTCAAGTGTTGAGTGACAATTGATGCTGAGTCAATATATGTGCCAAGTAAAGTATAGGAGTTGAACAAGATAGAATTCCTATAGATGCCAAGCAAGGTAGAATTCCTATAGATGTCGAGAAAGATAGAATTCCTATATGTGTCGAGCATCAATAATCAGTAAGTGTTGAGTAACACAGAATTGGCATAAGAGTTTGTGCCCTCACAAACTAAGATGTAAACTATTTTTGAGCTAACATATGATGAATCTCAAAGGATTTAAAGATAAGATCAAAACTTTTTAATTTCCTATGCAATCAACATGCAACCAATTATAAAAATGGAAATATTTGAGCGGGAAAGATGGATGAATCTCAATCATAGATTCATAACTAACCCTGAGTCTTGAAACCTTTTTGAGGAGGTCAAAACCCCATAATTTAGAGAAAAAGGAGATTTTAGCGAAGTTTGAAAGGAAGTGAAAGGGGTGAAAAGACTTAGAAGAAGGATAGCATTGTAGCATCATTCAACAGATCAATGAACATTAGAATAAAGCATCAGCACTTCGAACAAAGTTATATTAAATCAAGAAGGATTGGATCAAATTGGATGGAACAAGAATCTAAAATTAGCAATTGAAGATTGTAAGTCATTAGGTCAACACATTCTACAATACTTTCTAGCCATTGTATTAGGAGAATGAAAATCCCATGAAGATAGGTTGGTTTAACAGCCATATTGTAAATCCTTTAATAGGTTGACACTCTAGTTTGTAAATCCTTTAGACAGGTCACTTTTAATAGGGTGTTAGAGCCTTTAATATGGCAGGCCTTTCACAGGGCAGACCATTGATGATGGTCAAACTTTGTAACCTTAACTAGTTACATATTGCTACACTGATAAGTTGTGGGTGTCATCCCCACCCTAGTTTTACCTTCTCATTTTGGAGGCTTTCTAAGTGACCAAATCTTATGTTATCTATTTTCATGCATGTCTTTACTTTCATGTAAATTAGATGTGTTACATGCATGTGATTGATTTTAGTTAAACAGTTTGAGAGGTTAAAGTTTATTACTTCTAATTTACGCCCCTCCTCAAAAGTAAATCTTCCCACTTGTAAATTCCAACAATTGGTATCAGAGCCAAGTTCTCACAAGGAGAAACCTTACAGCTTGGAGAAAAATATCTAGAAATGGAAGTCTACAAACTTGGGAAGATCATAGAGAACCAAGAGATTGAGATACATCTCATTCTACATTCTCTGGAAGAAGCTAGGGAAGAATTAAGAAAATCCTTAAAGAGAAGAAAAGAAATTAGGAAAGTTGAGAATGATACATAGTACAAGGAGATTGACACCTCAAAAGTTTTTGCTAATGGAGATACCAAGGAGTTTGATGCAGAAATTGTAGACTTGATGGAGAAGAATAGAGCTCAAGTAGAAGAGATTAGAACTCTCAAGATTGAACAAGAATCGCATGCCATGATGCTTTGTAAAGTAACTGAACAGAAGAAGAGAGACATTGAAGATAAAGCTATGATAGAAAATGACAAGAGAAACCTTGCCAATAGACTAAAGGAAAATTCAATTGAGCTTGCAAGAATTTCCAACATGCAACTAGACACCCTAAGCCAAATGATGAATGCCCATCATGAACCTAAATGTTAAGGACATTGTGATCTCCACACTGAAGATGCAAAATGAGAAACTACAAAATAACTTGAGAAGAGAGAAGGAGATTGTAGAAAGCTTCAACAAACCTAATGAAGCTATCAAGTACTTTGAATAGCTTCTAAAATCACCAAGATCTAGCAATGACACTTTAGGACTAGGATACACCAGCACTAAAAAAGGAGAGTCATCTAAGACTGTAGAAGAAACAAGTGACAAAGGTAAGAACAATAAACCTACTTGTCATTTCTATGGTAAAATAGAACATATCTCTAACATGTGCAGGAGCAAGAATTCTAATCAACATGACAAACCTAAGAATATGGGTCACTGTCACAAGTGCAATAAGAAAGGTCATCAGAAACATGACTATAGGACTAGAACCATCAAAATACCAAGATTTGAAGGTCATTGCTACAATTACAAGAAATATGGACATAGAGGCTTTGAATACAAAACAAAGCCTATGTGGACATCAAACCAACTAGAAAAGTCAAATAGTCATGGGCATCACTACAATTGGGACTACAACACCAAGCAAAATTTTCACTACTGTCAAGAGTATGGACACATCCCTAAAAATTGCATAAGAACATATTTTAGTGGAAGTTATAGCAGAAGGTTGAGCCAAACTACATGCTTTAGTTGTTTAAAGACTGGTCATATTAGCAAGTATTTCCCAACAAGGTCAAAGGCACCCAACTCAGAGTTCAAAAAAGGAAAAGGAAAAGTTGATGTTGAGCATGTTAGAGGAGAGATGAATAAAACATGGAAGAAGAAAGATCGATGCAGCACATCAAATGGAGAGATCACTTCACCTAAAAGGTCAAGTGGTCACACTTCATCCAACTAAACAAAAGAAGACATGTGGGACTGATATTTAATGTTTTATCATACATCATTTCCAAGATAAGTTAGTACTGAAAAGGATAGATTAGCATGAATAAAGATACAAAGTTAAAACTTCAAAATTTTCACATTATTGCCAAGTAAACAAATTTGCCTTCAGATGTCGAGTAAAATCCTAGTATATGCTGAATTGTCTACCAAAGACAATGGAAGTCGAGTTAGTAGTGGATGTCGAGTGAAGGGAAGTTGTTATTGAAGCTAAGTAAGTGAAACTCTAGTGTATGCTGAGTGTTGGAAAATAATGGAAGCCGAGTAAAGCAGAATTGCTTAAGGAGTCAAGTGGACAACTGTACAAGCACTAAGCATTAAATGCTATGAAATGAAGGGTATATGGTCACATTTTTTTATCATTTTTCATTATTGCAATCACAGAGTAAAAGAAAGAAGAGAGTAGAAAGGATGTCCAAGTAGAGATTCAAGCATTTGAGTAGATTCCAACATAGATTTAGCACCATTTCATCAATTTTAAGGTATTAACACTTGTGCCAAGCTACGCAGTTAAGCTATTTCTACATGTTGAAACCCTAGATTGTAGAAATGGCCTCTAGCTCTAGGAAACCCTAGGAAAAGGAGTTGTTTGAATTCCAATTGGTTAGTAATGAAGTTAAACAACTATACTTTAGACCAATCCTTGAGGTTGCATACAAAAATGACCCTGCCAGAGCTTTATCTATGATTCCACCTAAAGTGGTGATGGTGTAAGATGTGTGAAGATGTTATAATTGCAAGATGGGTGTAATAGGTGATATGCAAATCAGGGAGGCATATGAAAAATTGTGTGAGAATGGAGTTTTTAAGAAGGAATTTCAAATTATTGAAAGGAAGGGCTTAACTCATGCCCTAGATTTTCCTATAGTGTTCAAAATAGAATGGACTAGAATTGTGTTAAGTCAAATTCATGATGGAAGCCTTTGGTTGGAGGATGGACCCATTAAAATATCCAAGAGAATTATACATAGGGTGATCAGGTATCCAACCCTAGAACGGCCAAAAACTCTAAGGATTGACTCTAAAGAAGCTATAGAGAAAAACACCATGGCAAAATGGAACAAGAGAGGGATGAAAATAGACACAATCAAAGACCCTCTTATTAAATTTGCAGTTAGAGTCATATCCCACAAATTTTACCAATCAAGCGGACTCAATAGTGTACCCTATATTGCAGTGGATGTTGTTTACAAACTTGTCAAAAAGGATCATACTTATGATCTAGCTGAATTACAACTACAATAGATTATGGAGAATTTGGGAGCTATAAGAAGAACAAAGGGAGCCCAATGCAAATTTGGAGCAATTTTGATATGTTTATTCTTTTATGTATAGAATGAATTCCCTTCTTTTGGTAAGATAAGTTGGAAGAAAAATAGGTCAATAGTAGTCCAAGTGAATGAATACATAGAACAAATGGGGGCAAATTTTGAAACTATTATGACTAGCTACTTTGAAGACTTCAAGAATTCAATGAAATAGAGACTAAGGATACCTATCTCTCTTGTTGAGCAGCACATAAATGAAATTTTCTTTTTAGTAGAAATTGATTTCACATACATCCAAGTAGCAGTACCAAGGGTAAGATGGCTGAGGCCACTTGAATATGAAATCAACATTGATGAGGTATCTGTAGCAATCACTAATATACTTGCAGAGGAAGTAGATAAAAGTGCCCAACCCTTTGGCACTTATGATGTTGTAAAATCCAAGGTGGATATGGAATTGAAGACTACCTCAACCCTTAAGAAAAAGGATAAATTCGTGAAGAAACTAAAAGCCAAATGTGGAGAAGGGGCTATAGAAGTAGAGGAAGGTGAAGTTGAAGAGCAATAGGGATAGGAGCCACTTGCATTCACCCAAGGAATGGGTGAAGATGTTGAAGAAGTGGAAGGTGCCGAGGAGGAGCAAACCAAGGAAGCACCTAAGGCAAAGGTAAAGAAGAGAAAGGCACAAAAATAGCCTACAACTCAGCCTAGAGGAAAGAAAATAGCTAAACCTAGCCCAAAAAAACCCACCACAAGGGTAGACACAAGAGCTACAACAAAGGTGGCTAAGGAATAGGAAAAGAAGAAGGCCACAGAGCAAGGAGGAACAGCCCAAAAAAAGTAGAGAAGAAAATATGTGGCACCTCCTAAATCAGATGAGGAGAGGACTAAATTAGATGATAACAGTCAGTTCAAAGTGGTAAGCCACACCATCAAATCTGATTTGAAAAGAATTTGTGAGAACATTAGAGATAATGCAGATTTAACAGGCTTGAAAGGCATTGATTTTAATAAGTTAAGTAGAGAAGAATAGAACATAGTGGAAGAATAAATTTACACTATGATAGCCAAGTTCAAGAATACTCCACTTGAACTTGACAATACAATACCTAAGGAGTTATATTATATTATAGAAAATAAGTGGCATTATTGCATCGATATGGAAAAGGAAATAAGAGAGTCAACATTGGCTTGTGTTATACCTAAACTTACAAAAGGAAAAATAAGTAAGGCAAATAAGAAGCATGAGAGAAAATTAGCAACCAACTACAGAGCCTTTAGTATACTACAAAATAAAATTGAGGATGTTGTGAAGAAATCCACTCTAATGTGGAAAGTAATCTATGGCCTCACAACTATAAAGGAAGGACAAGAAGATCCCTTTGAAGGGAGAAATAATGGAGAAAAAGAAGAGGATGAGAATGATAAGGAAGAAGTTACAGTGGAGAAGGACACACAAAAGAGTGAAATGGAAACTTCTAAATAGCAACAGATAAATCAAATTATGCAGGACACACAATTGCATCCACCAATTCCTCCACATGTAACTCCTATATGTGCAGATATAGTAATTGTAAAGCATGTTTTTGACACTTTTGGTTAGAACATAAACCCACTAACTACAGAGGACCTTAAAAAGATCCTTCACCATACTAATCTACAATCATAGTTATGTACTAACCTAGTCTTGGTGAGTGTGAAAGAACTACAAAAAGTTGTAGCTGATATTACAAAGGAGAAGGTGGACCCATAAGAACCACCTTCACATATCCAAATAGCTACAAGTGGACAACCCCAAGAGCAAGCTGCATAAGACACATCAACTAGGGTTGATTCCATACTACCAAACACAAAAACTACTGAGGAGCAAGCAAAGGATCAAATAGGACAAAAGGATATCTCTATTCCTACTACACAGGGACAAGGTGCACTACCTTAAATCACAATAATTGATCAAGGAAGAATAGAAAAGGAGGCCCCTAAGGAGAAAGAACAAGAGGCAATACAAACATTTTTCAATTTGCCTACAATACTGACTCCTACAATGCCTCAAAAGTTGAGCATTGTTGCCATGCCACTACAAATATCTGCACTAAACTCGAGCTCTATAAGAGTTGCAAGGGTACTTCACTATGGAGACCCTGCACTAGATGAGGACATAGTCATTCCAAAATATGACTATGAAAATATGAACATAGATTAGATAAATGAAGTGCAAGAGGCACTTCAGAGGAAGAAAAGGCAAGAGATACTCAGAAATGAGTATAAACAACGGTAAGCTTTGACTGAGATTAAGGACATCTTTTTAGATACATTTAGCTTGCAAGTACTTGATGAAACCAAGCCAATTATGGAGCAATTAGCTAGTATAGTGGACTAGGTATAGAATGAAGACCTTAATACTAATGCTAAACTATTAGAATGGTTTGAAAAGAAGTTCCAAATAAAAGTAAATAAACAAATATCAAATGAGATAGCACTATTTTGGGTGGAGCTAGCAAAGAAGGCTGAAAAGGTAAAAGCAGTACTTGAGAACATATTCTCATTGTACTCCAAACTGTGTGATCCATCAATTTTCACACAAGAGACCAGCCAAAATATAATGAGCTTGGAGAGGAACCTGGAAATATCAAGCATAAAGCTACCCAAGGATCTAGCTCAAAGTGATAAGCATTTTGCTACTATGCTTCACACATAGAAGGAATTAGTTGTGTTAATAGCAAATGAGGTAAACATAAAGGCCAAATTGATACAACTACAATCTGCTATCACCCCTCACATGGAAGTTTTGCAGAAAGAACTGGCCTATACTAAGAATTTCTTAAAGAAAGACCCCAATATTTCTACACTAGAAAGCCTAGTTCACCTTGCAGGAGAGACAAAAATCCAGCTTAAATCACTAGAAATTGCACTAGACAATTGGGATGTTGCTCTGAAGATTGTTATGGAGGTAAATAAATCCTTTTTGGTAAAGTGTTTAGTTAATTTTTAGTACCCTTTGACATAAGTATCAAAAAAGGGGGACATTATAAAACAAAGGGGGAGATAACATTTTGAGTTTTGAAGAGATATATAAAGGGGGAGATAAGGAGATAAATTTTGAGAAATAATAATGCCAAAAGGATACAATAACTGCAAGGAAAGATGTGTGAAAGGGGGAGCTAAGAAAAAGCAGCTAGAATAGGTTAGATAAGGTAGAATGATAAGGAAAAGCATACTCAGCATGAAACAAATCCAGCATGAGAAGTTTTGGATACAACAAAGGCACATCAGCTCATGAGGAGATAGAAATTTTGAATATTTTTGAAGTTTTGTACATATGCCAAACAAGATGTATATTATACTCATAGAGATCATATTCATAATGTTTAGTTAAGTTTTTTTGACACTCATGTCAAAGGGGGAGATTGTTGGTCTCAGATTGGTTTTGACAATTGAGTGTCAACACACTTAAGAAATATCTAAGTTGATGCCAAGTATAATATAGATGCTGAGCTACAGTATGTGCTGAGCTAGAAATTCAACAGGTGCCGAGTTACAATAGATGTCAAATAGACAAATAGTGACAAGCAAGTTTCAAGTCTTGAGTGACAATTGATGTCGAGTCAGTATATGTGCCGAGTAAAGTATAGGAGCTGATCAAGATAGAATTCCTATAAATGCAGAGCAAGATGGAATTCCTATATGTGTTGAGCACCAGTAATCAGTAAGTGTCAAGTAACACAGAATTAGCATAAGAGTTTGTACCCTCACAAACTTAGATGTAAATCATTTTTGAGCTAACATATGATGAATCTCAAAGGATTTAAAGATAAGATTGAATCTTTTTAATTCCCTCTGCAATCAACATGCAACCAATCAAAAAAATAGAAATATTTGAGCAAGAAAGATGGATGAATTTCAATTGTAGATTCATACCTAACCTTAAGTCTCAAAACCTTTTTAAGGAGGTCAAAACCCCACAATTCAGAGAAAAAGGAGATTGTAGAAAAGTTTGAAGGGAAGTGAAAGGGGTGAAAAAACTTTGAAGAAGGATAGTATTTTAGTATCAGTCAGCAGATCAGTGAACATCAGAGTAGAGCATCAACACTTAAAAAAGAGTTATATTGGATCAAGAAGGATCAAATCAGATTGGATAGAACAAGGATCTAAAATCAGCAATTGAATATTGTAAGTCATCAGGTCAACACATTCTACAATACTTTCTAGCCATTGTATTAGGAGAATGAAAATCCTATGAAGATGGGTTGGTTTAACATCCATATTGTAAATCCTTTAACAGGGTGACATTCCAAGTGAGTGTTTGTAAATCCTTTAGATAGGTCATTTTTAATAGGGTGTTAGAGACTTTAATAGGGTAGGCCTTTCACAGGGCAGACCATTGATGATGGTCAAACTTTGTAACCTTAACCAATTACATATTACTGTAGTGATAAGTTGTGGGTGTCATCCCCACCCCAGTTTTACTTTCTCATTTTGGAGGATTTTTGGGTGATCAAATCTTGTGTTATCTATTTTTATGCATGTCTTTACTTTTATGTAAATTAGATGTGTTACATGCATATGATTGATTTTAGTTAAAAAGTTTGAGAGGTTAAATTTTATTACTTCTGATTCAATCTCTCTCCCCCCCCCCCCCCCCAACCTCAGATTTTGTGGCAAATCAACCTCTTATACAGTCTCTATTTCACTCGGTAAGTATTATGTTCATCATGATGTAGTTTAGTGAAAACTCTTCTCAGGTATAACTACTGATGAGGCCAATTATTACCTCTATTCTATGTTAACTTTAATACTCTATTTTTAATACTGCCAGGACATTTGTGAACTTATAACTAGTTGAACTTATGATAAAATCCACATAGAACCATTAAACCATGGGTAGATAGTTATGTCATATTTTGCCATTATTATACATATAATGCAATATTGCATATAACTATTAGAATGTGTATTTTAATATTTTGATTTAATTTGGTTATTCTTATTTGCATAAATATTTATGAATCACAACTAACTTGTTAGGAAAGGAAGAAGCTGGAGAATGGTCAACAACATTCAAGGAGGAGTAATGGCATCAGAAGACACAGCTACTACAAAGGAGGAGCTATTATTCCAAGAATGTAGGGATGAAGTATTGCTATATTCCCTCTACATTTATGATTGTGTTGAATTGGTTACCCAAACTTTATTTCTTATACCACGAGTTGATATATTTCCTTCTTCTTCTCTAGTGGATTTTTAGTTTGTTTGTTTTATTTCCTATTTTAGAATAAGTGTCAATCCTCTATTTATAGGGATTGGATCGATAGTTTGGAGGTTTAAAAAATTTATGGAAAAACATTGTTGACTCTTGTAGCGAGTTATCCACATTTTTATGTATTGTTCTTATGTAAGGAGTCTTTGAAATATAATGAAATAATTATTGGTTTACATTCCATGTTAGTAGATTAGCAGAAGCCAACCAAGGGGGACCACTTGGGAGGTGGATTAGATTAGATTAGTGTAGATTTATTTTCAGCATTTCTAGTATTTCAAATAAAATTTATAAGTTTCTTCCTGCAGCATTGTATTTTGTGAATGTTCCTGTAGCATCTACAAGAGCAGTTATAATGGATGGTCTAGGTTGAAATATAGGTTATCATAGAGTTTTATTTCTAGCATTCATTTTAGTAAGGAGTTAAGTGTGTTACTTTCCTACAGCACTAGTGTAGGTTTTTTGTATGCATTTTACTTTCCTGCAACATAAGCATAATGACTCTTTAAGAAACCTAGTGCACATATTGTGCCAACCATTTCAAGTATACATCCCTTGGTTGAAATATTAAATGCACCTCATGGTGGGAGATGTAATCCTTAGATTGAATAAACAATTCCTAAGTAAGGCATTGGACATGATTATCACACACCTATTGTGAGGTAGACCATTTTTGGCATCGTTGTCGGGGATGGTGTCAAGCTAGGAACATCTTTGTGATTCATAGTTTTTTTATATAGCTAATTTTTTTTTTAGAGATTTGCAGTCCTATAAATTCCTTCATAAGTGTGAAGAATTAAATTGCATGCATTGAAGAGGAAGACAACAAGATGAATATGACAGATTTCTTCCATGAGGGTCTGTTAATTTGAATGACAAAATTAAAGAAATTGAGTTGCATTTTGAGGATACAAACCCTGATTTTCCTATAGTATACTCCTCTAGAGTAGAATATTTGGATATAAGTGGTCTTTAGCCTTTTGTTGGGATATTGGCCATCTTTCTTAATAATTCTGGACCAAATCCACCTATTGTTAACAATCTTGTAGCTAATGCTCCTTTTCAGCTGCAACCCCATAATCAAATACCCCCAGTAATGGCACACCCTACTTTTCCATTTCCTCTCTTGAGCCTCATAAACAATGTTAATCTCAAAAATATACCCACAGCTACTCTTCCAAAGTTTTATGGCCTTGTAACTAAGAATCCTGATACTTTTTTTTTTGAGTTCAACATATTATGTCATAGCTTTGACAATAACACTAATGCCCACAAACTCAAGTTTATTTTCAGCAAGAATGAAAGAATCAACCCTACAATGATTCATGGGCTTAAGAGCCAATGCAACAAGTACTTGGGATGATATACAGACTCTACTTCTAGAGAAATAAAAAGATTACTACAAGGGGAGTGATCCAAGGGGAGATGACATTTTTAGAATATCACAAAAGGAGGACAAACCATTAGAAGACTATGTTTCACATTTTTTGTACACAATTCAGAAGAACCCCCAACATGTATTGGTAGAGGATTCACAAAAACTAGTCTTCTTGAGAGGGGTAAATGATAATTATTTGGAAACATTAGACTTGATGGCTAGTGGTGATATATACCAATCTTCTTAGGATGACCTCAAAAAATATATCTTAACTACTCAAGGTCAACTATGAAGAAAGGCAGAGGGTACCAGTCCACAGCCACTAAAGGGATCAGTCAAGGTATTTCAAAGCTTTCGATATCTAATTTACTCTCAGATTTCAAGTAGGACATCATAAATGATGTCGCTACACATCTCAACACCATGACTACAAACAAGAAGCATGCAAAGGCTAAATCACGATTGGTAGAGTATTGTCCTCACTGCTACAAACAAATGCAAGACTATACATGTAAGCTGGTAGCCAACATGGAGAATCAACATTTGCCAACTGAGTACATGAAGATAGATAGGTACAATGATCAAGTGTTCTTCATTAATCAATGTTGACCATGGGCTTCAAGAAAAGGTATGCCTCAAGATCCTCTACAATTTTCAAATCCTCACAATAATTAGTGGCACAATCAAAGTTATCAAAACCTTTCTCAGTACTCCCAACTTCCCTGGCAAAACCAGAAAAACAACTAGTGGCCTAATTAGCAAAATAATCAATGGAAAAACCAACAAAGCAACTAGTAGCCTAATCAATAAAATAACCAGTGGCCTAACCAAAAAAATAATCAATGGAAAAACTAGCAAAACAACTAGTGACCTAATCAGCAAAATAACCAATGGCAAAATCAATGGCAACCATTGTAAGGAAATTGGCAAAAAAATAACCAATGGAGGGGGCCTCCACAATGGTCTAACCAAAATCCTAGTAACCCACAACTACCACCTCCAATACAGTAACCTACAATAATGCCACTTCCTATAGAAAATAATGCTAATCCTAAGCCAACTCAATTGCCCACTTAATCTCAGCCAAATCCAAACAACAAGAAATAGTAGTAGAAAATGTACACTACTGATACTCAGTAGTGACCTACTTATTCACTAGAGATATCTAATATCCATTTGAATATGGTACAACTCTACCTACAGCATAATACCCTATTATAATGAAAGTTGTAGACACTCCTGAAGCACCACTTCCAAAAGCTACATTTCCAAATACTAACTTGCCAATAGATGTACCCAATAGGACTACTGACCATACCTCAGTGAATCCTCCCTTTCCACATTGGCTAAATAAAGAGAATTATATATCCCAAGAGGAAGAGACATTTGATATTGTTGAGTAGCTAAAAAATATGTACATCCAAATTCCTCTATTCCAAGCGATCATGGATGTCCCTCTTTATGGAAAGGATATTAAGGAAGCATGCCTTAAGAATCCAAGGTGAAAGAAGAAAGATCCTGAAACAATCCATGCTGTCGGGCAATTAGCAAATATCATGTTAGGGAAGGTAGTTATAACAAAGTATCTAGATCCTAGTAGTCCAGTAGTTAATCTAATCATAAATGGATAGGCTATGAAAAATTCTTTAGCTGATTTGGGAGCAGCAATAAATGTAATGAGTAAAGATACAATGCATAGGTTTTGCATAGAAGGCTTAAGGACAATTCCTACAGTGTTACAACTTGCTGATAGTTCAACTGTCACTCCAGATGGTCTCATAGAAGATGTGGTAGTGACTTTAGATTCATGGGAATACCCTACTAATTTTCTTATCCTATCACCTAAAGTAAAACTTGATAGTTATCCTGCCATATTAGGGAGACCCCGGTTAGCCACCACTGATGCTAAAATTAGTTGCAGATCAAGCAGTGTGACAATTTCAAAAGGTCAAACCATAAGGAAGCTAGTGTTATATCCACCTGCCTAACCCCAACCAAACTTGGGAGAACCTATTTGGCCAGATTTAGGGGATGAAGAGGAAGAGTTGAATTTTTTAGCCCATCTCATGATGATGCATAAGCACTCTTTTCTAAAAATGCAAGAGGAAGATGATGTAATATAGAGCATTCTTACCAATGAATGTATTGTGGCCAGAGATATTACTGAGAGTTATATCTTAAAGCTATGTACCTATGAAGAATGTGTCTACCTAGAAAACCCTAAGATAATTGATCAATTACTACCAAGTGAAGTAGCTATAGGTCCACTACCAAAAGTGTCAATGGTAGAATTAACAACTACTGTGGAACTTTCTCCTGGTCATAATCTCCATGTAAACAACAAGTTGTCCTAATCACAATTGGGATTATTAACCAAGCTCCTCAATTAGCATAAAAAATCCTTTTCTTTGGATTATAAAGATATGGTAGGGCTGAGCCCTAATGATGGAAGCTTGCCACTCCATTAGCCTCAGAGGAGAATAAATCCAGCATTGTATGAGATAGTTAAGACTGAGTTGAAGAAGTTGTTGGATGTTGGATTCATCTATCCAATCTCTAATATTAAATGAGTATCACCACTAGTTATTGTACCTAAGAAAGGAGGTAAGTGGTGGATATATGTAGATTATAGAGAATTAAATAATTCCACAAGAAGGATCACTTTCCTTTGCCCTTTATTGATCAAGTTTTGGATACTTTGACTGGAAAGAAATACTTCTCATTTCTGGATGGATATAGTGGATACAATTAGATAAGTATTGCTCTAGAAGATCAATAAAAGACTACATTTACATGTCCTTGGGGTACCTATGCCTATTTTGTATTGCCATTTGACTTATGCAATGCACCTGCTACTTTTTAGAGAGTCGTAATCAGCATCTTTGCTAATAAATCACATGATATCATGGAGATATACATGGATGACTTCACTACATTTGGTGTCACATTTGAGGAAGCCCTAAGGAACTTGGGAAAAGTACTAATCTGATGTGAAGAACACAACCTATCTCTCAATAGTGAGAAATGCTTTCTAATGATGTAGGAAGGCGTGGTCTTGGGACATCTTATCTCTAAAGCTGAAATCCAAGTAGACCCTACAAAAGTAGATATGATTCTCAGACTCCCTACTCCCACAAAGAAAAAAGAAGTCAAATCTTTCCTAGGACATAGGAGGTTTATCAAAAAAATTAGTTAGATAGCTAGTCCTCTATATACTTTACCTACCAAAGAGGTTGAATTTGCAAAGACAAAGGAATGTGATGACTCCTTCTAGTAGCTCAAGTCACTATTGACAACTACACCAATACTTAGGGGTCTTGATTGGACTTTACCTTTTCAAATATAAATAGATGCTTCTGACTATGCCATAGGTGTAGTCCTAGGAAAAAAATCTCAACACCTTGAAAATGCAATATACTATATCAGTAAGAGTCTTCATGGACCAAAGTTAAACTATATAGTGACTAAAAAAGAACTATTAGTAGTAGTTTATGCTCTGAACAAATTCTGGCATTATGTAACTAGTTATCCCATATTTATTCATATTGATCATGTAGCAATTAAGTATCTCATGAACAAACCTACCATTATAGGTAGGTTACCAAGATGGCTAATTCTTTTGTAGGAATTTGATATCACAATCATTGACAAACTTGGGAGAGCAAATGTGGTAGTTGATTATCTATCTAGAATAAATCATGATGAAAAAGATACTACTTTGATGGATGATACATTTCCAAATCAGCATTTATTTTATATTTCTATCCAAACCCCATGGTATGTAGACATAGCTAATCACATTGTAGCTAACAAAATGCCAATGCGTTTCTCTTAAAAGGATAAGAGGTTGCTTGTAGAGAAAAGCTTCCATTTCTCTTGGATTGATAACACACTATTTTACATTAGACCTGAAGAAGTTATGAGGAGATGTGTACGAGAAGACGAGACATATGACATTCTACATGCATGTCATAATGAACCATGTGGGGGCACTTTGCAGCAAAAAGAATAGTATTAAATATTTTAGCAACTGGTTACTATTGGCCTACACTTTGTAAAGATGCAGCCAGTTATACATGAAAGTGTGATCAATGTCAGAGGATGGGCTAACCAACAAGATCAAATGAAATGCCTCTCAATCCACATGTGGTGGTAACACCATTTGACAAATGGGACATGGACTTCATCAGTCCAATAGATCCTCCATCTAATGGGAAATCATACATCCTTGTACGTATTGACTACCTAACAAATGGGGTCAAAGTCAAAGCCATGAAGCATGCCTATGACCATAAAGTTTCCACATTTCTATATGAAGAAATCTTTACTAGATATGGTGTACCTAGAGAACTTGTTACTGACTAGGGTGCTCAATTCACTTCCAATTTTATTACAAAACTTATGAAGGGCTATAATATTAGACATCAAAAATTAAGCCCCTATCATCCTCAAACTAATCGACAAGTAGAAGTTACAAATCGAGAGATAGAAGACATCTTGACAAAGATAGTTTATTTACACCACAAATATTGGAGTAGCAGACTACTAGAAGTTGTCTGGGCATATCGAACAACATGGAGGACCACCACAGGGTTCACACCATTCAAACTATTATATGTAAAAGTAGCAATACTACCCATTGAATTTGAACACAAAACTTTAAGAACAGCACTAGAGTAAAACATTGATCTTCTTGCAGTGTAGAGAGAGTGTTTACTACATCTTAATTCTTTGGATGAAGGGCACAAGTCTGCCCTAGAACACACAAAAATCATACAGAAGAAAAGGAAACAATGACATGACTTCTACATTAAGAATAAGTAATTTCAAATTGGAGATTGAAAATTACTTTATGATTCCAGATTTAAAGACATACTAGGCAAGTTGCAGACATGTTGATTGGGTCCCTATGAAATAAGCCATGTATTTACAAATGGAGCAGTCTAGTTAACCACAATTGATCTAGTACACTTCAAGTTATTAGTCAATGGACATCCACTAAAGTTGTATCATTAGCCACAAACAAAAGAAGACTTCTAGTAGCAATTTCAACATCCAATTTCCAAAAACAACAGGTAACACTTCCTACAAAGAAAGGTGCCAACCTTCTTCCTACAGCTCTTCAATAAGAATTCCTTTGAGCATGCCCATAAAAAAGAAATTATGTTTACATAAAGTTCAATTCTCCATTCACTTTCTAAATTCTTCTTTTTCAACTCATCTCATTTCTTCTCTACCACCCACCCACCTTCCACATTATCATTTTTCTATGCTTTCAATAATATGGCAAGTCCGCTGATGTATTTTGTCACTTCCATTCTTCTACTCTCACCACCTTTATATGGCACGTACAATGATCAAACTGACAGGTATAAGCTTTGCAAATTTTATTCATTTTTAATGCACAGATTTCATTGGTTATATATACTATTGCATTAAATATATAATTGTGGCATTATGTTAGTTATGTACCTTTTGCCAAGTATGACAAGTGAGGACATTTGTCCATGTTTCATAGGGGGCAGGGAAGGTTACTAATTCCCAATGACATTTCTATTTATTCATTAAAGATCCTCAAATCTATGCTCTTTCTTTGTTTGATTAAAATCTAGTTGCCATAGTACGCAAGTGTCAAGTGTCATACCTTTATTCTTGAATAATCCCTCATTGTTAGACTAAGATGTGACCCAAATTAAATTATATGTGACCTAAATTAAATTTTGAAGCAATTCTCGCATATCTCTTATTTATTCTCATTAAAACCACATTATTATTGTTCATGACGTATTGTTCATGATGAAAATTCACAGAAAAGAATGTGAAAAGGGTCCATGGTTTTATAAACAAAAAGTTTGAAATTCATAGAAGGGAAGAAGGTAATTGTTGCAAACAAAGCAAAGATTAATATTAGTAAGCACAAATGGGAGGTCATTTGCAATGATGTGAACCAGTAGAACATAGTGTTTTACTTTCTAATGTAGAATCAGTAAGAAGATTCAATGCATGTGGTTGGCTAGGATATTTCCTAAAATTAATGAATTTTGGTGAAGAAGTAGCTATTGAATTTACAAATACATTTGAGGAAGTTGAAGCAATAGTATGGGGATTGATAGTTATTTCCATAGAGGAAAAAATTAGCAAAAGTAATTAGACTACCCAAAGGAGTTAGAAGGTTAGAACCACATAGCCCTATTAGCCTAGAGGTAGCCCTTCATTGAGCACTAAAATACATGCAACTAGGAAGAAAAATTAGACCAGAACTTTGGTGTCCTTTAATGATGTAGCCACCCATGCTCCTCTAGCCCCTATATGACATCAACTCTGAACGAATTCACATGTTACAAGAGGATCACGGGAGGGAAGTCTAGGAAATAACAAGAGGATTCTACTAGACTTTCATAAGTAATAGGCAAGGGAGGACTGAAGTTGGAGACTTTCAATCAATGGCCAGAAGATGCAATGCTTGAGGATAAGTTTTAAATTTACCAGGGGTAGATGACAAGGCCAATTATTGCCTCTATTTTTTTTAATTTTAATAATCTATTTTTAATACTGCTAGGACATTTGTGAACTTATAACTAGTTGAACTTATGATAAAGTCTAGATAGAACCATTAAATCATGGGTAGATAGTTATGTCATATTTTGCCAATATTATACATATAATGTAGTATATCATATAACTGTCAAAATGTATGTTCTAATATTTGGATTTAATTTAATTATGCTTATTTGCGCAAATATTTCTACATCACAACTAACTTGTTAGGAAATGAAGAAGCTTGAGAATGGTTGACAACATTTAAGGAGGAGTCATGATGGCACTAGAAGACATGGCTACTACAAAGGAGGAGCTATTATTCCAAGAATGCAGGGATGAAGTGTTGATATATTCCCTTTGTGTTTACTATTGTGTTAAATTGGTTACTCAAACTTTATTGCCTATACCATGAGCTGTTATATTTCCTTCTTCTTCTCTGGCAGATTTTTAGTCAGTTTATTTTCTTTCCTATTTTAGAATAAGTGTCGATCCTCTATTTATAGCGATTGGATCAATAGTTTTGGAGGTTGAAAAAAATTATGGAAAATCATTGTTGACTCTTGTAGTGAGTTATCTACAGTTTTATGTATTGTTCTTATGTAAGGAGTCTTTGAAATATAATGAAGTAATTCTTGGTTTATATTCTCTGTTAGTAGATTAGCAAAAGCCAACCAAGGGGGCCCACATGGGAGGTGGATTAGATTAGAGTAGTGTAGATTTACTTTGAGCATTTCCAGTATTTTAGATAGAAGTTATAAGTTTCTTCCTGTAGCATTGTACTTTGTGAATGTTCCTATAGCATTTGCAAGAGCAATTATAGTGGATGTTCTAGGTTGAAATATAGGTTAGCATAGAGTTTTATTTCTAGCATTCATTTTAGTAAGGAATTAAGTGTGTTACTTTCTTGCAGTACTAGTGTACGTTCTTTGTCTGCATTTTACTTTCCTCCAGTATAAGCATAATGACTCTTTAAAAAACCTAGTGCACATACCGTGCTGACCATTTCAAGTATACGTCCTTGGGGTGACAAATTAAATGCACCTCATGGTGGGAGAATTAATCCTTAGATTGAATAAACTATTCTTAAGTAAGTGTAAGAATTTGCCTAAGGGCAAAATTCACCCAACTAAGAACTCAAACACAAGCACACAGTAGACCAAAAATGGATATGATCAATTAATCAAAGTATGTCCAAATACATTGCTCTGTTCAGAATGTGGTGTTTAACACACTAGGAGTGCCTGTAAATAAAGGCCTCTCGGGAAGCACCTAGAATTTCTCTAGAAACAACTAGAAGATAAGACAACTAAACACCTTATCCAACATTCTAGATGAATGGATAAGAATGCCTAAGTGTCATATGTGTGTAGAAGATTCCTATGTTGTAGACAACATGTGCTTAAAAGAGGTGTGGACCCGTGTGATGTCATCAAGAAAACTCACAAGAGTGCACAAACTCCTAAGTGTCTCACAAATAAAATAATGCAAAATAATTAAATAATGCATTAACCTAAGTAAACTTAAGTAAGTTTAATAAGTAAATACTTATTTACACCAACAGTAAGGCCTTCGGCATGATTATCACACACCTATTGTGAGGTAGGAAAACTATTCTTTCTCATTAGTATCTATCTAACTTAGTGAGTATTCAATTGCTCAGGGATCACTAAATGCTCAGTAATAACTATTTGTTAGAAATTTTCTTCCTTTTGTACTCAAGCATCACATAACTTGGTTACTATGTGAAACAACTATCTTTTTGTCACTAACTATCATCATAGTTCTTATGATCATCAATGGGAATAACATTCTCCCCCATTGACATTAATGGCAAAAACTTTTTCAAAACTTATTTTGTTTACAATATTAATATAACTCCTTCTATTCCCTTATAGCTTTGTATAATGCAAACAATATTAGACAATATCTCATCCCCATTCAAAAAAATAGTATCTTATCTTAGTATCTCGTCCCTTTTTTTGACATAGATGTCAAAAAGTCGTAATAGAAAAAATAAACAACTTACTTTGAATCTAGACCAAAGTGATCAATAAAGTCTTTATGTTGCTTGAGGAGAAAAGAAAAAATTTTGTCCTAATTTTATCTGATAAGCTCAAGTGACTTTTTCTCAATTTGTAATTCAGTAGCAAGAATAGTCATGTGGTCTGCAATGGAGAGACTTAATTTAGTAGCATTTTTTTCTTCTATTTATTTGGAAAATAGTAGATATAGCAATAAATATTTGTACACATAATTAGATGTACATGCAAAAAGCAATAAGTCTTTAGTTTTTTGATGCAGGAGCATCCCTTGTTGCCATGTAATCTTGCTCTTTTGTTCATTCTAGTAGTGCTAACTGAGTTCCTTTAGTATTAACTGAGTTATTCAGTGCTAACTAAGTTCCTTCGATGTTAACTAAGTTTTTCAGTGCTAACCAAGTTCTTTCAATGTTAATTGAGTTGTTTAGTGTTAACCGAGTTCCTGTAGTATTACTGAGTTGTTCAGTGTTGACCAAGTGTTCCTCAATGCATCATGTGAATCTAATCTTTGTTGATGCTCAGATTCTTCTTTGACCAAGTTTTTCTATTATTGGTTCTTAGTTTGAGTTGACTTATGTATTTAATTTATATTGTGAATTTAATGATAGGATATTGTCTTGGGATTAGCACAGACTATTTTGAGGTCAGCATTTCGATTATGTAATGTTCTAGAATATTTTGTAATTTTTTTGGCAAGTATAAGTAGAGGTATTTGGTATAGTTTTAAAAAGGATTCAGAGAGTCAAAGAAAATATTTCTAGAATTATAAATTTGAAGCTGGATCATAGATTTTGAAGTTGTATTTTGTATCTAGTCGTAACCCAGAAGGCCTTACAACTGCACATGCATGCTAAAATTTTGATGAATCAATAAGAGTGTTATATTCTCTCTCTCCTTAGTGTTTTTCTTTGTTTATTTTCTTCCATTGTGTTTACTCAGCAAGGTGGTTGGATAGTTAGGTGTGTCTTTGGCCCTAGTTGTTCATTCCCTCCTTGCACCAAGTTGTATCAAAGCTTAAGGTTCATTCTTTTGGATACTAGATTGTGTGAACCCTAAGTTGGATTTGGTTGTAGGGTAGCAGATCTAAGGATTTTACCTACAACTTGTAGAGGGTTATTATCTTGTAAGAACCTATTTATAAAGATGGTTCGAGGAAGATGAAATGTTGACACTATTGTTATGGATATTTTGAGACAAATTGTAGCTAGATTAGATGTTGTGGAGATATCTCAAAGGAGAGGAGCACATCTTGATTATGCAAGTGATGATGAAGCAATAGCACCAAACCCAAATCTAGAACCTGAGGAAGATCAAGATGAAGAAATATTTTTGAGAGTATTGTCTAGGGAACATTCAAAGTCTATTATAGAAGTTGTTCCTTATGATGGAAAATTGGACACCAATATTGTGTTGGATTGGATCTCTAATATGGAGAAGTTCTTTGAGTTTGTAAACACTCTTGATAATAGGAAGGAAAAAATTGCAATCACTAGGTTGAAAGGTCATGCCTCACTGTGGTGGGAGCATTCTTAAATTTATAGACAAAGGAGAGGAAAGGAGAAGATCATAACTTGGCTGAAAATGATGAACCAGGTGAAGAAGAAGTTCCTTTCTATTGATTACCAAGTTAGTGTTACAAGCTAGAGTTGTCGATGCACCAAAAGATCAACCTGTTAATGCCTGATACAACCACTAGACTTATAGAACATAGGAGGTGGTTAAGCCATGTCACAAATCCTTGAGGGGAAGGTTGGTATTAGTCCAAAAATTCCCCCTTCATCTTTACTCAAGGGGATTTGAACCTATGACTAGGCTTTGATACCACTTGTTACAAGCTAGAGTTGTCATTGCACCAAAAGATCAACCTGTTAATGCCCAATACAACTGTTGGCCCCCGATTTAACTGAATTTGAACAAGTATGTAAGGAAAGAATGCATCTATGGGCAGCTATCTCCAATAATGGACACAATTTACCAAGAACCTAGGCCAACTATAAGGCTACACTCCTACACTTTAGGCTCTGCAAAACCTAGGCAGGTGAACCTTTTAGGATCCAATTATGTGACCAGTGCAATGAGCATAATCAGAATCCAGAATAATAGATAAACCCCTAATTCTTCTATACTTAACAAGGAAATCACAAACATGAAATAGCTAAGAACATAACTCATGAAAATGGCAAGCTAAGTGCGGGTTAGCATTGAATAAATTTCAACATGAAAGGGGAAACGTTTGATTAATGATGTTGATTCAACACAATCTCAAATATACAGAAGTATAACAAGTGATCCTATAACTTATCAGTGCCTAATCCATTGGGTGATTCCATGAATTCAAAACATACATCTGTGACATTAGGACATATTTCATATACCTAGACATCAGATCTATCTAATCACCTTCTGATTCAGACATCATTTTTCATTCAGATCTCATTCTCACAAAATATCCTTCTCAAGTAACTAGTAACCTTGTTAAACATATCAAGCATTTATTTGGCCCTTTGGTTCAATAGAAAAATACATCAAACATACAACCTGAAGGGGATGCAAATGGATCTTAGATCTTTGTTCCAAGACCACATAAGACTTACAAATTGCTAAGACAAGAGACAAGAAACATAATGAAACTAGTGAAATTATTGCTTATATGTATTCATTTCCTTGAAACAATACAATCAAAGGCTTGAAATTAAAACATGAAACAACCTAATATATCAAGACTTGCTATATTATCTATACTATTGTTGTTCACATGAGAGAATTATGCTAAAGAATGGTGTCACAGTCAAGGAAACATGTCAAAATACTAGAACCCATGGTCTCACAGCAAATGAACTTTTCTTCCCAGAAACTGGAACCTGTCAATGAGAAAGAATGAGATTGATATATGAAGAAGTGAATTCTCATATTGAATCTACAATTGACATGTGTCCACTCAGAGTTCCTTCCCAAGAAGATCAAAAAACCTCTTTCTACCCTCTCTCTTCAACTGGTGAATCAAATATTCATCATTAGGCCTCTACAACAGCACAAAATATCTGAGATATTTGAAGAATAACTTATTTTGATTCCTAAACTTTACTCAAGGTAAAAGTGAAAATCAGTTTTAAAATGACTTCTAAAAGCCAAGGAAACCCTCTAGAATCGATTTTATTCACATCTAGACTTCACCAAGCCTTCATATCTGTCCTTTAACCAATTTTGATGATCAACATTAAAATTTGCATGTTCTACTGAGAACGCCCCAAAATTTACAAACTGGCCTATAGCATAAACCGGTGAGCACCTATGTGCAATCTGACCTAATATTCAGAAAGTTTGTTTCTTCCCAGTTTTGGTGGTATATTGAAGTTCCCATTTTGGTTAAAAAATGCCCCCGATATGGCCTTCTAAATTTTAGGGCTCTACTCATGGCTTTCAAAGCAATAAAGTTGCAAAATTTTATCCCTTTTCAAAAGTCAAACTAAAGAATAAATCCTCAGTTGGATTTTTTATTTTTATTTTTAAATTCTTGACTTGCATGTACTTTTGAGAAGGAAAAATAAATTTTTAATTTGAAATCTTAAAAATTTCTTGCTTTTTCAATTTGGGTCAAACTTGGTTGATCGACCTCGCCACGTGTCATCTTCTGATTGGCTCAGACCTAGGAAAGTGACATGTGTCACATTCTGAATGGCCATCCACATTAGTGCCACATTTAATTGTCATCTTTATGCTTGCTATGTCACCATGTTATCATATGAGCAACTTCTCCTTGGTGAGATAGCGAGGACCGTCGGATGCGCCACATGGCGCAATCTCCTTCCTCTGTCTACAACCTCGCCACATCATCTTGCTCACTACTACTTGGCACAATCTGATTCATTTATCTGTATCCTGTGGTAGGACCAACATGATTTATTTAAGCCTCACCAAATTTTGAAGTTTTCCAGTGACTCGCTATGTCACTAGTCGAAAAACTTAGGGTTTTTCAGCTAGCAAGATAGCAAGCTGCCAGATTTCTTGACTTTCTCGATCACCTGCAACTTGCTAATGTTACCAATTTTTTGCATGTCTTCATTCAAAATTTAATCTTGTTTGGCACCAACTGGATGGCCAAGTGGGCCCTTCGTCATCTCTTTCAAATTGCAAGGCTTACAAAAGCCTTTGTTTCTAAGACACTACAACATGTGTGTGATTTTGCATTTAAAGGTTTAGAAAGACCCTCCCACAGGCAATGTGGGATAAAGCAAATCCCCTGTCTTATACTCAAGGCATGGTTTTTTCTTGTTACATGGGCATCTTTTCCATTTCCTTATGTGTGTATGCTTTGAATCTTCCCTTTAGCGTGCAAGCTCTGGCAGTTATGTGTGGATCCCTTAGTCTAATGCCTGCTTTTATACATGGGGTCTCCTTTGCATGGCGTCTATTGCTTAACCTACTCTGTGTGATACGCTAACTTTCTTCCACTTTTAGGCTAGCTTCTCTGTTCATTGATTGGGATTCTCTTTTTTTTCTGGCGTGAGTCACCTCTTATCATGCGTTGAGTGTCTGCTCCTTTCTCTTGTACACAACATGGGATTCCTCCTTATTTAGCACTGGAAACTCCTTTGCTTGGCATATTTCCTCTTTATTTAGCACAAGCTTCCTCCTGGCACTTTGGAGTATGGGCAGCTTCTTCTACTTTAACACACGTGGAGATCCTTTTATCTCTAGTTGCCCCTATTACAATTAGTTGTGGCTTGCCCTTTTATACTTTGACTAGCATAAGCTTTGGCTACTTCCAAGCTTGGCATGGTAGCTTTTCTTATGTTGACCTGTTACTTTGCCTTGTATGCATGCAAGGCTTCTTTTATGCCTACTACCTATCTAAGCTCCTTTTTTCATTAATGTCGGCTACTTGTCTTTCATTTTGTCCCTTTCTCATTGCTACGCATGGAGTGTTTTAATTCTGACTAGCGTGGACTGCCTACCATCCTTTGATGTCATGGACCTACATATTTATGGTGTCTTGTCTTTGAACATGGAAAACTATCCATGTTGTGACCATTCTTTCAAACTAGCATGCTCATGGTCAGTCTTATAGCATGGAACTCCCCTTTTCATTTGTCAAGTGGCCTTTGCTCCTTCAATAGGAAATGCATTTAAGATTGTATAGCATGATATGAACAAATAAGTCAGCAAGTTGAGCTTGATGCCGATGTCAAGGAGGTTAGTGGAATTTATCTATGAGAAAAGAAGAGGTCGGGAAAGAGGAAAGCAATGACTATAGAGCTTCTTCAACATGTAACTTAGCTTTCAATGCAAACTTTGATACCAGGGTTTCAATCTTGGTGTCTTTCTCATCTTCCTTCATCGTGACATCTAGAATCTCTATGAAGTGGAATTATTAGTTTCTTTTATTCTCAAAATGTTCGAAATGGTTAAGGAACAAAAAACAAAAGAACATTCCTCCATACTTGGAAACAACATCCCCAATTAACGCCCCCTCATCGCACATCTTGATTTTGGATACCGATCATTTAATATTTGAGGAAAACATAAGTTTTCCCAAAACACATAGTGAAAAAAGCATCATAATCCTCTCATTGGAAAACTTTAAAGCCTCAATGTCTTATCATTCTGCAACAATCAGTCGGAACTGGTCGGACCCCAAAGTGGGTCCAACTAAAAAAAAAATTGTTTCTGAACAAATGAATCTTCAAACTGATCCATCGAACCCATCAAATTGATTTGGAACAAATTTTATCATTGAATAATCAAATAAAACTCATTTTATCACTATTCTACAAACTATCAATTTTGGGCCACGAGGTTCGTTGACTGGCCTTAAAAACTGACCCAAATACCCAACCAAGCTCTGAGATTGAACATATTGATTCTTTTTTCTGCATTCTTGCACCTTGGAATCTCGTCTCATGACGAATTCAGGATCAAAATATATTGACCGACAAAGTTGACTTCTAAAAACTACCTGCATAAAAACATGTTAGAAAGCAATAAATTGGGTTCAAAATTGGCTTTAAAAACTGGGCAAATGGACACTTGGGAAGATGAAAATTGGTGCACTGGTTTATCATCACGAGGAGAGTATAGATCTACAATTTGGGCTCATGAAAAATAACAGGACGCATTTGGCGAGCGGTCAAAGTGGGCTACTCAAATTTTGCAAATCAAAACAATGGCAAGAAATCAATTTTTGCAAATGGAATTGACCTGGAAAAGTGTGTAGACGGATTCGTCATGACTTGCAAACTAATGCACTTAAATTATTTTTGGAGTTCAACACAATGGTACAATCCATTTGATCTCACCTATCACAAATTAGGAGTTATAATGTCTCGAACAGGGGTACCAAACAATCTACACATGCTGACACCAGTAAAAAGTTATAAAGTGTGTTTAGAATCGCATTTGAAAACTGATCAAACGGATTCTTCATAAGCTGAAACTTGAAACATAAAAAGTCTCTAATGTCTAAAATGCAATGCAAAAAAAATTTCAACATTTTGGTCAACTGGTCAAAAGTTGTAACACATCAAATAGGGCTTCCTAGAATTTTGAACTAATTGCATCAGCATGACAATATCAAATGACCAACTTTGAGGGAGTCAAAACTTAGTCAAATGGACTTGAAACAACTCAAAATTTGAAACATAGGTTCTTAGGTATGGACACTAGACATTCCTAAAGCAGTAAGTCATGAAACATTTCTAGGTGCGAGATATTCAATGGCAAACACAGCCTCCTATCGCTATTTGACACTAAGGGTAAAAATGCAGATTTAACAATTGCTCAAAATGGGATCTTACAGAATAGCTCGGAATGAAAATTTATCACTATGGAACAAGTAGAGACACTAAATGAAAGGTGCTAGAAGCATTAAACACCTCTTAGGCCTCAGACTGACAGTCGGGTACATATGCACTAAAAGCATTTATAGGGCTTGTTTTCTCAATAGTACTCAAAATTTGGGAAGGCAATTTTGATTCCCAACAGCAACCACTAGACTTATAGAACACAAGAGGTGGTTAAGCTTTGTCATGAATCCCAAAGGGGAAGGATGGAAATTAGTCCAATTGTTAACTTTTTGAGAAAGATGCAAAATTTGAGACAAAGAAAAATGACTGTGAAGGAGTATACTGAGGAATTTTATAGATTGGGCATCAGATTTGGACATGTAGATGATGAGATTAAGAAATTTGAAAGGTATCTAAATAGATTGAGATCTAGAATTCAAGATGAGATAAGTTTTGTGAAATTGGAAAGTCTATAAGAAGCATACCAATATGCCTTGAAAGCTGAGGAGATCTTGACAAAGAAGCATGAGCAAAGATAAAGTGGTAGAGGTGGTAGATTATAGAGAGGTAAAGGTAGATCTTATTGAGAAGATAGCAGATATGACAATACTGTGCAAGATAAGGGCAAAATTTATTTGAAAAATGATGAAAAATGCAAGACTGAATGGAAAGATGGTGATTATTATCGAGGAGGTACTAGTTCTTACCGAGTAAGAGGCAATTCTTATTCTAGAGGTGGTTTCTATGGTTATTGTTTTAGATGTGATAAAGAAGGTCATATATCCTTTGAGTCTAGATCTTTTGGTAAGAATGAATAAGGTAATATAAATTCTATGATTCAAGGGGACTTTGAGGGTTCACCAAGTGGACCTGAGGATGGAGAAAATATTATGGTGAGAAGAACTTTGTGTAATAAGGGAATTGATGAGAAACTTGTCCTAGGGAGAAGTCTTTTCAAGATTAGATGTAAGATGGAAGGAAAATGTTGCAAGGTGATCATTGATAATGGAAGTTCAACAAATTTTGCACCAAAGGAGTTGGTTACAAAGTTGTAGTTGTAGAGGTTGAAGCATCCTAAACCCTATTATGTTGCATTGATCAAGGATGATAATAAGATATTGGTAAGTGAACAATGTGTTGTGAAGTTCAAGATTAGAAATTACTTTGATGAAGTTTTATGTGATGTTATGCCTATGGATTATTGTCATATTATGTTGGGTAGACCTTGGCAATATGATAGATATGATATACATAATGGAATATTGAATGAATATACTCTTTGGATGAATGGGAGAAAGCAAGTATTGTTGCCTTTGATTGAATGTCCATATGAGGTTAATTGTACTACTATTCAAATTTGCATGGTTAATGAAAAGCAATTTGAAAAGGAAATAAAGAAGAATCAAAACTATTTTTCTATAATTCCTAGGAGACTAATTTATGCTAGTCATGACCAAGTGGCAGAAAATAGTGATGATTGAGTGGTAGATAGTAATAACTGAGTGACATAGCTAAGTAGTAACTGAGTAATGGTAGAAGTTGGTAGTATTGATTGATTGCCAATAGAAATTGAAATATTATTGAAGGAGTATAAATAAATTGTTGCAAAGGATATACCCAATGGTTTACCACCAGTAAGAATTATAAGACATTGTATGGACCTGATTCCTGGAGCTAGTTATCAAAAAAAACACCATATAGATTGACACCTACAAAGAATGAAGAACTTAACAAACAAGTGCATGAGCTGTTGTAGAAAATTTTTATCAGAGAAATTTTGAGTCCGTGTGTGTTACCTACTATACTAGCACCTAAGAAGAATGGAGAATGGAGAATGTGTATTGATTCCATAGCTATTAACAAGATCATGATCAAATATAGGTTTCCAATGATGAGGATGGATGACATAATGAATTGTTTGAGTGGACCACAGTACTTTACCAAGATTGATTTGAAGCATGGGTATCATCATATTAGAATCAGAGAAGGTGATGAATGGAAGACTCATTTCAAGAAAAAAGATGGTTTTTATGAATGGTTGGTTATGTCTTTTGGTTTGACTAATGTACCTAGTACTTTCATGAGGTTGATGGATAAATTTCTCAAGATATTTTTGAGTAAGTTTGTGATTGTTTATTTGGATGATATTATGATATTCAATAAGACTAAGGAAGGATGTCTTGAGCATGTTAGACAAGTATTATAGAGATTGAAAGAGGAGATTGAAAAAGTGTTCTCTTATGCAAGAGGAGATTGCGTATTTGGGATTTTTATTTCAATTGATGATTTGAGAATGGATCTTGAGAAGGTTAAAGAAATTTGGAATGACCTACACCTAAGAATGTGGGTGAGGTAAGATCATTTCATGGTTTGGCTAGTTTCTACATGAAGTTCATAAGGAATTTCAGCTCTGTTTGTAATGTTATGACTGAGACAATAAGAAGAGATAAAAAAGGATTTTAAGTGGAAACATGGAGCTAATAAGAGTTTTAAGACTTTAAAAAAAAGGTTGTTGAGTTACCTATATTGGCTTTTTCTAATTTCAATAAGGTATTTAAAGTTGAATGTGATGCAGCTGGTAGTGCAATAGGAACTATATTGAGTCAAGAAGGTAAACCTATTTCTTTCTTTATTGAGAAGTTGGATGATTCTAAAAGGAAGTATTTTGCATATGATCAAGAGTATTATGTTGTTGTTCAATCCTTGAAGTGGAGACATTATTTGATTCCTAAGGAATTTGTGTTCTATACTAATCATAAAGCTTTACAGTATTTGGGAAGTCAACATAAGTTGAATCAAAGACATATGAAGTGGGTTGAGTACTTGCAAAGTTCTACATTTGTGATCAAGCATAAAAGTGGAGCTACTAACTGAGTTTCTAATGCATTGAGTAGAAGACATTGTTAGTTGACCGAGATGAAGTTTCAAGTTCTTGGTTTTGATGAAATGAAAGAGTTGTATAATACTGATCATATAAGTAAGTATGATGAGTATTTCATTCAAGAAGGTATGTTTTTCAAATGAATCTAGTTATGTATACCAAGAAGTTCTATGAGAGTTAATTTGATTAAGGAAAAGCATTGTGGTGGATTGGGTAGACATTTTAAAATTGATAAGACATTGAGTTTTTTGAAGGATAAGTATTATTGGCCATAGATGTATAAGGGTGTTTAGAATTCTGTAAGGAGTTGTGGAATTTGTCAAGTTGTAAAAGGAGTAAGTTAGAATCCTGGTTTGTATACACCTATTTCTATTCCTAAGAAACCTTGGAGTGACATTAGTATGGATTTTGTTATTGGATTACCTAAGATAGAAAGAGGTTATGATTCAATATTTGTTGTTGTGGATAGATTTTTTAAAATGGCACATTTCATACCATGTAAGAAGACATCATATGTTGTGCATGTTGCTGAGACTTTCTTCAAAGAGATTGTTACATTGCATGGATTACCAAAAATTATTATTTTTGACAAAGATAGTAAGTTTGTTGGTTATTTTTGGAGGATTTTGTGGAAGAAGATGGGTACCAATTTGAGATTTAGTTCTACATTCCATCCATAGATAGATGGGTAGATAGAGGTTGTGAATAGAAGCTTGGGTAATTTGTTGAGATGTTTGGTTGAAGATAAGCCAAGTAATTGGGATATTGTATTGGCACAAGCTAAGTTTGCATATAATAATTCTATGAATAGGAGTACAGGAAAAACACCTTTTGAGATTGTTACTAGAATGCAACCTAAAGGACTATCAAATTTGAGGGATGTTTAGTGAAGAGAATAGAAGTGTTGAAGGGGAAGAATTTTTTGGTTTTATGAAGTCTTTAAATGAGGAAGTAAAGTTGAAATTGGAACAAAGTAATCAAAATTATAAGGAGAATTTTGATAATTCTAGAAGACATCATGTTTTTGAAGTTGGTAATGAGGTGATTGTTCATTTGAAGAAAGGTAGATGTCCTATTGGAACATATAGTAAGTTGCAAATGAAGAAGTTTGGACCTTGTAAGGTCTTGAGGAAATTTGACAGTGGTAATGCTTATGAAGTTGAGTTACGTAATGACATGGATATATCTCCTATATTTAATGTTGTTGATTTGTATAAGTATCATGAGTAAGATGATAAAGTTGTTATATTAGATGATTATCTCTAGAAGCAGATTGAAGAGGTTGAATAGATATTGGATCAAAGAGTTAGTAAAATCACAAGAGGAAAATATTACTATGAGTACTTGGTGAAGTGGAAGAATAGACCAGTTGAAGATGCTACATGGATTTCTCAATCTGAGTTGGATTCATCTCAAGTTGTGACACTTGCATGATTCAGGAGAGTCATTTCTTTCAACCCTAGTTGTTTAGTGTAGGAGCATCCTAGGTTGCCTTGTAACCCTTCTCTTTTTTCATTCTTGAAGTGCTAACTAATTTCCTTCAATGTTAATCAAGTTGTTTAGTGCTAACCAAGTTCCTTTAGTGTTAACCAAGTTGTTTAGTGCTAACTGGCTTCCTTCAGTGTTAACCGAGTTGTTCAGTGTTGACTGAGTTTCTAGAGTGTTAACTAAGTTGTTCAATGTTGGCTAAGTGTTCCTTCATGTGTCGTGTGAACCTAATGTTTTTTGATGCTCAAGTTCTTCTTTGACTGAGTTTGTCTACGATTGGTTCTTAGTTTGAGTTGATTTATGTATTTAATTTAGATCATGAATTTAATGATAGGATCATGTCTTGGGATGAGTGTAGACCATTTTGAGGTTGATCTTTCTATTATGTAATGTTCTAGAATCTTCTATAAGTCATTTTTGCAAGTAGAGGTATTTGATATAGTTTTAAAAAGGACTTAGAGAGTTAGAGAAGATGTTTCTAGAATTATGAATTTGAAGCTGGATCATTGTTTTTGAAGTTGTATTTTGTATATGATCATAACCTAGAAGGCCTTACAACTAGGATGTTTACTCAGCAAGGTGGTTGGATAGCAAGGTGTGCCTTTGGCCCTAGATGTTCATTCTCTCCTTACACCATTTTTCTTACCTTTCCATGTTCAATGTGGCCTTGCCCAATATTTCCCCCACTTAGAGGTCCCTGGGTTGAAGCTTCTTTACCTACTGCATATTTAACTACTTGAGATTCAATAGAAAATCCTTTTATTTTTTTATTATAATCAACTTTTCCTTCATTTTTATGTTCATTGACTTGGTCTAGCTTGATATCCCCATGTGCATTTTGATCCTGATGCTCGATACCATTGTCTTTATGTTCTTCATTTGTAACCATTGGTGTACTCTCTACTAGAGTATGTAATGAGTCAATAGATGTGTCTTCTTCCTTCTATAGTTTCTCTTTGGTCTCTATTGAGGGATATGGTTTGATATGTTCAATTACTGGTGCATGCACCGGTATACAAGCATATTTTGGCTTGGTTAATATAGGATTTTCATCCTTCTTATTAGTGCTTTCCAATGCATCCTCATCTTCTTTTAAAGTATGTCCATGATCTTCTTCAAATGCATCTTCTATAGTTATAGTATCATTTATATCAAGTTTTATTTTATAACCAATGTCATCCTTATGATTGATTGACTCCACATATCATTGTAGCTCAGCCTCATTAATAGTAATAGTTTCATTGGCCTCCTTGATCTGGAGAATTAGTCTCCAAATAGTTTCAAGGCTTTGTGTTTTAGAATGAATCTTTTATTATGTACTTTAAATGCCTCTTTTATTTCTAACATGTGTAGATTAGGAATTACAGTGACTAAGAATCTCTCCCTCATCTATTTCTCAGTGATCATAAAATATTTCCATCTATGATCAAATTTCTATATATATTTTTAGGGATCATATTTCCAATATCAATTATAGTATACTTGAATTTGGCCATCATATCTATAATAGCATCTATTTTTCTTCAATCATCTTCATTCATTTTGTCATACTTCATATATTGAAAACCACTTAATCCTCCATGTTCTCTTAAAGAATTTTCCATTTCATCTATATCTTTAGGTTTAACTTTTATAGAAACATGAAAAATGTCCTACACCATCTGAGTTGGTTCACTCACTATCTTTAGCATCATCATCATCTTTAAGAACTAACTTTCTTCTCCTTTGAGTAGACTTGGCAATAGGCTTGCTAGATTTCTTGAGAGCCTCTTTCTTCTTCTAATATGTCCTTACTTCATATTATGTAGGCTTAGTTATATTCACTTTTCCTTTCTTCAATGATGGTTAACTAGTTTGTGCAGCATGTATCTTTGACTTGGTATATTTGGAGTTTGTATGTGTTGTAGGGGGCTTATTCTTCCTTTTCTTCCCTTGTGAATCTACAATAACTATAGCTTTTCCTTTGTATTCTACATCATCTTCATCTTCACCTTTTCCTTTTCTAATCTATAGGGGTTGATCATTTGTGCTCACATCAAGTGCACCCTCCAATTTCTTGATAATTTTCTTTTATGTCTTTCAATCTTAGGAAAAACTATATCCATGGTAATTTTCTCTTTTGGCCTTCTCATATGTTCGAAACTTAGGAGCACCTATGTTAATAGGTTCATTTAGTAATTCTTTTATGGCCTTGGGGGCTTGATCAATATTGATTTCATAATCTATGGGGTTGAGCCATGCAACCCTAGTAATAGTTGCCTTGACAAGAGTATGGTCAATTTTGACCAAGAAACACACATCTTCATGATAATTTTCCACCAATTGTGGAGGTATTTGGTAGATCTTATTCATCCTTTCCTTGAAATTTTCAAAGTACTAGATCATAACACTATTGAAATTGTCCCCAAGAGTTCTAACATATTCATTTATCTAATAAATAATGGGGGTATCTGACTTCCAATTCACTAGACCAAAGCCTGGGAAATTATTTTGCATGTAGAAGAAAATACAAACTAGTAATGAACCAAACTTACATTTGATTATTCTAGTCACCTGAATTGTGTTCCTATTATCAAACAATTGATGCTACTGTAACTTGGCAAGAGCATACTTATGATCTTTCTTCACTATCTTATATGTCATATCTAGCACCATGCATGGTACATGGTTGTATCTTTTGGATTGGAAGATTTTGTATGCAATGGAAAATACTCCAAATTTTATCTCTAAATTTGTAATAACATTCAACGTAAGACCTCTTTCATCCCACTTGGCTTTTGTGTTCTTCTCAATTTCATTTTTAGATGTTGTACAGAAGGTCTTAGCCCTGTTGATTATTGGATACCCTATGACTATGTGGGTAACATCTTGAGTGATCTTAATGGGTTCATCTAGCCACTTATTCATATCATGTACCCTACTAAACATAAAATGTATCAATTATACCTTGAAAACCTTTTAAAATTGTAGGGTATGAGTAATACTCTTGTCTCTAAATGCTCAAATTCATCCTTTAGATTTACACCATAAAAAAGTTCCTCATAAGGTTCCCTTAGCTCATAATCGCCAATTTCCCCAATCTTACAATGCTAAAATGATCTAATATCACTTCCAAGTAAAACTCTTGGAGGTATGATAGATAGTTCACTATCCTTGTCCATTTTTCTAGTAATCTCTAAGTGAAGCTTGTATTGTTTTGATCACAAGAATTATCTCTAATCAATTTCACTGCATTTATTGTGGATTTCTTCATTTTTGTTAGGTCATTTCATGGACAGTTAAGGATCATATCAAAGTCTTCAAAGAAATATGCAATCAAAAATAGATTTAGCAAGAGAATTTGGTCATCTATTTATTCCCATACATGTTAGGAGAAGTTTCCTTTAACTGGTATGTGAATTTTTCACCAACATGTATCCAGAACTGGGCAGCCTTTGAAAAAGATTTCCTAGATCAATTCAAAACATTCATCAACCCAGTTGTGATACATCATCAATTTATATCAATAAAGAGTGATACCACAAGTTAGAAACACCCTATACCATACTAGTTGAAGTTGTAATCCAAATTTATCTTAATGGTATGAACCACCTCACTACTATCTTCCTAAGGAGATTTCCTATTATAGATAATGATACCTTGGACAAAGTCTTCGAAGAAGCAATTACCTTTACTAAACAAACCAATCCCAATGGGGGTGGATTGATGATACTGACTCATTCCAGTACAAAAATATCAACATATCTTATTGGAGTGCAAGTAATACCTAGTCAACTCATTCCACTGACTCTAATTCCACTACAACATGCACCAGTTGTGCCAGCTCCAGCAATAACATACCCAAGATATGAACCTCCAAAAGCTTCTTTCTTTGAACAAAAGGGAGTAACATCTGCTAAGATAAAAAATAATGTCACAAACAAGTTGGGTCAAATGAAGAAGACCATGTCTTAGATAACCAATGAGCTAACCCATTTGAGGTTGTCATAAGGGTAGAATAATAACTTCTAGAGAATGAATGCAGGCCATTAAAACAAAAATGATGATCAAAATTACAACAAGAATTATAGCGAAACTAATAATACAGGGAGTAATTTCAACCCTTGAGATCGCAACAACGTTTTCCAAAGACATAATTGACAAGGAAATACCCATCCAAACTATGGAATTATCCATACAAATAACAACAATAATGCTCAATTTGTGGACATCAATTAACTTGACACCAATCAAAACATACCTAATGATGGCAGCTTGTATTTCAATAGAAATCAAGAAGTAAATAAAAATTCACAAGGCACTAATAATGAGCCCCTTATGCAGTTCAATGCTATGTGACTAGAATCTAATGATTCTCCACAGAATTCTAAAATGGAAGAAAAAGTCAATGAAGAATCTATATTTCCATTCAATCAAGAATCAAATCCTAAACTAGTGGAGATGTTCACTTTTTGAAATGACAATCCAAATACTTAACTTATGAAATTGGAGGGAACCCATGACTGATGGGATTCCTCCCATGTTGCAACCAATGCCTCCAGATCTAAGAGAAAATAACAATCCAGCACCTACTATAGCACCTTATGTTGGACAACAAAATCAAAACGAAGGAAATATACCTATAACATTGAAGAATCTAGCTTGGAAAATTGAAAAGTATAGTGCAATTGAAGATTTAAAAGGGACAAAGGCCAATATTTATATGATTGATATGATATAAAGCTACCCTAATCAAAGGGAAACATTTTTTAGAAATCTTGATCATACAAAAGAAACACCTAACGCGGGCCCTCATAAGATAGTATCACAACAAGTTAACACTTTTGAGGCCATGCCTACCATGTACAAAGACAAAGTCAAGGTGCTTCCTTTCTTTCTTAGTCTTATAATTTTTGGAAGAAACCTTCACAATTGTCTCATAGATTCAAGAGTTTCTTGTAATGCCATGCCACTTTTGATAGCTCAAAAGTTAGGAGTCACTCCACAACCCACCAATTTAGTAGTGATTTAACTTGACAAAATGAAAGCAAAGGTTATTGGGGTATTGAAAGAAGTTTGAATATAGTTGACTACAGAACCCCAAATTCAAGATATCATAGATATACATGTGGTGGAAATTTCAAAAATATATAGCTTGTTACTAAGTAGAGAATGGACCCAATACCTAAGAGGATGGTTCTCAACTGGTTTTACCCAACTATGGTTACCTTGGAAAGGATTGAATAACCATATCAAGATAGATGCTAAACCAAAACTAAGAACAATGATCATAGAGTATAATGCACCTAATGAAGTAGTATTTCTTCAATAAGATTTAGGCTCTTACAAGGTAATGGATCTAGAACTAAATTTAGTTAAAAACCCAAACAATCCAAATGAAGAATCATTGAACTCTACCCCAAGAGAAGAGATCGTGACTTAATTCATAGATAGCCTAGTTGCAAATTCGCAATGCTTAGGAGAAGAAGTTAACCCAAACATTTTTCTCCTTCCAAGATTTTGTAGGTTGCAAAAAGTCATTCATAATTTGAGTGCTCACATTTCCAAGAATCGGTTGCTTGAGTACTAACCCAGATAATGCACCTAAAAAATGGTCAAACTCCAAGTGAGATACAAAAAGTAAATTCAAGTTCTACTTGCATATCTAAAGTTGTGGATAATGATGTGGAGGAAAAAGAAGATTGAAATGCTTCATACAGTGACACCTCTTCAGATGGTGTAGCTTTGTCTTACCCTCTACTAGGGATGATTAAAGTCCTAAGCAGAAGATGCTTTGTAAAAGGTCAAGGTTGGACCTTGGTAGTTGTTCAACCTAAGCCACAAATTGATAAAATCACAGAATTGATTGGGGAAATCCAAGATGAACAATAGAAATAGACAATCCCCATATCAAAGGTAAACAATGGTAACTCACCAAGTCCACCACATGAAAGAATGTAGTGGATCCTAAAGAAATAGTCCTTCAAAGTTCAAGTGAAAGAAAATTTTCAAAAAAATAAACACAAGTCAAGAAAGTCAAAAGAACAACCAATATGGACACTCAAGTTTGATGGCTCTAAATGCAAATTAGGATCTGGCACAAGTATTGAACTAATTAATCCCAGAGGTAGGTTGTTTATGCTGCATATCATTTACAATTTAGGTGTACTAACAATGCTACAAAATATGAAGTCTTGATTCATAGGCTTCTCTTTGTGTTAGAGAAGAACATCAAAGCTCTCATAGTCAAAGGAGATTCTCAATTGGTGATTAGATAGGTTAAATAAATATACTCTTGTAATAATAGGAGACTACTTGCTTACCAAAAAAAGAGTTTTGGACTTGATGGAATATTTTGAAGCCCTGAACATAAGGTCTATTCCAAGAAGAAGGAATATGGTAGCCGATGCCTTTGCAATTTTAGCTAGTACACTATAGCCTATTGAAAGAGAAACACTCAAAAGGTTTTTAGTTGAATTGGTGGCTTCCCCATCTATTCCAAATAACATTACTAACTTCCAAGTCTTCCGAAATTATCAACATATTTTTGAGTTCATCATGTGTAATAGTCTATTTAAAGGACAAGGGATTAATGATACTCCTTATGACAAACCTAGGGATGATGAATTGTAAGATGAAGATGGGATTATAAATTTGAAAACTAATACTATTCCTAAGAGGATGGTAGATTTGAAATGTATCTTTTACCAAGATGAATCAGCATGTAATAAGAGAACAGTTGAAGAAAAGGGGATTGAATAATGTGATTCATATAATCTAGACACGAAAGATGATCCTAAGTTGGTGAGGATTGGAAAGGCATATAATCCTTAAGAACAAGAAAATATGTTTTGGTTACTTATATAATATAAAGATGTCATTGCATAGAGATATAAATAAATCAAGATGTGCAATCATGACATTATTTCTCATGATATCCTATTGAAGCCTAATGTTAAGCCTTTTCATCAAAGATAGGGACTAGTGAATCCCACTATCAAGCCATTAATAATGAAAGAAGTCTAGAATTTATCGATGTCAAGATTTTATTTCCAATTTGACATTCTACATGGGTTACTAATTTAGTGCCAATAAGGAAAAAGACTAGAGAAATTCACATTTGTGTAAACTTTTGCAATTTAAACCAAGCATCTGAGAAAGATAACTACCCTTTTCCTTTACTAGATGAAGTACTACAAATTGTGAATGGGTATAAAATGATGTCTTTTCTAGATAGATATTCAAGATATAATAACCAAGTGATGGTAGATGAGGAACACAGGTTAAAGACTACATTCAAAACAAAATGGGGAACCTTTGCATATAATAGAATGAATGCCCTTTGGATTAATCAACATAGGAGCTACATTTCAAAGAGTGATGGATGAAGTAGTCAAGGGGCTGATAAATAGATGTATAGTTATCTATATGGATAACCTAACAATCTTTTCAAAAGATAAAAGTACTCATATTGCTGATTTGAGACAACTTTTCAATCAATGTCAGAGATATAGCATATCTCTTAACCCTAAGAAGTGTCCATTTGGGGTTACCAAAGGAAAACTTTTGGGTCACATTATCTCTGAAGTTAGTATATCTATTGATCCTAAGAGAATAGAAGCAATTTTGAAGTTGTCACCTCCCCATAGTCTCAAAGAGCTTAAATTTTTCTTTGGGAAGATTAATTTTGTATGAGAGTTCATTAATACTTGTTGAAGAATGGAGAAAATACTTAATGGGTTCCTAAAATCAAGAAATCTTTTGAAGATATCAAAGTAGTTATTCCACAGCTCTAGAACGTGTAAGTCCAGATTATGAGTTTGCTTTCAAAATCTATTATTTTGCTTCAAAACATTCATGTGCAGGGATTCTTACACAAAAGAAGGATAAAGAACATGATAGACCTATCACATTCATCATTTTTCCATTAAAGAATGGTGAGTTTGAACTATCTCAATATTGACAAACAATCATTCTCCTTGATAAAGGTAGTCAAGAAATTTTTCCATTACATACTTAGGAGTAAGGTATATGCTATTGTGTTAGATCCTATAGTCAAATCATTACTGATATAGAATGAATTTGGGTGAAAGAAGAGGAAAATGGATGGATATATTACAAGAGTTCAATTTGGAAATCTAACCAATGAAGCTAGTGAGACAACGAGGGTTGACCAAGATGATAGCTGACAATGAGATCAAAACTAATGATGAACATGAAATCATACTATCCCAAGTAGGCATTAATGAAGGAATAATCATATATGTGTGGTATCAAGATATTGTGTATTACATCCTATAGCATTAGTACCCTTGCTAGATGAATAGTTCTCAACGTAGAGGACTCAAGATGAAATGTGAATCCTACATGCTTCAAGATAGGAAATTTTAAAAAAGGAACTATGAGGGAATTTATTTAAAATGTTTGGGACGTGAAGAAGTAAGGTTGGTGTTAGAACAATATCATGACAAGCATGGCACTAGGCATGGATTAGCAGAGGCTATGGCCCATATGATTTTGAGATCATGTTACTTTTGGCCTACATTTTTCAAGGACACATTTAAACATGTACACTCTTGTCACACTTGCCAAACAAGTGCAAATAGGGAAAGACACCTAGCAATTCCACTAGAACCATTATTTGAGGTATGCCCTTTTTCCAAGTGGGGGTTGGACTTTATTGGACCAATAAACCCACCATCATCAACTAGACACATGTTTTTCCTCATAGCTATAGACTATTGCACACACTGGATAGAAGCTAAAACTTTCTAAAACTGCACAACAAAAGTAGTATTGACTTCTTAAAAGAGCACATTGTCACTAGGTTTGGAATGTCATTCTTCTTGGTATGTGATAATGGATCATCTTTTGTGTCAATTTTCCTTACTCAATGGACATTGGACAATTAAGTTATAATCAAATTCTCATCCAGTTACTATCCCTAAGGAATGGTGTGGCAAAATCCACTAATAAGAACTTGATTACAGTAATAAAGCACCTCCTTATAGAAAATCCAAAAGATTGGCACACTTAATTGAAATACGCATTATGGACAAATAGAGTCAGGATTAAGAACACTTTGGGAAAATCCCCCTATCTACTTGTTTATAGAAAAGATCCAGTATTCCTTCTCAATCTCAAAATTCCAGTGTTCAAATTCATGAGAGTGTATGTTCAGAATGCTGACAAAGTCTAGATCAGATTGATGAATCTCTTGGAATTGGATGAGAAAAGGACAGTAGTTTTATAGCACATGTAAAAGAATCAAGCTATCATAAAATGTTGGTTTGATAAGTGAGCCATGATCAAAGCTTTCATAATCTCAGACCTTGTTCTTATGTAGGACAAGGCAAAAGGAAAACCAGGTAGTCATACCAAGTTTCAATGCTTGTGGATTGGTCCTTATCAGATTGTAGAGATTTTGGGAGAAAATACCTTTAGGCTAAGTTCTTTACAAGGGGAACTAGTTCTGTCACCAGTCAATGGCTAGTTTGTGAAATATTATTTCAAAGCCTAAAATGGAAAACATTTCAAAAAAAAATTACTTTCCACAAGTGTGTTTGTTTTCTGCAAGTGTCTTTATTTTTCTGCAAGTGTGTTTACTTTTAGTTGTGTATTTGTTTTTAAAGTTGTGTCTATCTTTTCTTGTCAATATGGAGGTTAGGTGCAATCAAGATCCTTCCTTGATGGATACATATAGATCACCCTATTTGGTTTCAACTATAGGGAAGAGGTATTTCTTTGTCAAAGCAATCGGATGATTTTGTTTCTTGTACCAACTAAAAAATAGGTGTTGCTTGCAGTTATAGAGGACTTCTAGTTTTAAAATCAGAATTGCAGATTGGTAGCTCTCAACACTTTACAAATTTAAGAATTGATTATCTAGGTCATTTTCAAATCTAGGTTGACAGTAACAAGGGATAATTCAAAAATTTCAAGTTCAGACAAAGGGTCTCTTCAAAGAACTATTGAGATCACTGTTTGGTATGAGAGTCTCCTAAAGTTCATTAAAAGAGGAACACAAGAGTTATCAACTGAAGCATAGATCTAGAAAACAACACCAATGCCTTAGCCACACAATCTAAGTGTGGTCAAGGTAGAAAAGAAAGAAAAAATAACCACAAAAGGTGTTACATCTAAAGATTCCAGATGATTGCAAAAGGTAATCAAATAGAGGGACATGCACTCCAAAATGGATATCCTATTCTATGCAATAAATGAAAATGTTTCAAGGAAGAATCAAGTGGAAAAATGTGAAGTTCACAAAGTAAGTTAAAGAAGATTATCAATGAATCAAAGAGAAATAATTGATAACTCGCCAAGAGACCTTAGAACAGATTCTCTCATATAGTCAAATAGTGATCAATAAACAGGTTTACAAGGATTCCTAATGAATGGACTGGTGGAGCCAAAGATTTTCTCCAAGTTTCTAGATACTCATGATAGACTACACCTGGAGACTTCAAAGGGAAATTGGTACACTAAGCACACACTAAGCTAGAAGATTCA